>NC_069408.1:7790191-7815619 GCF_026875155.1 Cherax quadricarinatus | reverse complement strand
TACTACCACTATTGCTCTGCTAATACCACTATCACTTGCTATACCATATTAACTCTGTTACTACCACTATTACTCTGCTACTCCCACTTTACTCTGCCTACTACCACTATTACTCTGCTACTACTACCACTATTTACTTGCTACTACCACTATTACTCTGCTACTACTACCGCTATTACTCTGCTACTACTACCACTATTACTCTGCTATCTACCACTAATTACTTGCTACTACACTATTACTCTGTTACTACCACTATTACTCTGTACTACCACTATTACTCTGCCTACTACCATATTACTCTGCTACTACCACTATTACTCGCTACTACTACCACTATTCTCTCGCTACTACCATATTACTCTACTACATACCACTATTACTCTGTACTACCCACTATATCAGATACTATACCACTATTACTCTGTACTACCACTATTACTCTGCTACTACCACTATTACTCTGCTACTACCACTTTTACTCTGCTACTACCCATATTACTTTGCTACTACCACTATTACTCTGCTACTACTACCACTTTACTCTGCTACTACCACTATTACTCGGCTACTACCACTATTACTCTGCTACTACCACTATCACTATTCTTTGCCTTTAACTACTACCATATTACTCTGCCTACTTACCACTATTACTTGCTACTACCACTTTTACTCTGCTACTCCACTATTACTCTGCTACTACTACCATATTACTCTTGCCTACTACCACTATACTCTGCTACTACCACTATCACTCTGCTACTACCACTATTACTCTGCTACTACACTTTTTACTCTGCTACTACCACTATTACTCTGCTATACACTTATTACTCTGTACTACTACCACTATTACTTGCTATACCTATTACTCTGTACTACCACTATTTACTTGCTACTACCACTATCATCTGCTTACTACACTATTACTCTGCTACTACCACTATTACTCTGCTACTACTACTATTTCTGCTACTACCACTATTACTCTGCTATACTACCATATTACTCTGCTACTAATACCCACTATTCTAAGCTACTCCTACCACTCTTACTCTGCACTACACTTTCACTCTGCTACTACCATATTACATCTGTTACTACCACTATTACTTGTAATACCACTATTACTCTGCTTTACCACTATTACTCTGTATACCACTATCACTCTACTACTACCACATTACTCTGCAAAACTTTTTTTTTAAACCACTATCACCTCTGCTACTACCACTATCACTCTACTACTACCATATTACTCTGTACTACCACTATCATCTGCTACTACCACTATCACTCTGCTACTACCACTATCACTTATACTACTGCCCTGTAAGATGGTGACTTTCTTTGTACTTAACAAATCCAAAATTTTAAAACACATTTTAAACATTACAAGAAATAAAATCTTCATCTTTGATCTCATGTCAGTACTGCAACATTGCGATCCATGTTGTGAACAAGTCACATATGTGGTTGAAATGTGACTTAGTACTTAAGCTGCTGCTCAGTGGATCTTGCAAATATTTGTAGTTTTTTTGTTTGTAAAAACGTAACCTACCTAACACTGCCTTACTTAACCTAACTTAGAAATGATCTCAAACTATGTGAAGTGTGACATAGTTTTGGGAGGATTTGTTGACTACTACCACTTCAACCAATATGTAGTAGTAATAGTGTTGGTAGTACTATTGGCACTACAACCACCACTACTACTATCACCACCATTACTGCTACAACCCTATGCTATCTACTACTATACTACTACTAGAACTACGAGTACTACACTAATATTAGAACTAACTACTACTACTACTACTAACTTACATACTACTACTACTTTCACCACCATTACTACTCTACTTCATACTGCTTAAGTAACTGTTGTTACTGGCAGTTTATAACCACAAGTCAAAACAGTTATTAATATCGACTATCTTTCTAGCTGAAAATGATGTTGTGGTGCAGTGGTTTAGTGTGGGAGTGAACTGTGTTCCCCCACCAAGACGACGGTGGATTCAGCTCACCTCAAGTCTGTTGATGGGAGGAAAAAATGATGTTTAATTATCTTATATGAAAAAGAAACAGGTAATCAGTAGTTCCATCTTTTGATCTTTTTATTAAAATCGGTGTTCGTTCATATTAGATGCTCTCTCTCTCTCTTTCTTCTCTCTCTCTCTCTCTCTCTCTCTCTCTCTCTTCTCTCCTCTCTCTCTCTCTCTCTCTCTCCTCTCTCCGAAGCAACAATTTTAGTCCCTCACATAACCTAAGTATTCGGTCGGGCAATCAATCAGTCAGTCATTTACAAGAAGTTTTCTCTCTGCCAACACTCGTCCATTTTAGGAAGACCACCTGGAAACTCCACCACCACCTGCCCACCACCTCCCACTCTCCGACCACCACCCCACCTACACCACCTCCCACCTGCCCACCACCACCCAACTGCCAACCACCACCCATCTACCCACCACCACCCACCAGGCAACAACAATTTCACTTGCCCACTCCACCTCTCTAACCATTTCAGCTAACACTAATTTCTTCAAGCTGTGATAGACGGATATGTTCAAAAAACAAAATAGCTACTGCGAAGAAATCTGTTAGGTAAGGTTGTTAACGTATAGGTTATGGTTTGTTAAGTTTACAGGCGCATGTTTTTGTCTTAGTCGTGGTGATGAAAAAGTCTTCCAGAGACGCGATACGTTCCGTGCTGCCAGACGCTTAATGCCATTTCGTTATGCTGTTTCTTTATGTCGTTTCGATATGCCATTTTCGTTATTTCCAGTTAATTATAGTAAAATACTGAGTAATTTACATTAACCTCCCATAACCTATCAAAGAATAACAAATTTTATTCTGTAGAAGCTTAGTCGAGTAAATATCGAGGAAAAAAACCCTTTTTTTTATGTGCGTGGTAACAATGTCCTGTTTATTTGGAGGAGAGAATGGAATTAGGGTCATGAACCCTCATCTGTCTTTCTACAGCTGAATAACAGAGGTTTTGTATCTTGGTGAAGAAAGAAAGAAATGAGAGAGCCAAGGGTGAGGGTAAAGGGCAGGATGAAGGCCTTCAGAGTCAGGGGAGGAGCTAATGGAGATGACAGAGCTTCAGAGCCAGTGGAGAAGCTACTGGATCAGGATGAGGGGAAGAGAAATATGTTACTCAAGGCCAACTAATTATTAATGACTGGAATCAAAAAAACGGAGGGATCTGGAAGATATAATTATAGGAAGCATTGTGAAAACAGTGCTGAACACATTTTCAGTTAGAGTCAGCACTGTCAGATGTAGTTTTTGCTGGATGTTGGCTGCTGCTGTCGGGACTGGACAGTGAAGCTAGGCTGTGTTAGCCTCCTAAAAAAATTTAAGAGTTGGCTGAGAGCTCCTTCATACAGTCATGAAGACCGTGATAAGTGCTGGAGAGAAGGGATGTCTAAAATCAGTAAGACGGTGTGGGGTGATTTAGGGGCAACCATCTCGATGCAGTCACGTAGGAAAGATGTGCCGTTTTTGAAGTGTCTTAACTAAAGAGTATGGAAATCTGGTAAAATATCCATTCACTAGTATTGTATCGACAAATGGTTATAAATGGATATGTTGATTCCTACAACTGTATGTGGAAAAGGATTACATTTTGTACAGTTCATGACATTTATTAAAAGGAAAATGTTTCACTGCGTGCAGAAAAAACTACGCCTGACTAGGAAAGTATTCACACTATGTAGAACAGCAAATGGACAGAAGATGGGCAGTTTTTCGTCTTATTGTGGTCAGTCCACACAGAGGCAGTGGCGCAGCATAGGGCTCAAGTTCGCCACATAAGTACAGAATATCAGAAGCGATCAGTGAGGCGGGGCCAGAGCTGAGGGTCTCGACCCCTGCAACCACAATTAGGTGAGTACAATTAGGTGAGTACACACACAGGAGCTTGGACTCGACCCTTGCAACCTCAACTAGGTGAATATACACACACACACAAAAACACAAACTCACACACACACACACACACACACACACACACATACACACACAAGGCAAACTAAACAATCTAAACCAAACAATCACACACCGATCCTCTGTCCCCCCCGCACCACGTACTACCCCTACAGCAACCCCCCTATGGGAGCTCTTCCTCCACCTCCACTGCAACCCCCACAGGCTCCACCAGGGCTCCTGCTCTCCCAGCCCAGTATTCCCCAGGACACAGTTACAGTATTAGAACAGGAAGTTGAGGGTTTGGTACACAAATGTGGATGGATTAACGAATAATATGAGGAGTGGCAAGGAAGAATCAATAAGAAGTCCCCAGACATCATAGCAGTTAGAGAAACAAAACTCACTGAGACAATAACAGATGCAATCTTCCCACCAGCATCATCGATCATGAGGAAAGAAAGAAGGGGCAGAAGGGGAGGCGGGGTTGCTTCGGCTTCGTAAAAAAAACGATGAAATTCGAGAAAATGGGAGGCATAGACGAGACAGGAGAAAGGGACTACACAGTACGTACACTTCAGTCTGGGGAGAACAAGGTGGTCAAGAGGCCAAGAGAGGAATATGAAGAGAGCAACAGAGCAATGCGTGGACACACTTGCTGAGTGTGGAGAGAAGAGCTCCTCGACAGAGCAAAGTTGCTGTAATGGGTGATTTCAACCAAGGAGATGACTGGGAAAACCTGGGCCACATGGGGGGTCACCGAAACTGGAGAGCCAAGGATGTTGGGATGTGGTGCGGGAAAACCTCATGACAGCAGCATGTTAAGGACATACCAGAGTGAGAGGGTAGGATGAACCAGCAAGATTGGACTACTGTGTTCACCTGGGCAGTCAGACATTTGAGGGCATCACATATGAGAGTCCCTAGGAGCTAGTGCGACCACGTGGTCTGTTGCTTTTGATATACATAGTAGAGTTGCAAGTGGGAGATGGAGTAAACAGGAGTTGAATGGGGGCAAAGCCAGACTATAAAAGGAGGGGGACTACATAGGTTTGAGGAACTTCCTGCAGGAGGTTTCAGTGGGACAGAGGAACTGGAAGGAAAGCCAGTAAATGAAATGATAAAATTTGTATTCTAACAATATGCAAGGAGGCAGTGGAACGCGTTTATTCCCAAGGGCAACAGAAACAAATGGGAAGACCAGAACGAGCCCCTGGGTTTTCCCGACCGTGTAAGGAGGCAAAAACAAAGTGCAATAGAGGACTGGAAAAGTACAGAAGGCAGAGACACATGAAAATAGGGAGATTAGTCGCAAGAGCCAGGAACGAGTATGCACAGGTACGGGAGGGAGGCCCAGCGGACAGTACGAAAAATAAACATAGGCATCGAAAGTCAAGACTGACCGAAACTGTTGTATTAGCCACATCAGGAGGAGACAACAGTCAAAGACAGGTGATCAGATCTGTGGAACAGAAGGTGGAGAACTCACAAGAATGATCAGGAGGTATGTGATGAGCTAAACAGGAGATTTATGGAAGTTTTTTACGTAGAGACAGGAAGGGCTGTGGAGACAGCACAGAAGGGAACATCAAGAGGGAATATACCACAGTGTTGGATGACATACGAACAACGAGGAGAGAGAGTAGAAGCTGCTAAGTGACCTTGAATACCTCAAGGCGATGGGACCGGATAACATCTCCCCGAGGGTTCTTAGAGAAGGAGCCAAAGATGCTGTGCGTTGCCCTATCCACAGTCTTCAACACAGCCCTATTGAAACTGGGCAACTACCTGAGATATGGAAGACGGGCAAATGTAGTCCCCCATATTTAAGAAGAGAAGAAATGAGGCACTAAACAAGACTGTGTCTCGAATGTATAGTTTGCAAAGTCATGGAGAAGACTGTCAGGAGGAGGATTGGTGTGGAACACCAGCATGGGATTCAGGGAAGGTAAATCCTGTGTTCACAAACCCTCTCGGAGCTTTTTTGACAAGGTCACAGAAGAAGACACGAGAGAGAGGGGGTGGGTTGATTGCCATTTCTGAGACTGCAGGAAGGCTTTGACACTGTTCCTCACAAGAGATTGGTGAGAAGCTGGAGGAATCTGGCAGCATATAACAGGGAGGGCACTGCAATGGATCGTGGAATACCTGACAGGGAGAGGCAAACATCGAGACATGGTACGTGAAGAGTTAATCACGTGGGCGCCTGTGACGAGCGGGGTCCCACAGGGGTCAGTTCTAGGACCAGTTGCTTTTTTGATATATGCAAACATGAGGGAAGGAATAGATCTGAAGTGTCCCTATTCAAGATGATGTGAGCTGAATGAGAGAATTAAACGGACGAGGATGAGGCAGGGACTGCAAAAGAGACCTTGGACAGGGCTGGACATGTGGTCCAGCAACTGGCTGTCTCGAATTCAATCCAGCCAAATGCAAAGTTCATGAAGATTGGGGAGGGGCAAGAAGACCGCAGACAGAGTATAGGCTAGGTGGACCAAAGACTACAGACCTCACTCAGGGATAGATCTTGGATGGTGACCATATCATCGGAGCACGTCACCGGGAGGCACAATCAACCCAAATACTGCTCGCAGCATACGGGCGCCTGGCAAACCTGAGAAAAGCGTTTTCCGAATACCTTAATAAGGGAAATCGTTCAAGACACTGTACACTGTGTATGTTACGGCCCATACTGGAGATGCAGCACCGGCTGGAACCCACACCTGGTCAAGCACATCAAGGAGTTAGAGAAAGTACAATGGTTTGCAACAAGGTTAGTTCCAGAGCTAAGGCGAAATGTTGTACGAGGTAGGTTGAGGGAAATCGGACTGAGACACTGGAGGACAGAGGGTTCAGGGGAGACATGATAACGACATACAAGATACTGGGGGATAAACAGCTGGACAGAGATAGGAGGCTCCAGAGAGGGGACACAGAATCAGGGGTCACATCTGGAAGCTGAAGACTTAGACGAGTCACAGGATGGTTAGGAAGTATTTCTTCAGTCATAGAGTCGTCAGGAAGTGGAATAGATAATTTATATAACTAGCAAGTGAAGTAGTGGAGGCAGGAACCATACTGTTTTAAAAAGAGGTATGATAAAGTCAGGAAGAGAGGGGTGAGGACCTTTAGTAGCGATCAGTGAAGAGGCGGGGCCAGGAGCTGAGTCTGACCCCTGCAACCACAATTAGGTGAGCACACCACACTCACACACACCACCACACACACACACAAACACACACACATCACACAAACACACACACACCACACACACCACAGACACCACACACAACACACTCAACACACACTCACACACACACAGGCTGAGACCAGGTAATCAGGCTAAGGAAGGAAAGGAGGAGAGACAACAGGAAATGACCGTGAGTATGTGAAGAACCTCAAACAGAGATTCAAAGAAGTGTTCACGAGGAGACAGAAGGGACTCCAGAAAGACGGAGGGAGGTGGGCGGGCCACACCACCAAGTGCTGGACACAGTGCACACAACCGAGGAAGAAGTGGAAGAGGCTTCTGAGTGGCTAGATACCTCAAAGGCAATGGGGCCAGATAACATCTCCCCATTGGGTATTGAGAGAGGAGGCAGAGGGCTAAGTTGTACCCTACAACAATATTCAATAAATTATCGAAACAGGGAGATTGCCTTGAGGCATGGAAGACAGCCCAAAGTAAGTCCACAATCTTTAAAAAAAGGAGACAGACATGAAGCAATAAACTACAGACCAGTGTTCACTGACATGTTAGTATGCAAAATCATGGAGAAGATTTCAGGAGAGCAGAAGAGTGGTGGAACACCTAGATAGGAAATGATTCATCAAACAGCAGCCAGCATGGTTTCAGGGATGGAAATCCTGTGTCACAAACCTACTGGAGTCTATGACATGGTGACAGCAGTAAGAAGAGGGGTGGGTGGATTGATACTTTTTCTTGGACTGCAAGAAGGCGTTTGACACAGTTCACACAAGAGGATTGGTGCAAAAACTGAGGACCAAGCATGGATAACAGGGGAAGGCACTACAATGGATCAGGGAATACTTTGTCAGGAAGACAGCAGCGAGTCATGGTACGTGGCGAGGTGTCAGAAGTGGGCACCTGTGACCGCGGGGTCCCGCAGGGGTCTAGTACCTAGGGACCAGTGCTGTTTCTCGGTATTTGTGAACGAATGACGGAAGGAATAGACTCTGAGGTGTCCTGTTTGCAGATGGACGTGAGTTGATGAGAGAATACACTCGATCGAAGACCAGGCCAGCAGAACTACAAGGATCTGGACAGGCTTGCAGACATGGTCCAGCATTGGCTCCTGGGTTTCAATCACCCAAGTGCAAAGTCATGAAGATTGGGGAAGGACGGCAAGAGGCCGCAGGACGGAGTACAGTCTAGGGGTCATGAGACTAACAAAACCTCACTAAGAGAAAAAGATCTTGGGGGTGAGGTATAAACACCAGGCACATCTCCTGAAGCGGCACATCAACACCAAATACTGCTGCAGCATATGGGCGTAGCAAAACCTCAGACAGCATTCCCGAATCTTAATAAGGAAATCGTTCAGGACCTTGTACACCGTATACGTTAGGCCCATTATTGGAGGTATGCGGGCACCAGTTTGGAACCCACACCTAAGCCAAAGCACGTAAAGAAGAAACTAGAGAAAGTGCAAAGGTTTGCCAACAAGACTAGTCCCAGAGTATAAGAGGTATGTCCTACGAGGAGAGGTTAAGGAAATCAACCTGACGACACTGGAGGACAGGTGAGATAAGGGGGGACATGGATAAACGACATACAAAATACTAGAGGAATTGACAAGGTGGACCAAAGACAGGATGTTTCCAGAAGATTGGACACAGTAACAAGGGACACAGTTGGAAGCTGAAACACAGATGAATCACAGGGATGTTAGGAAGTATTTCTTAAGCACAGAGTAGTCAGTAAGTGGAAGAGTTTGGGAAGCGATGTAGTGGAGGCAGATCCATACATTGCTTTTAAGCAGAGGTATGGATAAAGCTCACGGGCTCAGGGAGAGTGACCTAGTAGCGATCAGTGAAGAGGCGGGCCAGGAGCTCGGACTCGACCCCGCAACCTCAACCTAGGTGAGTACAATGGTGAGTCACACTCCACACCACACACACACACACACACACACACACACACACACAGAAACACACACAGACACAAAAACACACCAGACACACACACACACACACACACACACACACACACACACACACACACACACTCACACACACACACACACACACACACACACACAGAAATGTCCTATGAGGATAAGATTAAGGGAAATCGGCCTGGACCCACACTGGAGGACAGGAGGGTCTGGGAGAAATGATAACGACATATAAAATACTGCGTGGAATAGACAAGGTGGACAAGACAGGATGTTCCAGGAGGGGGACACAGAAACAAAGAGGCCACAATTGGGAAGTGAAGACACAATAGGTCAGAGAGTAGTAGGAAGTATTTCTTCAGTCATAGAGTTGTTAAGGGCAGAGAATAGCTAGAAAATGACTTAGGGAGGCAGACCATTACACAGATTTTAAGACGAAGGTTGTTAAAGCTCATGGAGCGGGGAGAAGAGAGGGACTAGTAGCAACCGGATGAAGAGGCGGGGCCAGGAGCTGGACTCGACCCCTGCAACCAAAATAGGTGAGTACAAATAGTGAGTACACACACACACAACACACACACACACGCACACAACGTGGTTAATGCTTTATTTACAGGGAGAAAAGTCAGGGTATTTCTCAGAATGGGTCTGCAATATACCATGTGGATAAAATACTTTGCCCATTTCTTGAACATTCTGAGTGAGTTGTCTCCTAAATTCATTATTATTTTCGCACTCCAGTACATATTGACCGTAGGGTTGTGCTATGTCCATTGGCAAAGTTTACATTTCGTTTGGTCTACATCTGGTGGAGGTGATTTAACCCGCAAAAAATACTAGTAGCCAGCCGGAGCCGGGCGGTAGTGACACCCAGACTCTGCTTATTTTGTTGGATGCACATTAGATATGTGGCTCCTCTGATGATAGAATTGATGATTAGATGACTGACTGGGTGTCAGTCTCCCTGAGTCTTAGTCAAATAAAATTCAGTTGAGTTCTTTTCGTATTATTGCTCTCAAAACAGCTACCTGACAAGCCAAGATTGTAATCTACTCTCTCTTTGAAAGCATAGAATTTATCAGTTCTATCACGCATCCGAAGACCAATGTGAGATGGAATCCACAGCATGTGCACTCTGACTCTACCGTCCACAATCTTACCATACCAATGTTGGCTTCTGACACAAGAATGCCAAATTTATGCTTAATGTGTGAGAGCATTTATGGAATTGACAGAGATTCAGGTTACAATTAAAACTGTCAGTCTTAGATACATAGATGCATTTCAGTGCAAGGAGTATGGCAAACAGTTCTGTCTGAAGGGTAGAGGCCCAATTATTGATACGTGCTCCAATTTCTTTAAGAGAGCCATCACTCTGTACGACAACAGCAGCACTACCAGCTGCACCAGTGGATTGGTGAAAGAACCATCACACGTAAATAATTGTGAGAGTGTGTGCTGGGTTGACTAAGTTATCAAACACAGGCTTAAGGCCTCATGTTTGGATTCCAAGGCGAAGTTTTGGTTTTGATTTAAGGAAGTAGTTTGGGGGAAATGAGGAATGGTAGTTTGGGTATGGGGTAATAATTCCATGGAGCGGAAGAAGTCCGCTGTTGCCTTACTTCTGGACATAGATCATGTATTGATTCATGCGGAGGTCGGTTCCAGTTTTTTCGATCCATCTGGAGGAGTGTTCACCAGTTGCTGAGTGGAAAGTTTGGAGGGCTTCTGTGCTGGGGTTTGATGGGCTTGCCTGAGAATATTAACCCCAATAGGATATTTTTTCAGTAACACGATCCTCTGATGCTTGGAATTATCAAGTTCTTTTTTTTTTTTTGCCATATTTAAAATTTGGGCAGTACGAGGGCATCTTAAAATGATCTCATTGTACTTCGTTCTTGCAGTTTTGTCCAGCCCCTCCAAGCTTCAGTCAGACACAAGAGCAAGTAGGGCGCAGCATAATCAACCAATGATCTAATATAAGCATTTTTCACAATTATAACATAGCACCATACCTGGGGTGAAAGCCCTGCCACGAACTCTAAGTGCCTCTTAGTCGTTCTTTGTGTTGGCGACAAAGTTGGTTACAAATCAGCAGACACGACATCTCACTGCTCCAGCCTTTTCTCGCTGCAAATTCACAACATGCTTCACACCCATATTAATAGTGTGGTATCACTATATTCCTATGCATTCCCTTTCTTTGCTCTATGGATACTGCATACTCACCTTAATTCCCTATATCAGTTATATGTTTATCTCGTCTTTATATTACCTATCCGCCAACACGTCCATTCCCAAATATCTGAACTCATTACTTTTTCATATTCCTTCCCTCCAATCTTGATATTCCAGTTTTCTCTTACCTAATTCCTTTGATACCCTCATCACCATACTCTTATCTATGTTTCACTTTAAACTTCCTTTATACACCTCCCAACTAGTCACTAACCTTTGCAACTTCTGTTCATAATCTTCAGCAAAAAGTAACTGTGCCAAATCACTTTTTGTATTTGATTAGATTATTTCAGGTCACAATTCGTAGATGGGGTTGTGCTTTGTGTACAACCATCTATAAATATAATAAAAACCATGGTGGCATCACTTATCCTGTTAAGGTTTATTTTTTCTGGAAAGTAAATCTCCCTTTCTCCTACACCCCTCATCTGAGCATCACCATCTTCATAAAAAAACTTTTTACATCATTTCAATAACTTACCTCTATTCCATACGCTTGCAATCTCGCTACATTACTCTCTCTACCTTTATCTAAATATTGTTCATTTATATGCTTCAGTAAACAGTGGGTCTACACTCACAACCGATTCTAAAAAGTCTCTTTCATCTTCGTTCCTGCTCTCAGTCTTACCCTTAATTCTTTCCAATATAACTCTCTATACATTTTACCTGCTATAATTTACAGTCTCTTTTGCCCCTTCCTTTTTATATAAAGAAAAACTATGCACTTGGCTGCTTTTAGCACTTCTTTCTGAACCATCAATCCCAGCGCTTTACCCCTTTCATTCTACTTAATGTCTCACGTACCTTCCCACATTCCGGCTCTTCTTCACTATTAAAAATGTTATACTTTCCTGGCCTATGCATGAAATCACTGCTCCTCTCTTCAGCAAAATTTAACAGTTCCTCAAAATATTCCCCCATCTTCTCAACAAGCCCAACTCCCTGTCTACTAACTCCGTATTTTGTTTTTTTTAACTGTCAACTCCATTTGTTCCCTAGGTTTTCTCAACATGTCTATTTCACTCCGAAATTTTTTCATTATTCTCAGTAAATTTGTTTACAGCATTCGCCCACTTTTAAAATTCCATACCACTCTCTTCATCTCTCTTTTACTCTCCATATACTCCACCTTTCTTATACCACTTATGTTTTTGTAAAAACTCTCAGAAGCGCACTTTCTCCTCTTTACCTCATTATTCCATCAATCACTCCACTTTCTCCCACAACCACCCTCCTATTAACACAAACTTCTGCTTCCAAATTATAACACTACATTCATAAAAACTTCCCCACACGTCTTCATCTCTTACACTACTATACTCTCATAACCCATCTTTCTTCCATAGTTGACTTATATCTCACCCGAACATCCTCCTTCCTTAATTTTTTAATTTTCACCTCTTCTCTTACTCACATATGCAATTTTCCTTCTGCCCCATTCATCTCTTACTTAACTGTAGCTATAACACTAAAATATGTCTGATATATCTGTTACCCCTTTATAAAATATGCACACCCTCAAAGTATACCATCAACTTTTTATCCACCCTATACAAAATCCAAAAACTATTTTCATTTACCACCCTACATCATATCTTCTATACTGTTTTATTCTCTTATTCTTAAAATATGTATTGCTTTTTATCAAACTTCTTCCTATTACAAAGTTCCATTAAAGCTCCCCATTATCACTTCCCTGGCATTCCCAACTTATTACTACTACCTCAACAACAGTTTTTCCACTTTATATATACGTCCCCAATCACAAGTACTCACTTGGTTGAGAACTCCCCACGCACTAAGACATCCCTGAAATCTCTCTCTTGCGATCTCTCTCTCTCTCTCTCTCTCATCTCTCTCTCTCCTCTCTCTCTCTCTCTCTCTCTCTTTCCTCTACACTCCTTTCTTCCCAGCTGACATAAAACACTTACCGTAACTCATTTTTCACATCTGCCATTATTTTACTATCATAATCCTTAAATTTATATATTATTTCCTCTTTCTGCCATAACGATCCTTTCAGCAGTATTGCTATTCCTTTATTAGGTCTAACTCATTGGAAACCCTTGACTAATCCCATTTATTTCTCCCCATTGCAGATCTTCCTACCTCCTTCAGTTAGAGCCAGAACTTCAGGTTTCATTCATAACATCCACAATCTTTTTCTTATACTTGCAAAACATCCTCGCCCATCTCACACATCCCAACTAAGGTTTTATTATTAGTAGTAGTAATTTATACCGAGAATTGGTTACTAGCCCATTGTTCCCAGTATTTTAGTCGGCTATTTAAAAACACATACATACGTATATTATTGTACCACGGAACAAAGTGGTATTGATCAATACACATTTGCACTAGCCAAGGAGTCGACCCATGCTGTTTTGGCCTGCCTCATGGTGAAGAAAACTCATGACGTTTAGACCACTAGACCACACAATTCCTTAACAATGGTGTCATCCAGCCAAGTCTAGATCTTGTACCCACCATCGAAGGGACATACGCTGGTGTGGACACCTCTAAGCAATTTCTTTCTGCTCCTGTTTGTGTATGGACTCAACAAGCAGTTGATAGTCCTTTGTCCTGAATTCCCTGGATTTGCAACATTTCCCCAATGAAAAAGCAAGAGTTGCAATGAGTACCATGAGAGGCTACACAACAAAGTGTCAGGGGCCAAGATGTTCAATACCTCCCAGCATACATAAGGGAGATTCCCAATAGACCCTTCTGTCATCAAGGAGAGGGTTGGGACAGGCCACTAAAGTCAGTACTTGATCAGCCAGGCTGTGTTCGTACGTTGTATGTTTGCATGGCGGCTGCAGTAACAGCCCGGATGATCAAGCCCTAATATCTCCGTGAGGACTGGTCATAGGCCAGGACCCCGGGGGCGTTGAAACCCCCAGGAAAACACTCATGGTATCCAAGTGTTCAGGGTTTAGTTCACAACGTATGGACGTTCGTCCATCAAATATCTCAGTGGGTTCAGCGGTCAGTCTGTGTGCTGGTTACTGGTTGTAGTGATTCTCTTTACTACCCGAGTTATATTACCACACTCACATGTATACATATGTACAAGTATTCTGTGCCACAATTATATATAAAACACCCAACCCATACATGCACGACAAGTATTCCTACATGAGATTCATTAGAAACGCAGATGCATACTTATGCATGTATACTCACATTATACTCACATGTATATCACATGTATACTAACATGTTTGGATTGTACTGTTGATACGCAACTTGTTGAGCAGAGTTATACTTCTGCTATTAGTGCTAAACTATAATATAGCTATTATTTAAATATTTACTAATTATTACGCTGCTACTACCACTATTACTTTGCTACTACCACTTTTACTTTGCTACTACCACATGAATTACTTTTTGATCTTTACTACCACTATACACTCTACTACTACCACATATCACTCTACTACTCCATATTATTCTACTACTACCACTATCACTCTACTTACTACCACTATCACTCTACTACTACACTATCACTCTACTACACCACTATCACTCTATACTACCATATCACTCTACTACTACCACTATCACTCTTCTACTACCACTATCATCTACTACTACCACTAATTACCTACTACTACCCTATTACTTATAATACACTTCACTCTACTACTACCACAATTACTCTACTACTACCACTATCACCCTACTACTACCACTATCCACTCTACTTACTACCAACTATCACTCTACTACTTACCCCCCACCATACTTACTACTACCCTATCCACTCTGCAATACCACTATTACTCTGCTACTTACCACTATTACTCTGCTACTACCACCTATTTACTTTGCTACTACCACTATTCACTTCTGTTCTACCACTATTACTTGCTACTACCACTATCACTCTGCTACTACCACTGTTACTCTGCTCTACACTAATTACTCTGCTACTACCACGATCACTCTGCTACTACCACTATTACTTATACTACACTAGTAACTCTGTACTACCACTATTACTCTGCTACTACCACTATTACTCTGACTACTACCATATTACTCTGCTACTACTTTCCATATTACTTGCTACTACCACTATTACTGGGCTACTACTACCGCTTATGACTCTGCTACTACTACCACTATTACTCTGTACTACACTATTACTCTGCTACTACCCACTATTATTCTGCCTACTACCACTATTACTCTGATACTACCACTATTACTCTGCTACTACCACTATTACTCTGCTACTACTACCACTATTACTCTGCTATACCAACTATTACTATGCTACTACCACTATCTACTTGCTACTTACCACTATTACTCTGCTACTACCACTATTACTCTGCTTAATACTACCACTATTACTCTGCTTCTACCAATGTTAATCTGCTTACTACACTATTACTCCTGCTCACTACCACTATTACTCTGCTACTACACTATTATCTGCTTCTACTACCACTATTACTTGCTTACCTACCACTTTTTCTGTACTACCACTATACTCTGCTACTTACCACTATTACTCTGCTACTACCACTATCACTCTGCTACTACCACTATCACTCTGCTACACTTACCACTATTACCCTGATACTACCACATTACTTGCTACTACCACTATTACTCTGCTACTAACACTATCACTCTGCTACTACCACTATTATCTGCTACTACATATTACTCTGATACTACTACTATTACTATGCTACTACCACTATTACTCTGACTCTTACTACCACTATTACTTGCTACTACTACCACTATTACTCTGCTATACTTCCACTATGCTTGCTACTACCACTTATCCTCTGCTACTACCACTTATTACTATGTTACTACCACTATTCTTGCTACCTACCACTATTACTCATGCTATTACCACTAGTACTCTGCTACTACTTACCACTATTACTCTGCTACTACCAATTCTCTGCTATTCTACCGCATTACTCTGCTACTACTACCACCTATTACTCTGCTACTACCACTATTACTCTTGCTACTACACTATTATTCTGCTACTACACTATTACTCTGCTACTACACTATTTACTTGCTATACTACCACTATTGCTCTGCTAATACCACTATCACTTGCTATACCATATTAACTCTGTTACTACCACTATTACTCTGCTACTCCCACTTTACTCTGCCTACTACCACTATTACTC
Organism: Cherax quadricarinatus; assembly: GCF_026875155.1. Lineage (NCBI taxonomy): Eukaryota > Metazoa > Arthropoda > Malacostraca > Decapoda > Parastacidae > Cherax > Cherax quadricarinatus. The sequence continues at coordinate 7,799,124 of NC_069408.1, read as the reverse complement.
TGCTACTACTACCACTATTTACTTGCTACTACCACTATTACTCTGCTACTACTACCGCTATTACTCTGCTACTACTACCACTATTACTCTGCTATCTACCACTAATTACTTGCTACTACACTATTACTCTGTTACTACCACTATTACTCTGTACTACCACTATTACTCTGCCTACTACCATATTACTCTGCTACTACCACTATTACTCGCTACTACTACCACTATTCTCTCGCTACTACCATATTACTCTACTACATACCACTATTACTCTGTACTACCCACTATATCAGATACTATACCACTATTACTCTGTACTACCACTATTACTCTGCTACTACCACTATTACTCTGCTACTACCACTTTTACTCTGCTACTACCCATATTACTTTGCTACTACCACTATTACTCTGCTACTACTACCACTTTACTCTGCTACTACCACTATTACTCGGCTACTACCACTATTACTCTGCTACTACCACTATCACTATTCTTTGCCTTTAACTACTACCATATTACTCTGCCTACTTACCACTATTACTTGCTACTACCACTTTTACTCTGCTACTCCACTATTACTCTGCTACTACTACCATATTACTCTTGCCTACTACCACTATACTCTGCTACTACCACTATCACTCTGCTACTACCACTATTACTCTGCTACTACACTTTTTACTCTGCTACTACCACTATTACTCTGCTATACACTTATTACTCTGTACTACTACCACTATTACTTGCTATACCTATTACTCTGTACTACCACTATTTACTTGCTACTACCACTATCATCTGCTTACTACACTATTACTCTGCTACTACCACTATTACTCTGCTACTACTACTATTTCTGCTACTACCACTATTACTCTGCTATACTACCATATTACTCTGCTACTAATACCCACTATTCTAAGCTACTCCTACCACTCTTACTCTGCACTACACTTTCACTCTGCTACTACCATATTACATCTGTTACTACCACTATTACTTGTAATACCACTATTACTCTGCTTTACCACTATTACTCTGTATACCACTATCACTCTACTACTACCACATTACTCTGCAAAACTTTTTTTTTAAACCACTATCACCTCTGCTACTACCACTATCACTCTACTACTACCATATTACTCTGTACTACCACTATCATCTGCTACTACCACTATCACTCTGCTACTACCACTATCACTTATACTACTGCCCTGTAAGATGGTGACTTTCTTTGTACTTAACAAATCCAAAATTTTAAAACACATTTTAAACATTACAAGAAATAAAATCTTCATCTTTGATCTCATGTCAGTACTGCAACATTGCGATCCATGTTGTGAACAAGTCACATATGTGGTTGAAATGTGACTTAGTACTTAAGCTGCTGCTCAGTGGATCTTGCAAATATTTGTAGTTTTTTTGTTTGTAAAAACGTAACCTACCTAACACTGCCTTACTTAACCTAACTTAGAAATGATCTCAAACTATGTGAAGTGTGACATAGTTTTGGGAGGATTTGTTGACTACTACCACTTCAACCAATATGTAGTAGTAATAGTGTTGGTAGTACTATTGGCACTACAACCACCACTACTACTATCACCACCATTACTGCTACAACCCTATGCTATCTACTACTATACTACTACTAGAACTACGAGTACTACACTAATATTAGAACTAACTACTACTACTACTACTAACTTACATACTACTACTACTTTCACCACCATTACTACTCTACTTCATACTGCTTAAGTAACTGTTGTTACTGGCAGTTTATAACCACAAGTCAAAACAGTTATTAATATCGACTATCTTTCTAGCTGAAAATGATGTTGTGGTGCAGTGGTTTAGTGTGGGAGTGAACTGTGTTCCCCCACCAAGACGACGGTGGATTCAGCTCACCTCAAGTCTGTTGATGGGAGGAAAAAATGATGTTTAATTATCTTATATGAAAAAGAAACAGGTAATCAGTAGTTCCATCTTTTGATCTTTTTATTAAAATCGGTGTTCGTTCATATTAGATGCTCTCTCTCTCTCTTTCTTCTCTCTCTCTCTCTCTCTCTCTCTCTCTCTCTTCTCTCCTCTCTCTCTCTCTCTCTCTCTCCTCTCTCCGAAGCAACAATTTTAGTCCCTCACATAACCTAAGTATTCGGTCGGGCAATCAATCAGTCAGTCATTTACAAGAAGTTTTCTCTCTGCCAACACTCGTCCATTTTAGGAAGACCACCTGGAAACTCCACCACCACCTGCCCACCACCTCCCACTCTCCGACCACCACCCCACCTACACCACCTCCCACCTGCCCACCACCACCCAACTGCCAACCACCACCCATCTACCCACCACCACCCACCAGGCAACAACAATTTCACTTGCCCACTCCACCTCTCTAACCATTTCAGCTAACACTAATTTCTTCAAGCTGTGATAGACGGATATGTTCAAAAAACAAAATAGCTACTGCGAAGAAATCTGTTAGGTAAGGTTGTTAACGTATAGGTTATGGTTTGTTAAGTTTACAGGCGCATGTTTTTGTCTTAGTCGTGGTGATGAAAAAGTCTTCCAGAGACGCGATACGTTCCGTGCTGCCAGACGCTTAATGCCATTTCGTTATGCTGTTTCTTTATGTCGTTTCGATATGCCATTTTCGTTATTTCCAGTTAATTATAGTAAAATACTGAGTAATTTACATTAACCTCCCATAACCTATCAAAGAATAACAAATTTTATTCTGTAGAAGCTTAGTCGAGTAAATATCGAGGAAAAAAACCCTTTTTTTTATGTGCGTGGTAACAATGTCCTGTTTATTTGGAGGAGAGAATGGAATTAGGGTCATGAACCCTCATCTGTCTTTCTACAGCTGAATAACAGAGGTTTTGTATCTTGGTGAAGAAAGAAAGAAATGAGAGAGCCAAGGGTGAGGGTAAAGGGCAGGATGAAGGCCTTCAGAGTCAGGGGAGGAGCTAATGGAGATGACAGAGCTTCAGAGCCAGTGGAGAAGCTACTGGATCAGGATGAGGGGAAGAGAAATATGTTACTCAAGGCCAACTAATTATTAATGACTGGAATCAAAAAAACGGAGGGATCTGGAAGATATAATTATAGGAAGCATTGTGAAAACAGTGCTGAACACATTTTCAGTTAGAGTCAGCACTGTCAGATGTAGTTTTTGCTGGATGTTGGCTGCTGCTGTGGGGACTGGACAGTAAAGCAAGGCGTGTTGCCTCCAAAAAAATTTTAAGATTGGCTGAAAAGTCCTTCATACAGTCAAAAGACGTGATAAGGGGCGGAGAAAAGGGGATGTTTTAAAATCAGTAAGACGGTGGGGGTGATTTAGGGGCAACCATCTCGATCCCAGTCACGTAGGGAAAGAGGCCGTTTTTGAAGTGTCTTAAAAAAAAGAAAAAAGGAAATCTGTTAAAATATCCATCCTGTATTGTACCCGACAAAGGGTTTTATAAATGATATGTTTTTCCCACAAATGTGGAAAAGAAAAATTTTTGTACAGTTCATGACATTTTTTAAAAAGGAAAATGTTTCACTGCGTAGAAAAAACTACCCCTGCTAGAAAGTTTCACACTATGTAGAACAGCAAATGGAAGAAGAGGGCGTTTTTCGTTTTTGTGGTCAGTCCACACAGGGGCGTGGCCAGCTAGGCTCAAGTTCGCCACAAAAGTACAAATACAGATACGAATAAGTACGGAAATAAGGAACCAATTTTTGGAGATTAAATTTCCAAAAAGGGGTTCTTTTCAAGCATCATTACGGAGGAACGGACCTGGGCACCCTACCACCCTCGTCTTACATTCAAGCTCTAAAAAAACTAGTAGATAAAAATAACATCACAGAGACAAAGGGGGAATGTAGTTGTCCTCAACGCGAGATTACCAAAAAAATGAAAGATCTGCTAAATGTTTCCCAACACTTATCTTTCCGAATTTGCGGGGAAAAAAGGAAACCAATTATTTTTCAGAAAAGCCCGGGGAACACCTCAGAAACCCCTGAGAATGGCCAAAAAAACTCAAGTTTCTATCTGGGAAACCCCCAGATCGGGGGAAACTCATGGTTTCCCAAAAATAAAAGCTAAGTTTCCCCTTTCATTACATCGGTATCGGTAGTACCACGCACACTTGGCAGGTGTTCTGGAAAAATCATTTGTCAAAACTCTCGGAACAATTATCCACCCCCACCTAAAGCTCTCGAGCAGCGTTAATTTAACAATATGAAGCTCGAAATTTTTCGACGTCACAACCATATTCACTAACGTGCCATGGAACCGCCTTCAACCCCTAGTTGAGTTTTTACTGTAAATACAGACGGCCGTAACTTGCAAAAGATTTTTGTAGCCCTGATTTAACTCTGGTGCTTATAATTGCTTTCGAGAACCGCCCGTTAAATTCACATTGAGAAAGAAAAAAAAAACCATCCCCTTTCCAAGACAAACTTTACACTCGGGAAAAGTCGCTCTAGTTTAAGGTTTCCCGTAAACTTACAAAAACGACTCTTAGGCTTTTACTTTTCCCGACTCAAGAAAAAGAGAGGGTAGTCAGCGACTTTTTCCCTCAAACCTTCACAAACCCATCCCAAATTTTTGGGGAAATAATCCCTACATCACTCGTGCTTTCAATTACTGCAGTTTCCTTTACACTTCATACAGGGTTTTTGGGGAAACGAGCTTTAAGAATTTACTAGGGACGTAAACAACAGTCATCTGAAGTAACCACCAGATTCATCGTTTTGTTGGTCAGCAACGTAGCCAAACTATGTAAAAACTAAAGCATCAAAAACCCACCAACTCTCCCCCCAAAAGCAAGAAGAAACATAGAAAAACAAGAAGATTTTTGACCGCTCGGGAATGTACACATTCCTGTGGTGGATGTGAAAGTATAAAAATAATAATAATAAAAATAAAATAATAAAAATAATAATAATTATAATAATAAAAATTAATAATTTTTTTTATTTATTTAAAAGTACATGTACAGGTTTATGGCCAAACTGAACAAGACAACATTGTATGGGAAGCCCTGTTTGCAGAGCTTTTGGGCAAATTAGGTCATTTTGCCCCAGGATGCGACCCACCCCCATTCGACAACACCCAGGTACCCATTTTACTACTGGGTGAACAAAGAAAACCGGTGAAAGGGAAACACCCCCCAATGTTTTACCCTCCCGGGGAAAATCGAACCCGGACCCAATGTGCGAAATAAGAGCTTTAGCACCAAGCCATGGGGACCAACGTTTTTGGGAAAAATGTTTTGGTCAATAAAAATCAAACTTCGGAAAACAGAAAGCCTGCAAACGGATGACCAAACCAATGCCCGAGTGCAACCAAAAAAAAGTGGGCCCTAATGAAGTTCAAAGTGGACAACTATACATCAGGAAAGTTTTCCAACAGAGGTAAAATTTCAATAAACTGTTTACTTGACGGTTGAAATTCATCCGTCCATGAACATACTGTGGCGGAGAAAAATTTGCTGGCCCCCTACTGGCCAATAGACGAAAAAAACGACTCCAGTTTTGGGGGAAGAGTACCTCAACCTCCCACTTATCTTCCCAAAATCTCTGTATAGGACTCAAAAAGTGGCTGGGTAAAAAGTTTCCCGATTATAGAAACCTTAATGTTGCACAAGTGTCTATTATCAGTTTGTTGGTTTTTTTAAAATATTTAATAAGTATAGAGCTGTAAATAACCCCTTTTTGGGTTCCTGTTACTTTTTCTTTTTATATAAATCAGAAATCGTTAACCCCATGCGCACATTTAAGTACAGTTGTTTTTGATTTTTTGCGACCATAACTCCCAAAATTTTTACTTTGTTGATTAAAACACTACTCAACAGTTTTTAATATGGGGGTTTTTTTTATTCCCAAGGACTAGGGCTTTTCATTGTCCACTTAAATGCTCTGCCACTTTTGGGCCATGATAATAATTTACCCAAATCTTCCGAAGTTCAAATTTTTCCTTAGAATCTATTATTTTGGCCTATTTTTTTGTCGCGAATTAATTTATGTCCCTGGTATTCCCGCGTCAAACGTTGATTTTAAATTAAAACAAATATGGACCTAAAATGATCCTTCTGGGCACCAGTAAAACTTAAACCCCCTTCAGATTTTTACCCCCTTTTACCCTTTGATTTTTTGGTAAACCCTGTCTCGTCCATGTTAAACCTTTCCTTCTATACCTGAGCTGCCACCTTGAATCTCTTGTGTGGTACTTTCGAAAACTTTTCTAAAATTCAAATAAAAAGCATATTTTTTTCGTTTTCACTGCCTCAAAGCTCTATTAAAAAAGGTCGCAAATTTGTCAGGCAGAAACACTTTTAGTGAAACTGTGATTTGATTTTTTTTTGGGGGGTAATTTTAGGAATTAACTTTCCCCTAATTTAAAGAAGGTTTTTAAATTTGCCATCTTCACATCTCCGCATAAAACCAGTTTGGATTTATGCGTTTTAAAAAAGCTTGTTTTGGGGTGATTAAAAAATTTTAACTTGCATTCTTTAAGTACACTGAAAGCATTTCGTCGGGGCCCGGAACTTATTTTAATTTATTATTTGTTTGAAACCATGTCCTGTGACAGTAATATTTTTAATTTTTTTCTCTTCATCCTGAATAATATTTATTGCTGGGATATATAATTCTTCTTGTTTTAAACTGAGAAGAAAATTTACCTTAAAAAAGGGGATATTCTATCTCCAAGAATCCCCCACTTAACCCTTATCCAACTTAAATTTTAACAACCACTTACAACCATCCCTCTCTCCAAAACGTTCAGCATCTACCTGAACCTTCTCTAATACCTTCTCCATCCACCTTACGCTACCCACAACCCACAACTCATACCCACTCCTACATACCTACATTCCCTTTTTCCACCTCACATTCTCACTACCAAAACTTAATTTCACCTAACACCACTCTCGATCACAACTTTACTACCAACTATCTAACCTCTACTACTACCAATTCACTCTCACTCAATCCAACAACCAGTCGCTCACCATTAACAAAGACTTGCCCACTTCCTCAAAATAATCACCCAAATGACAGTGAACGTTGCATCCTCCTCTCTCCATCTCTCCTCCCTCAACAACATTCCTCTTTACTACATACCTCCCTTCCTCTTCTTATATTCCTCACCCCTCTCTACTATTTTACCCTACTCTTATCAATCATTACCAATTCCAATTCCCTTTTCTTTAACGTCTTCACAACCCACTATTCCTTTTAGTTCTCCAACCGTTACTACGCTGTTGTCAACATGTTCCCCCTACAGCATATTTCCAAAAACATCCTTCACTTCCTCGTTTTACTGTTATCTTCATCACGTCAAATTTTTTAAACCGCCTCTTCCTTCCTCGTTCCAGACTAACACTGCCCACCTCACTCTCCATATATAGATACTCAACCGAGAGCCGGACACCTAAGCAGAATTGAAGTTGCATTATACAGTAAACGACAGAACAGAAGGATTAGATTTTTATAGGAATGCAGTTTTAAATCCCAAACAAAGCAGATAACTAAAGACAAAGCAGCGAAGAACTTGGAGTTTACCTTGAGTCGCTTTCGGAGGTCCCCGCCCCGCAGCTCGGCCCCAGACGAGGCCTCCTAGAAAAGCAAACAGGTATTAAAACTCTCAGAGAAACATAGATGCTACAGATTTTGCACGTGTATCTAATTCATTATATTAAAACTCTCAGAGAGACATAGTTCTAAGGAATCATTTACAATACAATATTCCCAGAGAGGCATCACATAGGGAAAAAAAAAGAGTAGACTTGCGGCACTAATGGGGGAGCCCGGTGGGGCCTGGTGGCTAAAGCTCCCGCTTCCACACACGGAGGCCCGGTTCGATTCCCGGCGGGTGGAAACATTTCGACACGTTTCCTTACTCCTGTTGTCCTGTTCACCTAGCAGCAAATAGGTACCTGGGTGTTAGTCGACTGGTGTGGTCGCATCCTGGGGGACAAGATTAGGACCCCAATGGAAATAAGTTAGACAGTCCTCGATGACGCACTGACTTTTTTTTGGGGTTTTCCTGGGTGGCTAACCCTCCGGGGTTTAAAAATCCGAACGAAATCTTATCTTATCTTATCTTATCTTATCTTATGATCAGGAACCAGGCGAAATTAGAAGCATCCAAAAAAACTAAATGTGGGCAGGCCAATTTGATGACTACTTTTCAGAAAAAAAAGTAACTAGGGAACCCAAGATAAATTTAACTGATACGTTAACCTCATCCATGATCAAGACACACGAGTACAAAAAACCCAACAACAAAGCCTTGATGCACATTTTTGGGGCAGAAGGTACAAAAATAAGCAAAAAAAATAAGAGAGTTTATTTTATTTTATTTTATTTATTTTATTTTTTGTCTTTGCAAACAGTACATTGAGATTTTATATTTACAATAGTGGGTTGCAATGCAAAGAGACCTCTATTATGCCTTGGCAAATTTTGGGCCAACTTAACATTATTGGCTTACAGTCTACCTTAACACTAAGGATTATATCAAAAGTTGTACAGTAGGATAGTAATTATTTCATAGTTGTACAGTAGATTTATTAATTTGTAAATGAATCAAAATTTGTATAATACAAAGATATATTTATATTCGAAAATGCTTTTTGTGAAAAACAATGATTCGATTATATTCCTGCAACAATGGATAAAAGGTTTAAAAGTGATTGTTGAAGTTATTAGTGGGAGTACATAAGTGAGTAAGTGTGTACTGAAATACGTATTTAGCATTTGTCTAGGGTGATTAAGTGGCTTTTTTAGAAGAGTCTTAAATTGATTTTCAACTGGGTTACTTTAATATCTTCTGGTAATGAATTCCCCTATTTTGGGCCCTTTATTTTGCATAGATTTTTTTTTACAGGGGTGATAAAGGACATGAGGTATATCAAAAAGAGTCTGTGTT
>NC_069408.1:7750206-7789691 GCF_026875155.1 Cherax quadricarinatus | reverse complement strand
AATGAGATTACAAAGACAGGTAAAAGGTTGCATGCTTTCTGTTCTTCAGTAAAATGGAGTATTCGTTAGGTAGTGTTTTAAAAAAAAATAACAAAGTTAGATTGGGCCTAGGTTTAACATTTATGTGAAAAATTGGTAACTTTTGGATATAAAATTTTAAAAGGGTTCAGTTTTCAGTATTTTTTTGGGGTTTTTTGATGAAAGTGATTTTGAGAGGAGATTGAATTTTATAACAGTAGGTTTCTTTATATTTACAGGTAAGAATTCCGGGTTTTAGGGTTTTATGTGCTTTGAGTTTTTGCATAGCGTGAGATGGACACGGGGAAACAAAAAGATGTCTTGCCTTGTGTTATGGTCATATCATCTCTTTCTAATCATCTCCCAATCACCCGCACATTCAGATTCCCACTTTGAAATTTTTCTTCTTTTTTTTTTAGTAACTTTCGGGGAAAAGGGGTTATACCCCATTGTTCCGGCCTTTTAGTTGACTTTTACCAAACCGCATGGTTCGGAGGTAAGATTCTTATTCCATTTCCCCTGGTATAAAAGGAAAATTTAATAAGACCAAGAACTATTAAGAAAAATAAAAGAAAACCAGATGAGTGTTTTTAAATAAATCTTTTTTCTTTTCTTTCAAAAACCCGGCCGTTCCCCGAGGGGGGGGGCCCCAAAAAAAAAAACTAAAGTTTTCTTTTTAAATTTAGTAATATATACAGGAAAAGGGGGTTATAGCCCTTGCCCCTGTATAAATAAAGTGTACATGTATGTGATGTGACCTAAGGTAAGTAGAAGTAGCAAGCTACCTTAATCTTGCATATTTATGAGACAGAAAAAAACCCATCCTCCATCAGTAAAACAACCAGGTTTTTGTTTTCATTCACTTGGCGGGAGGGTAGTACCTCCTGGGTGGTGCTGTTACCAACCTCTACCTTTTATATATATATTCAGTGGACCCCCCATAACGATACTCCGAATGCGACCAATATGTAGGTTTTATGTAAGTGCGTTTGACGTGTATTTTGGGGGTCTGAAATGGACTAAATACTTTACAATATTCTTAGGGAAAAAAATCGGTCTACTGGCCCTGACATACTTTTGGGGTGAAAAAATGTCGTTAAAAGGGGGCCCCTGTTTTTTATTATAACACGTGTTAAAAAATTTTATATATATATATTTATATATATATATATTATAAAATAATATATAAAAATATATTTAAAATAAAATTATTTTATATATATATATATAAATATATATAATTAATATAATTAAATTTTTTTCTCAAGTGGCCGTTACCACCGAAATTTAATTATACTTGTGTGGCCCGTGCCTAAAAGCTTCACACTTTTCTGGTTTCAGGTACACATTAAATCACTGAGTGTGTCTTATGTCTTTAGGGGTAATAAGAAAATATTTAACTTTTTATTAAATAAAAAGGTAAAAAAGGCCCCAAAAGGAAAAAAAGTCATGTTTCTGACTTTTTTTTGTTTCCGGTTCTCTACACATATGCTGCTATGTATGATAAATTTTATGTATCGTATTTGGGTTTTACCTGTTAAACTTTCTTTCTTAGGTTTTCCCAAAAAATAATACTCATAAAAATCACTTGAGGCATTGAATGTTGTGTATTATGTTAATATACTCATTTTATTAATCCAACTTTGATATTTTTTTTCAAAGTTATATAAAAAGACTGTACAAAAAAAAACTGAAAAAACCCCCAGTGGAAAATTTAAATAAATATTTAGTGTTTTTGCAGTCATCTTTTTGTCGAAAGAATAATGTTTTCTAAGTTCAACACCAAAAAAAATGGTACCAATAAAATTTTTGGGGGTAACTTTAGAAAATTATTCCTTTCGAGCCCTTTACTAGGGCCTTTTTTTCTAAAAAAAAGGTGTTTCTAAAGAGTGTGGAGAGGTTGAGTGTAGGGTAGGTTGAGTGTGGAGGAGGTTGAGTGTGAGGAGGTAGTGTAGGGGAGGTTAGGGTGAGGAGGTTGAGGGTGAGGAGGTTGAGCATGGAGGAAGGTTCAGCATGGAGGAGGTTGAGTGTAGGGAGGTTGAGTGTGGAGGATGTTGAGTGTGGCAGAGGTTGAGTGTGGCGGAGTTGAGTTGGCGTAGGTTAGTGTAGGGGAGGTTGAGTGTGCGAGGCTGAGTGTTGAGGAGGTTAGTGAATAGGGAGGTGAATGTGGTGGAGGTTGGAGTGTAAGTGAGGTTGAGTGTGGCGGAGGTTGAGTGTGAGTAGTTGAGTGAGGCAGAGTTGAGTGTTAGGGGAGGTTGATTTGGCGGAGGTTGAGTGTAGGGGAGTTGAAGTGTGGCAGAGGTTGGAGTGTAGGGGAGGTTTGAGGGTGGAGGAGGTGAGTGGGAGGAGTTTGAGTGTAGGGGAGGTTGTGAGGGAGTTGAGTGTAGGGGAGGTTGAGTGTAGGGGAGGTTGATGGGTGAGGAGGTTGATGTAGGGAGTTTGAGGTGGAGGAGGTTGAGTGTTGTGGAGGGAGGTGAGTGCGTGGAGAGGTTGAGCATGGACGAGGTTGAGCGTGGAGGAGGTTGATCGTGGAGAGGTTTGAGGGTGGAGGGAGGTTAGTGTGGTGAGTTTGAGTGTAGGGGAGGTTTGAGTGTGGTGGAGGTTGAGTGTGGAGGAGGTTGATGAGCATAGGTTGAGTGAGGGGTGTTGAGTGTGGCGGAGGTTGATGTAGGGAGTTTTTAGTGTGGACGGAGGTTGAGTGTGGAGGAAGGTTGATGTGGAGAGGTTGAGCAATGGAGAGGTTTGAGCATGGAGGAGGTTGAAGTGTGAGGAGGTTGATGTAGGGGAGGTTTAGGGTGGAGGAGTTGAGGGTGATGGAGGTTGAGTTAAGGAGGTTGGTGAGGGGAGGTTGAGTGTGGAAGATGTTGAAGTGTAGGGAGGTTGAGTGGTGGAGTATGTTAGTGTAGGAGGTTGAGTGGTGGGAGGAGGTTGAGTGTGAGGAGTTGAGTGTAGGGAGGTTGAGGGTGGAGAGTTGATGTGGAGGAGGTTGAGTGTAGGGGAGTTAAGTGTGGAGAGGTTTGAGTGTAGGGGATGTTGAGGGTGGAGAGGTTTGAGTGTAGGGAGTTGAGGGTGGAGGAGGTTTGAGTGTGGGAGGAGGTTGAGTGTAGGGGAGTGAGGGTGGAGAGGTTGAGTGTGGAGGAGGTTGAGTGTAAGGAGTTGAGTGGGAGGAGGTTGAGTGTGGAGGAGGTGAGTGTAGGGGAGGTTGAGGGTGGAGGAGGTTGAGTGTGGAGGAGTTGAGGTGGAGGAGGTTGATGTGTAGGAGGTTGAGTGTGGAGGAGGTTTGAGTGTAGGGAGGTTGAGGGTGGAGGAGTTGAGTGTGGAGGGAGGTTGAGTGTGGAGGGAGGTATGTAGGGGAGTTTGAGTGTGGGAGGAGGTTGAGAGTAGGGGGTAGTTGAGTGTGGAGGAGTTGAGGGTGGAGGAGGTTGAGTGTGAGGAGGTTGATGTAGGGGAGGTTGAGGGTGGAGAGGTTGAGTGTGAGGAGGTTGAGTGTAGGGGAGGTTGAGGTGGAGGAGGTTGAGTTGTGGCATGAGGTTGATGTGGAGAGTTGAGTGTAGGGGAGGTTGAATGTGGGAGGAGGTTGAGAGTAGGGGAGGTTTGATGTGGAGGAGGTTGAGGGTGGAGGAGGTTGAGTGTGGAGAGGTTGAGTGTAGGAGGTTGAGGTGGAGAGTTGAGTGTGGAGAGGTTAGTGTAGGGAGGTTGAAGGGTGGAGGAGGTTGAGTGTGGAGGAAGTTGAGTTGTAGGGGAGGTTGAGTGGAGAGGTTGAGTGTGGAGAGTGAGTGTAGGGAGGTTGAGGTGGAGGAGGTTGATGTGAGGAGGATGAGGGAGGAAGTTGAAGTATAGGGAGGTTGAGGTTGGAGGAGGTTGAGTAAGGGAGGTTGGAAGTGGAGAGATTAAGTGTGAGGAGGTTGAGTGTGGAGGAGGTGAGTGTAGGGGAGGTGAGTTGGAGGAGGTTGAGTGTAGTGGAGGTTGAGTGAGGGAGGTTGAGGGTGGAGAGTTGAGTGTGATGAGAAGAGTGTAGGGGAGGTGAGGGTGGATGAGGTAGAGTGTGGAGGAGTTGAGTGTAGGGGAGGGTAGATGAGGAGGAGGTTGAGGTGTGGATGAGTTGAGTGTAGGGGAGGATAGGTGGAGGAGGTTGAGTGTGGAGAAGTTGAGTGGTAGGGGAGGTTTGAGGGTGGAGGAGGTTAGTGTGGAGAGGTTGAGGTAGGGAGGTTGAGGGAGGAGGAGGTTGAGTGTGAGGAGGTTTGAGGTGAGATGTATGAAGTGAAGGGCGGATGATGGTGGAGGAGGTGAGTGAAGTGGAGGATGCAGGAGGAGTCGGTAATAGTTATGGATGGAGGATGAGTGTAGGCGGAGGTTGAGATTAATGGGAGGATGCGAGTGGAGGCGGTTAGATTTGGGTTGGGGGGGACTGGAGGTATAGATATTCTTGGATTTGAGGTGGAGGATGGTAAGAAGAGATGAGTAGTTGATTGTAGGGGATGTACGGTGTGGAGGAGGTTAGAGTGTAGGAGTAGGTTAGTGAATGGTCTGTAAGGGATGGAGCGGATGAGTGTAGGAGGAGGGTTGAGAGTAGGTGAGGTATGATGGTGGAGGAGGTTTCGTTGAGGATGTAGGTTGAGTGTAGTGGCGGAATAGATGGTAGGTGAGGAAGAGTGTGGAGGAGGTTGAGTGTGGATGAATGATGAGTTAAGGGGAGGTTGAGGGTGGATGAGGTTAGAGTGAAGTAGGAGGTTGAGTAGTAAGGGAGGTTGAGTGTAGGGAGTTAGGGGGAGGAGGTTGAGTGTGGAGTGAGGTGAGTGTAGGGGAGGTTGATGGAGGAGGATGATGAGGTGGAGGAGGTTTAGTGAAGGGGAGTTTGAATTGTAGGTGATGATTAGTGAAGGGTAGGTAGATTTGTAGGATAGTTGATTAGTGGATCTGTAGATTTAGGGGAGGTTGAGTAGAGGATATGTAGAGTGTGATATGATGTTGAGTGTAGGGAGGTTGAGTGTAGGGAGTTATATGTTTGAGGAGGTAGTGTAGGGGAGGTTGAAGTGTGGAGTATGTAGAGTGAAAGGGGAGGATGAGTGTATGGGGGAGGGGTTGAGGGTGGAGGAGTATGAGTGTGGATGAGTTATTGTGAAGGGGAGGTGAGTGTTGAGGAGGTTGAGTGAAGGGGAGGTTGAGGGAGGTGTCATGTTGAGTGTGGAGGAGGATTGAGTGTAGGGGAGGTTGAGTGTAGGGGAGGTGAGGTGGAGGAGGTTTGATTTGGCGAGGAGTTTGAGTGTAGGGAGGTCAGGTGGGGAGTGAGTGTGGAGAGGTTGATGTAGGGGATTTGAGTGTGGAGGAGGTTGAGTGTATGTAGGATGAGGGTGGGAGGTTGAAGTGTAGGGGGAGGTTTAGGGTGGAATTCACAGTGTTGTGTATGATGTTAAGGTCCTGTAAAACTACAACCACAACAATGTTTTTGTTTTATTGTTGAACTTAACCATACAATTTGTTATATCACCTTAACTAATAAAATTTGTTTTGTTTAATTACAACAAAACTGCTAACAATTTGTTTGGTTTAACTTTTCACTTCTTCATTTGTTTCTTGCTTCTCACGTGCCTCATGCCTTCTGAGATTGATACCCCCAGTCATGGTACTCCTGTGAGCTGCTCTCACTCAACCACAACAGCAGCAACTTCTTCAACCATTTTCAGGACAGAGGTCCGCACTTAGACATTATTGTAACACCCAAGGCTGGCGCTATAAGCCTTTATCAACTACTTGGTATGTCTGCCTAATCCACAAACTCCTGCACCCAGCATAAGTTTACAATGATTTCATGATTTAATTCCATGGAAAACATCGTCTTTTTCTTCTCAGGCAACTGTCCTTTACACTTATTTTATTAGGGCCTATGGTTAGAAAAGCAAAATTAGGCCAAATGACTGTTCAAAAATGTAAGCAAAAGCAGGAGAGAACTACTCCCACAGCGATGTTTTTGGAAATCAGCTTGCCACTTGCGGCAGCATTCATAATTATATTATACGTACGTATTAAGTACATAATATGAACGAAAAATTGTAATAATAATAATATAATTATTATTGATGATAATTTAGGGAACTGAAACTATCATTGTTATAATAATATAATTATTATTATTATTATTACAGTGGACCCTCACCTAAGGAACAGCATCGCATAACGTTTAAATCCGCCTAACAAAGCGTTTTGAGCGTAAAAATTTTGGCCCGCGTAGACGATAAAAAACTCTCTCTAACGTATTTGTCCAGGACGCGTCCCACGTGTGTCCTTATTAATGTCTCAGCTGCCCCTGGTGCCAGTGTTTACAACCGCCAGTGCGTCACATCTACACATACATTCGGTACATTTCACAAATATCCCAGTGTTTTTTAGTGCTTTTAAAACTGCAAAAGTAAGTCACCATGGGCCCCAAAAAAACTTCATGCCAACCCAGTGGTAAAAAGGGTGAGAACTAGTATGGAAATTAAGACAGAATAATTGACAAAGTTACGAAAGTGGTGGGCATGTCACAGAGCTGTCCAGTTATACCAAACCCCAATCAAAACCATTGCTACTATCTTGTCCAACAAACACAATTGAGGAAGCTGTTCTTGCAAAAGGTGCAAGTTTTGTTATCGAAACAGAGAATCGCAAGTACTCGAAGATGTTGAAGACTGATATTGTGTGGATAATACGAAAAAACAGATAGTCAAGAGATAGCATCTCTCAAGCAATCGATGTGAAAAGACTAGGAAGTTTGCATGACGATTTTAATTTAAAAAAATGCCTGCAACTAGTGTGATAGTGAGTGAATTTAAGGCAGCAAAGGTTGTTTTGAAGATTAAGAATTGAGTGGCGTACATAGTGTGATAAGGCAATGTGACTGCCAGTTCAGACAAAAAGCTGGCCTGAAAAAATATGTGCAGGAATTCAAGATACATAAGACTGAAGGATTGAAACCTGAACAAGTGTTTAAATTGTGACAAAACAGGCCTGTATTGGAAGAAAAGGCCAAACAGGACCTACATTTACTCAGGAGGAAAAGGCACTCCCAGGATCATAAGCCTATGAAAGACAGTCTACTCTTTTGTTGTGTGGTAATGCTGGTGGAGATTTCAAAGTGAATCCCTTTATTGTTGTAATCACTCTGAAACTTCCAGAGCGTTCAGGGCAAAACATGGGTCCTCAGGGTAATATGTGTGTGATGTGGAGGGCAAACAGTAAGGCATGGGTCACTAGGGAATTTTTCTCTATGACTGGTTACACCATGTGGTAATGCCCCCACTGTGAAAAAATTACCTCCGGGAAAAGAAATTGGACCTTAGTGCCTCCTGTATTAGACAATGCCTCACTGGTCATCCTTCAGACATGGCAGAGTGAATTATCTGGGGACAGACTTCATCACGGTCAAATTTTTGCCGTCCGAATACACTCCTCTCTCCAGCCATGGACTAGCATGTCATTTCCAACTTCAAAAAACTCTAAACACAAAGCAATGTTCAAAAGTTGCTTTGAAGTGACCCTCAGACACTGCAATGACCCTAAAAGAGAGTTTTGGAAAGATCACTTTAAGTATGCCTCGATTGTGTAAACCTTATAGTAATGCATTTGGAGGGAGTGACAAAGAATGACGCTTTTAACTCTTCTGCTTGGAGGAAATTGTTGGCCAGAATGTTGTAGAAGAGAGGGATTTTGAAGGTTTTTGGGGCTAACCCTCAGGAGCCTATTCCATTTTTTGGAATCTGATTGTGGCATTGGGGAAGTCCCTTTGGGTTGGAAGTTAGTGGGTAAGATGTGGAAGAAGTTTTGTGGAGAGGATGACGATGAAGAACTAAACCACTGATGAACTGCAAGAGCGTCTGCAACAGGAAGAGGCCAGCCTGAGAAACGCTACCCCTCAGTAGGAGGGGAGAGGAGAAATTGAAGAAGATTGCTTTCTTCCAAGATTAAGGAAATGTGTGAACGTTGTTTAAAGAAGTGCAAACCTGATGTATGAAAATCACCCTCACACAGCTATTGCACCAGCATCAAGGTTTCTTTGATGCTGGGAGAGGCTTCAGTTCCCTAAATTATATCAATAATAATTACTAATAATTACAATAACATAAGAGCTCAGTTCCCTAAATTATATAATAATACAATTATTATAACGAGAGCTTCAAACGAAGCAAACTCGGTTTTACCTAGCTGTGGGGATCAGTTCTCTTCCTGCTTTGCTTACATTTATGAACCAGACATTTGGCGCAAGTTTCGCTAATCTAACCCATGGGTCCAAAAGAGAGTAAGTGTAAGGACAGTGCGAGAGAGAAAAAGAGGATGATTCCATGGAATTAAAGCATGAAATTATAGATAAACAAGAGAGGTGTCCAGGTTTCGGTGAGGAAAAGTGGGAGAGAGCTGGCTCTAACTTGGAGCAAAAAATTGACGCGTTGACAGCTCATATCTCAAACTCGTACGATGGGACACTCGTAAGTCAAGTTCCACTGTATTACCTGTGCTGCTCACACTTCCAACAGCTCATGAAGTCCAAGAAACCATTTGTCTCCATTCCTATCTAACATGCTCACACTAATATGTCCCCTTTATTGTATTAGTCGGAATGTGATATTTTATAATAACTAGGGTAAATTATAAATTACGAAAGGCCGCAGACAAACTTGCCTGTCTTTTATATTAGTTGACATCAATCTCAGAGTTATTCTAATGTATTTGACTCAAAAATCTAAAAAAAAAAAAATTATGACCATTATACCTTCCTTATGTCTTCCAATAGGTTTTGTCAGTTCTAAATCTGGCAAGATCTACTCTCCACTACTGATACCGCATGCTAATCTTCCGCAAGAGTGACGCTGATGCTGCCCCCCTGCGACAAGACCATTGTTCCCAATGAACTGCGCTCTTTTACACAGGTCCCCACCAATCCAAAATTTCACCAAGGAATATAAATTTTTTCTTTTCTTGTTCACGTGATGCTCTCTCTACTACTTTCGTCATTCAATCATAGTTTAAGTACCCAATCATTCTTTAGGTTATTCTCATGAAAATATAAAAAAACATTAAATATTGTAAGCAAAAAATAGGGTGAAAGGAGTAGATGTAATTGGAATTAATTTGAAAACGAGTATAGCCGAAATTTGTGCATTTATTTACAGTTAATGAAGAATTATTTATGTAGTTACCATATCACTTTTTTGTTATTTGGGTAAACATAATATACTATACTGTCGGGTACCGTAAGTATATTGTTTATAACTTCCATAATAATTTATGCACTTTCATTGAAGAGCATATACATTTTTGGATATTTAATGCGTCCAGCCAGACTATTTAGAATAATTAATAACCATCCCGATAAATTACATAAAGTATTCATGTTTTACATAAGTGTGGGGTTTTTTGTTAGAGGGAAGTTTTAGGGGGGAGGAGGGAGCATAGAAGTTATCATGTGTGAATGTACTTGACTTTGTCAGTATGACCTGAAAGAAATAAATAATTAATTTGTAATATCTCATAGTGATTTGCAGCATTATCAAAGCAGAGCTTGGAAGTATGGTGCAGTGGATTCTCCTGTCTGGCAGTGTCATACAATGTATACACACAAACATTAGATGCTGATCTCAGTATTAAACATATATAGTTTTTTCATATTGAGGTTTATTACCTCAAGAAAGTTGAGTTGCCATAGTAACAAAGGCATCAGATATACCCAGGTACTTTTCTTGTAAATTTTTTTTCTTTTATAATTTTCAAGACTTTGATTAGTCTGCAAATAAGTCTAGGAAATGTTTGCTTTTAGTGAAATTCGTAACATATTTAAAGTTTTAAGTCTGAGTGCAGGGGAGGTTGCGTGTGAGGAGTTGAGTGTGAGGATGTTGAGTTGTAGGGGAGGTTGAGGTGGAGGAGGTTGAGCATGGAGGAGGTATTGAGCATGGAGGAGGTTGAGTGTATGGGAGAGGTTGAGTGTGGAGGATGTTGAGTGAGGCAGAGGTTGAGTGTGGCAGAGGTTGACTGGTGGCGAGCTGGTGTGGCGAGGTTGAGTGTAGGGGAGGTTGAGTGTAGGGAGGTTTTGAAAGTGTGGCGAAGGTTGAGTTGTGAGGAGTTGAGTGGGAGGAGGTGAGTGCAGGGAGGTTTGAGTGTGGAGGAGTTGAGTGTGGAGGAGGTTGAGTGTAGGGTGATGTTGAAGGTGTAGGAGGTTGAGGGTGGAGGAGGTTGAGTGTGGCGAGGTTGAGGGTGGCGGAGGTAGAGTGTGGCGGAGGGTTGATGTGGCGAGAGGTTGAGTGTAGGGGAGTTGAGTGTGTGGAGGACTGAGTGGTAGGGAGGTTGAGAGTGGCGGAGGATGTTGGGAGGATTTTGAGTGTAGGGAGGTTCAATGTGGCGGAGTTGAGTGTAGGGGAGTGAGTGGTGGCGGAAGGTTGAGGTCGGCGAGGTTGAGTGTGGCGGAGGTTTGATGTGGCGGAGGTGAGTGTGGCGGAGGTTGAAGGGTGGCGAGGTTGAGTGTGGAGGAGGTTGAGTGTGGCGGAGGTTGAGTGTAAGGGAGGTTGAGTGTGGGTGAAGGCTGAGTGTAGGGGAGGTGAGTGTGGCGGAGTTGAGTGTGGAGAGGTAGAGTGTAGGGAGGTTTCAATGTGGGCGGAGGTTGAGTTAGGGGAAGGTTGAAGTGTGGCGGAGTTGAGTGTGGAGGCGTTGAGTGTGGCGGAGGTTGAGTGTAGGGATGTTGAGTGTAGGGGAGGTTGAGTGTGGGTGGAGGATGAGTGTAGGGGAGGTTGAGTGTAGGGAGGTTGATGTAGTGGAGTGTTGAGGGAGGAGTAGAGTGTAGGGGAGGTGAGGGTGGAGGAGGTTAGCAATGGAGAAGGTTTAGTGTGGAGAGGTTGAGGTAGGAAGTTTGAGTGTGGCAGAGGTTGAGTGTAAGTAGGTTGAGTGTGGAGGAGGTTGAGTGTGGCAGAGGTTGAGTGTAGGGAGGTTGAGTGTGGCGGATGTTTATTGAAGGGGGAGGGTTGAGTGTAGGGAGGTTGAGTGTGCGAGGGTTGAGTGTGGAGGAGGTTGAGTGTGGAGAGGTAGATGTACGGAGGTTTTGGTGGTCGGAGCAGGTTGAGTGTGGAGGAGGGTTGAGTGTAGGGAGGTTGAGGTGGAGAGGTTTGAGGTGGAGGAGGTTGCCTGGAGGAGGTTGAGCATGGAGGAGGTTGATGTAAGGGGAGGTTGAGTTGGAGGAGTTGAGTTGTGGCAGAGGTTGAGTGTGGCAGAGGTAGAGTGTGGCGGAAGGTTGAGTGTGGGGCGGAGGTTGAGTGTAGGGGAGGTTGAGTGTAGGGGAGGTTGAGTGTTGGCGAAGGTGAGTGTGGAGGAGGTGATGTGGAGGAGGTTTGTGTAGGGGAGTTGAGTGTGGAGGAGGTTGAGTGGGGGTTGGGGTGGGGGGGGGAGGAGTTGAAGGTGGAGTAGGTTGAGGGTGGAGGAGGTTGAGCATGAGAGGTTTGAGCTTGGAGGAGGTTGAGTGTAGGGGAGGTAGAGTGTGGAGGAGTTGAGTGTGGCAGAGGTTGAGTGTGGCAGAGGTTGAGTGTGGGGCCGGAGTTGAGTGTGGCGGAGGTTGAGTGTAGGGAGGTTGAGTGTGCGGAGGTTGAGTGTATGGAGGTTTAGGGTGGAGGAGTGAGTGTGGAGGAGGTTGAGTGTAAGGGGAGGTTTGTGGAGGAGGTTGGTGTAGGGGAGGTTGAGGGTGGAGGAGGTTAGGTGGAGGAGGTTGAGTGTAGGGAGGTTGAGGGTGGAGAGAGTTGCGTGTAGGGGAGGTTAATGTGGTGGAGCTTGATGAGGGGAGGTTGGGTGTGCGGAGGTTGAGTGTAGGGGAGGTTGAGGGTGGAGGAGGTTGATTGTGGAGGAGGTGAGTGAGGGGAGGTTTGTGGAGGAGGGTTGAGTGTGGGGAGGTTGAGGGTGGAAGGTTGAGGGTTGGAGGAGGTTGAGTGTGGGAGGTTAGGGTGGAGGAGGTTGATGTGGAGGAGGTTTGATCGTGAGGAGGTTGAGCGTGGAGAGGTTGAGCGTGGAGGAGGTTGAGGGTGGAGGAGGTTGAGTGAGTGTGGCGGAGGTTGAAGTGTAGGGGAGGTTGAGGTGGGTGAGGTTGAGTGTGAGAGGGTTGAGTTGTGGCAGAGGTTGGAGTGTAGGGGAGGTTGATGTGGCGATGTTGATGTGGCGGAGGTTGAGTGTGTATGAGGTTTGGTGTGGAGGATTTGAGTGTAGGGGAGGTTGAGTGTGGAGGAGGTTGAGTGAGGAGGAGGTTGAGCATGGAGGAAGGTTGAAGTGTGGAGGAGTTGTGTGTAGGGGAGGCGAGTTGTAGAGGAGGTTGAGTGAGGGAGTTGAGTGTGGAGGAGTTGAGTGTAGTGAGGTTGAGGGTGGAGGAGGTTTGAGTGTAAGTAGGTTAGGTGGAGGAGGTTGAGTGGTGGAGGAGTTTGAGTGTCGTGGAGGTGAGGGTGGAGGAGGTAGTGTGAGGAGGTTGAGAGTAGGGGAGGTTAGTGTGGGAGAAGGTTGGAGTTAGGAGGTTGAGGGTGGAGTAAGGTTGAGTGTAGGGAGGTTAGGGTGGGAGGAGGTTGAGATTGGGAGGAGGTTGAGTGTAGGGAGGTTGAGGGTGGAGGAGGTTGAGTGTGGAGGAGTTGAGTTAGGAGGGTTGAGTGGAGGAGGTTGAGTGTGGAGGAGGTTGAGTGTAGGGGAGGTTTGAAGGGTGGAGGAGGTTGAGTGTGGAGGAGGTTGAGTGTTGGGGAGGTTTGAGGTGGAGGAGGTTGATGTGGAGGAGGTTGAGGTAGGGGAGGTTGAGGGTGGGGGGAGGTTGATGTGGAGGAGGTTGAGTGTAGGAGGTTGAGGGAGGAGTTGAGTGTGGAGGAGGTTTGAGTGTAGGGGAGGTTGAGGGGAGGAGGTTGAGTGTGGAGGAGTTGGAGTGTAGGGGAGGTTGAGGGTGGAGGAGGTTGAGTGTGAGGAGGTTTGAGAGTAGGGGAGGTTTGAGGTGGAGGAGGTTGGAGTGTGGAAGGAGGTGATGTAAGGGGAGTAGAGGTAGAAGAGGTTAGTGTGGAGGGAGGTTGAGAGTATGGGGAGGTTGAGTGTGGAGGAGGTTGAGGGTGGAGGAGGTTGAGTGTGGAGAGGTTGAGTGTAGGGGATTGAGGGTGGAGGAGGTAGTGTGGAGGAGGTTGAGGAGGGGAGTTGAGGTGGAGGAGGTTGAGTGTGGAGGAGGTTGAGTGTAGGGGAGGTTGAGGTGGAGAGGTTGAGTGTAGGGGGTTAGGGTGGAGGAGGTTTGAGTGTGGAGGAGGTTGAGTGTAGGGAAGGTTGAGCGGTGAGGAGTTGAGTGTGGAGGAGTTAGTGTAGGGGAGGTTGGGGAGGTGGAGGAGGTTGAGTGTGGAGGAGTTGAGTGTAGGGAGGTTGAGGGTGGAGGAGGTGAGTGTGGAGGAGGTGAGGTGGAAGGAGGTTGAGTGTAGGGGAGGTTGAGGTGGAGGAGGTTGAGTGTGAGGAGGTTGAGTGTAGGGGAGGTTGAGGGTGGAGAGGTTGAGTGTGAGGAGGTTTGAGAGTAGGGGAGGTTGAGGTGTGGAGGGAGGTGAGGGTGGAGGAGGGTTGAGTGTGGAGGAGGTGAGTTGTAGGGAGGTTGAGGGGTTTGGAGAGGTTGAGTGGAGGAGGTTTGAGTGAAGGGAGGTGAGGGTGAGAGGTTGAGTGTGGAGGAGGTTGAGTGTAGGGGAGGTTTGAGGGTGGGAGGAGGTGAGTGTAGTGGGTTGGGTGAGGAGGTTTGAGTGGTGGAGGAGGTTGAGTGTAGGGGAGGTTGAGGGTGGAGGAGTTGAGTGTGGAGGGTTTGGATGTAGGGGAGGTTGAGGGGGGTGGAGGTTGAGTGTGGAGATGTTGAGTGTAGGGAGGTTGAGGGTGGAGGAGGTTGAGTGGGGGGGGGGGTTGGAGGAGGTTGAGTGTAGGGGAGGTTGAGGGTGGAGGAGGTTGAGTGTAGGGAGGTTGAGGTGGAGAGGTTGAGTGTGGAGGAGGTTGCGTGTGGAGGAGTTTGAGTGTGGAGGAGGTTGAAGTGTAGGGGAGTTGAGTGGTAGGGGAGGTTGAGGGTGGAGGAGGTTGTGTGGTGAGGAGGTTGAGTGTAGGGGAGGTTGAGTGTGGAGCAGTTGAGTGTGGAGGAGAGTGAGTGTAGGGGAGGTTGAGGTGGAGGAGGTTGAGTGGTGGAGGAGTGAGTGTAGGGGGAGGTTGAGGTGGTGGAGGTGAGTGGGAGGAAGGTTGAGTGTAGGGGGAGGCTGATGTAGGAGGTGAGGTGGAGGAGGTTGAGTGTGGAGGAGGTTGAATGAGGGGAGGTTGAGTGGAGAGGTTGAGTGTGGGGAGGTTGAGTGTAGGGAGGTTGAGTGTAGGGGAGGTTGAGTGTAGGGGAGGTTGAGGGTGGAGAGTTGAGTGGTGGAGGAGGTTGAGTGTAGGGAGGTTGAGGGTGGAGGAGGTTGAGTGTGGAGAGGGTTGAGGGGGAGGAGGTTGAGTGTAGGGGAGGTTGAGGTGTAGTGGTTTTGTGGGGGAGGAGGTTGAGTGTAGGGAAGGTTGAGGTGGAGGAGTTAGTGTGGAGGGAGGTTGAGAGTTGGGGAGGTGAGTGTGGAGGGAGGTTGAGGTGAGGAGGTTGAGTGGGAGGAGGTTAGTGAGGGGAGGTTGAGGGTGGAGGAGGTTGAGTTGGAGGAGGTTGATGTAGGGGAGTTGAGGGTGGAGAGGTTGAGTGTGGAGGAGGTTGAGTGTAGAGGGAGGTTGAGGGTGGAGGAGGTTGATGTAGGGGAGGTTGAGGTGGAGAGGTTGGTGTGGAGAGGTTGAGTGTAGGGAGGTTGAGGTGGAGGAAGGTTGAGTGTGGAGGAGGGTTGAGTGTTAGGGGAGGTTGAGGGTGGAGGAGGTTGAGTGTGGAGGAGGATGAGTGTAGGGGGGGAGGTTGAGGGTGAGGAGGTTAGTGTGGAGGAGGTTGATGTAGGGAGGTTGAGGGTGGAGGAGGTTAGTGTAGGGAGTGAAGGGGAGGAGGTTGAGTGTGAGGGAGGTTGAGTGTGATAGTTGAGTGTGGAGGAGGTTGAGTTTAGGGGAGGTAGAGTGTAGGGGATGTTGAGGGTGGAGAGGTTGAGTGAGAGGAGGTGATGTAGGGGAGGATGAGGGTGGAGCATGTTGAGTTTGGAGGAGGTTGAGGTAGGAGGTTTGAGGTGAGGAGGTTGAGTGTGGAGGAGGTTGAGTGTAAGGGAGGTTGATGGTGGAGGAGGTGAGTGTGGAGGAGGTTGATGTAGGGGAGGCTGAGTGTAGGGGAGGTTGAGTTGAGGAGGTGATGTGGAGAGGTTGATTGTAGGGGAGGTTGAGGTGGAGGAGTAGAGTGTGTAGGAGGTTGATGTAGGGAGTTTGAGTGTAAGGGAGGGTTGAGTGTAGGGGAGGTTGAGGGTGGAGGAGGTGAGTGTGGAGGAGTTTGAGTGTAGGGTGGTTGAGGGTGGAAGGAGGTTGGAGGGAGGGAGGTTGAGTGTAGGGAGTTTGAGTGTAGGGGAGGTTGAGTGTAGGGAGTTGAGGTGGAGGAGTTGAGTGTGGAGGAGGTTGAGTGGTAGGGGATGTTGAGTGTGGAGGAAGGTTGATGTGGAGAGGTTGAGTGTAGGGGAGTTGAGTGTAGGGGAGGTTGAGGGTGGAGGAGTTGAGTGTGGAGGAGGTTGATGTAGGTGGAGGTTGAGTGTAGGGGAGGTTGAGTGAGGAGGTTTGAGTGTGGAGGAAGGTGGAGTGTAGGGGAGGTTGAGTGTGGAGAGGTTGAGTGTAGGGGAGGTTGAAGGGTGGGGGGAGGTGAGTGTGGAAGAGGTTGAGTGTAAGGGGAGGTTGAGTGTAGGGGAGGTTAGGGTGAGAGGTTGATGGTGGAGGAGTGAAGTGTAGGGGAGTTGATGTGGAGGAGGTTGATGAAGGGGAGGTTGAGGGTTGGGGGAGGTTGAGTGTGGAGGAGTTGATGTAGGGGAGGTTGAGTGTGGAATGAGGTTGAGTGTAGGGGAGTTGAGTGGGGGGAGGTTGAGTGTGGGAGGAGGTGAGTGTAGGGAGGTGAGGGTGGCGCAGGTTGAGTGTAGGGGAGTTTGAGTGTGTTGGAGGTTGAAGTGTGGAGGAGGTTGATGTGGCAGAGTTAGTGGTAGGGGAAGGTTGATGGGCCGGAGGTTGAGTGAGGGGAGGTTGATGTGTGGAGGTTGAGTGTGGCAGAGGTTGAGTGGTAGGGAGGTTGAGTGTGGCAGAGGTTGAGTGTAGGAGGGAGGTTGAGTGTAGGGGAGGTTGAGTGTGGCGAAGGTTGAGTGTGGAGGAGGTTGAAGTGTGGAGGAAGGTTGAGTGTAGGGAGGTTGAGTGTGGAGAGGTTGATGTGGAGGAGGTTGAGTGTAGGGGAGGTTGAGGGTGGAGAGTTGAGGGTGAGGAGGTTGAGCATGGAGAGTTCAGCATGGAGGAGGTTTGAGTGTAGGGAGGTTGCGTGTGGAGGATGTTGAGTGTGGCAGAGTTGAGTGTGGCGGAGGTTGAGTGTGGCGGAAGTTGAGTGTAGGGGAGGTTGAGTGTGGCGGAGTCTGATGTGGAGGAGGTTAGTGTAGGGGAGGTTGAATGGTGGGGAAGTTGAGTGAGGGGAGGTTTGAGTGTGGCGGAAGGTTTTGAGTGTGGAGGAGGTTGAGTGTGGCAGAGGTTTGAGTGTAGGGGAGGTTTGAGTGTGGCGGATGTTGAGTGTAGGGAGGTGATGTGGCAGGGTTGATGTAGGAGGTTGAGGTGAGGAGGTTTGAGTGTGAGGAGTTTTTGAGTGTAGGGGAGGTTGTGGAGAGGTTGAGTGTAGGGGAGTTGAGTGTAGGGGAGGTTGAGGGTGGAGGAGGTTGATGAGGGGATTTGAGGTTGAGGAGGTTGAAGTGTGGAGGAGGTTGAGCGTGGAGGAGGTTTGAAACATGGACGAGGATGAGCGTGGAGAGGTTGAGGCGTGGAGGAGGTTGAGGGTGGAGGAGGTTGAGTGTGAGTGGAGGTTGATGTAGGAGGTTGAGTGTGGGTGGAGGTTGAGAGTGGAGGAAGGTTGAGTGTGGCTAGAGGTTGAGTGTAGGGAGGTTGAGTGTGGCGGAGGTGAGTGTAGGGGAGGTTGAGGTGTGGCGGAGTTTTGATGTGGAGAGGTTGAGTGTGAGGGGTTGAGCGATGAGGAGGTGACAGGGAGGGAGGTTGAGTGTGAGGAGGTTGAGTGGAGGGGAGGTTGAGGGTGAGGAGGTTTGAGGTGGAGGAGGTTGATGTAGAGGAGGTTGAGTGTAGGGAGGTGAGTGTGAGGAAGGTTGAGTGTAGGGGAGGTTTGAGGTGGAGAGGTTGAGTGTAAGGGAGGTTTGAGGGTGGAGAGTTGAGTGTGGAGGAGTTTGAGTGTAGGGGAGGTTAGTGGTGGAGGAGGTTTGAGTGTGGTGGATGTGGAGTGTAGGGGAGGTTGAGTGTGGAGGAGTTGAGTGTAGGGAGGTTGAGGGTGGAGGAGGTTGAGTGTAGGGGAGTTGAGGGTGGAGGAGGTTGTGGTGGAGTAGGTTTGAGTGTGGGGAGGTTGAGGGTGAGGAGGTTGAGTGGGAGGAGGTTGAATGTAAGGGAGGTTGTGGGTGGAGGAGGTTGAGTGTGAGGAGGTTGAGTGTAGGGAGGTTGAGGTGGAGGAGGTTGAGTGTGGAGGGGATGAGGGTGGAGAGGTTGTGTTAGGGAGTTGTGGGTGGAGGAAGGTTGATGTAGGGGAGGTTGAGGTGGAGGAGGTTGAGTGTGAGGAGTTGAGTGGTGAGGAGGTTGAGGTAGGGGGGAGGTTGAGAGTAGGGAGGGTTGAGGGTGGGGGAGGTTGAGTGTGGAGGAGGTTTATGAGGGGAGGTTGAGTGTAGGGGAGGTTGAGGGTGGAGGAGGTGAGTGTGGAGAGGTTGGAGTGTAGGGGAGTTGAAGTGTGGAGGAGTTGGAGTGGTAGGGGAGGTTGAGGTGGGGGAGGTTGAGGTGTGAGGAGGTTGAGTGTAGGAGGTTGAGTGTGGTGGGAGGTTGAGTGTAAGGGAGGTTGTGGGTGGGGGAGGTTGAGTGTGGAGGAGTTGAGTGTAGGGGGTTGAGGGTGGCGCAGGTGAGTGTAGGGGAGGTGAGTGTGGTGAGGTTGAGTGTGGAGGAGTTTGAGTGGGCAGAGGTTGAGTGTAGGGAGGTTGATGAGGCGGAGGTTGATTGTAGGGGAGCGTTGGAGTGTGGAGGTGGTGTGGCAGAGGTTGATGTAGGGATGTTGGAGTGTGCAGAGGTTGAGTGTAGGGAAGTTGATGTAGGGAGGTGAGTGGTGGCGAGGTTTGAGTGGTGGAGGAGGTTGAGTGTGGAGAGGTTGAGTGTAGGGTAGGTTGAGTGTGGAGGAGGTTGAGTGTGAGGAGGTAGTGTAGGGGAGGTTAGGGTGAGGAGGTTGAGGGTGAGGAGGTTGAGCATGGAGGAAGGTTCAGCATGGAGGAGGTTGAGTGTAGGGAGGTTGAGTGTGGAGGATGTTGAGTGTGGCAGAGGTTGAGTGTGGCGGAGTTGAGTTGGCGTAGGTTAGTGTAGGGGAGGTTGAGTGTGCGAGGCTGAGTGTTGAGGAGGTTAGTGAATAGGGAGGTGAATGTGGTGGAGGTTGGAGTGTAAGTGAGGTTGAGTGTGGCGGAGGTTGAGTGTGAGTAGTTGAGTGAGGCAGAGTTGAGTGTTAGGGGAGGTTGATTTGGCGGAGGTTGAGTGTAGGGGAGTTGAAGTGTGGCAGAGGTTGGAGTGTAGGGGAGGTTTGAGGGTGGAGGAGGTGAGTGGGAGGAGTTTGAGTGTAGGGGAGGTTGTGAGGGAGTTGAGTGTAGGGGAGGTTGAGTGTAGGGGAGGTTGATGGGTGAGGAGGTTGATGTAGGGAGTTTGAGGTGGAGGAGGTTGAGTGTTGTGGAGGGAGGTGAGTGCGTGGAGAGGTTGAGCATGGACGAGGTTGAGCGTGGAGGAGGTTGATCGTGGAGAGGTTTGAGGGTGGAGGGAGGTTAGTGTGGTGAGTTTGAGTGTAGGGGAGGTTTGAGTGTGGTGGAGGTTGAGTGTGGAGGAGGTTGATGAGCATAGGTTGAGTGAGGGGTGTTGAGTGTGGCGGAGGTTGATGTAGGGAGTTTTTAGTGTGGACGGAGGTTGAGTGTGGAGGAAGGTTGATGTGGAGAGGTTGAGCAATGGAGAGGTTTGAGCATGGAGGAGGTTGAAGTGTGAGGAGGTTGATGTAGGGGAGGTTTAGGGTGGAGGAGTTGAGGGTGATGGAGGTTGAGTTAAGGAGGTTGGTGAGGGGAGGTTGAGTGTGGAAGATGTTGAAGTGTAGGGAGGTTGAGTGGTGGAGTATGTTAGTGTAGGAGGTTGAGTGGTGGGAGGAGGTTGAGTGTGAGGAGTTGAGTGTAGGGAGGTTGAGGGTGGAGAGTTGATGTGGAGGAGGTTGAGTGTAGGGGAGTTAAGTGTGGAGAGGTTTGAGTGTAGGGGATGTTGAGGGTGGAGAGGTTTGAGTGTAGGGAGTTGAGGGTGGAGGAGGTTTGAGTGTGGGAGGAGGTTGAGTGTAGGGGAGTGAGGGTGGAGAGGTTGAGTGTGGAGGAGGTTGAGTGTAAGGAGTTGAGTGGGAGGAGGTTGAGTGTGGAGGAGGTGAGTGTAGGGGAGGTTGAGGGTGGAGGAGGTTGAGTGTGGAGGAGTTGAGGTGGAGGAGGTTGATGTGTAGGAGGTTGAGTGTGGAGGAGGTTTGAGTGTAGGGAGGTTGAGGGTGGAGGAGTTGAGTGTGGAGGGAGGTTGAGTGTGGAGGGAGGTATGTAGGGGAGTTTGAGTGTGGGAGGAGGTTGAGAGTAGGGGGTAGTTGAGTGTGGAGGAGTTGAGGGTGGAGGAGGTTGAGTGTGAGGAGGTTGATGTAGGGGAGGTTGAGGGTGGAGAGGTTGAGTGTGAGGAGGTTGAGTGTAGGGGAGGTTGAGGTGGAGGAGGTTGAGTTGTGGCATGAGGTTGATGTGGAGAGTTGAGTGTAGGGGAGGTTGAATGTGGGAGGAGGTTGAGAGTAGGGGAGGTTTGATGTGGAGGAGGTTGAGGGTGGAGGAGGTTGAGTGTGGAGAGGTTGAGTGTAGGAGGTTGAGGTGGAGAGTTGAGTGTGGAGAGGTTAGTGTAGGGAGGTTGAAGGGTGGAGGAGGTTGAGTGTGGAGGAAGTTGAGTTGTAGGGGAGGTTGAGTGGAGAGGTTGAGTGTGGAGAGTGAGTGTAGGGAGGTTGAGGTGGAGGAGGTTGATGTGAGGAGGATGAGGGAGGAAGTTGAAGTATAGGGAGGTTGAGGTTGGAGGAGGTTGAGTAAGGGAGGTTGGAAGTGGAGAGATTAAGTGTGAGGAGGTTGAGTGTGGAGGAGGTGAGTGTAGGGGAGGTGAGTTGGAGGAGGTTGAGTGTAGTGGAGGTTGAGTGAGGGAGGTTGAGGGTGGAGAGTTGAGTGTGATGAGAAGAGTGTAGGGGAGGTGAGGGTGGATGAGGTAGAGTGTGGAGGAGTTGAGTGTAGGGGAGGGTAGATGAGGAGGAGGTTGAGGTGTGGATGAGTTGAGTGTAGGGGAGGATAGGTGGAGGAGGTTGAGTGTGGAGAAGTTGAGTGGTAGGGGAGGTTTGAGGGTGGAGGAGGTTAGTGTGGAGAGGTTGAGGTAGGGAGGTTGAGGGAGGAGGAGGTTGAGTGTGAGGAGGTTTGAGGTGAGATGTATGAAGTGAAGGGCGGATGATGGTGGAGGAGGTGAGTGAAGTGGAGGATGCAGGAGGAGTCGGTAATAGTTATGGATGGAGGATGAGTGTAGGCGGAGGTTGAGATTAATGGGAGGATGCGAGTGGAGGCGGTTAGATTTGGGTTGGGGGGGACTGGAGGTATAGATATTCTTGGATTTGAGGTGGAGGATGGTAAGAAGAGATGAGTAGTTGATTGTAGGGGATGTACGGTGTGGAGGAGGTTAGAGTGTAGGAGTAGGTTAGTGAATGGTCTGTAAGGGATGGAGCGGATGAGTGTAGGAGGAGGGTTGAGAGTAGGTGAGGTATGATGGTGGAGGAGGTTTCGTTGAGGATGTAGGTTGAGTGTAGTGGCGGAATAGATGGTAGGTGAGGAAGAGTGTGGAGGAGGTTGAGTGTGGATGAATGATGAGTTAAGGGGAGGTTGAGGGTGGATGAGGTTAGAGTGAAGTAGGAGGTTGAGTAGTAAGGGAGGTTGAGTGTAGGGAGTTAGGGGGAGGAGGTTGAGTGTGGAGTGAGGTGAGTGTAGGGGAGGTTGATGGAGGAGGATGATGAGGTGGAGGAGGTTTAGTGAAGGGGAGTTTGAATTGTAGGTGATGATTAGTGAAGGGTAGGTAGATTTGTAGGATAGTTGATTAGTGGATCTGTAGATTTAGGGGAGGTTGAGTAGAGGATATGTAGAGTGTGATATGATGTTGAGTGTAGGGAGGTTGAGTGTAGGGAGTTATATGTTTGAGGAGGTAGTGTAGGGGAGGTTGAAGTGTGGAGTATGTAGAGTGAAAGGGGAGGATGAGTGTATGGGGGAGGGGTTGAGGGTGGAGGAGTATGAGTGTGGATGAGTTATTGTGAAGGGGAGGTGAGTGTTGAGGAGGTTGAGTGAAGGGGAGGTTGAGGGAGGTGTCATGTTGAGTGTGGAGGAGGATTGAGTGTAGGGGAGGTTGAGTGTAGGGGAGGTGAGGTGGAGGAGGTTTGATTTGGCGAGGAGTTTGAGTGTAGGGAGGTCAGGTGGGGAGTGAGTGTGGAGAGGTTGATGTAGGGGATTTGAGTGTGGAGGAGGTTGAGTGTATGTAGGATGAGGGTGGGAGGTTGAAGTGTAGGGGGAGGTTTAGGGTGGAATTCACAGTGTTGTGTATGATGTTAAGGTCCTGTAAAACTACAACCACAACAATGTTTTTGTTTTATTGTTGAACTTAACCATACAATTTGTTATATCACCTTAACTAATAAAATTTGTTTTGTTTAATTACAACAAAACTGCTAACAATTTGTTTGGTTTAACTTTTCACTTCTTCATTTGTTTCTTGCTTCTCACGTGCCTCATGCCTTCTGAGATTGATACCCCCAGTCATGGTACTCCTGTGAGCTGCTCTCACTCAACCACACCAGCAGCAACTTCTTCACCATTTCATGGACAGAGGTCCGCAGCTTAGACATTATTGTAACACCCAAGGCTGGCGCTATAAGCCTTTATCAACTACTTGGTATGTCTGCCTAATCCACAAACTCCTGCACCCAGCATAAGTTTATCTATGATTTCATGATTTAATTCCATGGAAATCATCGTCTTTTTCTTCTCAGCACTGTCCTTTACACTTATTTTATTAGGGCCTATGGTTAGAAAAGCAAAATTAGGCCAAATGACTGTCAAAAATGTAAGCAAAGCAGGAGAGAACTACTCCCACAGCGATGTTTTGAAATCAGCTGTGCCAGCTAGCGGCAGCATTCATAATTATATTATTACGTACGTATTATGTACATAATATGTACGAAATTGTAATAATAATTATAATTATTATTGATGATAATTTAGGGAACTGAAACTATCATTGTTATAATAATATAATTATTATTATTATTATTACAGTGGACCCTCACCTAAGGAACGCATCGCATAACGTTAAATCCGCCTAACAAAGCGTTTGAGCGTAAAAATTTTGGCCCGCGTAACGATAAAAAACTCGCCTAACGTGATTTGTCCAGGACGCGTCCCACGTGTGTCCTTATTAATGTCTCAGCTGCCCCTGGTGCCAGTGT
This sequence comes from Cherax quadricarinatus, assembly GCF_026875155.1. Taxonomy (NCBI): domain Eukaryota; kingdom Metazoa; phylum Arthropoda; class Malacostraca; order Decapoda; family Parastacidae; genus Cherax; species Cherax quadricarinatus. Next base: position 7,766,983 of record NC_069408.1, on the reverse strand, counting down.
TTACAACCGCCAGTGCGTCACATCTACACATACATTCGGTACATTTCACAAATATCCCAGTGTTTTTTAGTGCTTTTAAAACTGCAAAAGTAAGTCACCATGGGCCCCAAAAAAACTTCATGCCAACCCAGTGGTAAAAAGGGTGAGAACTAGTATGGAAATTAAGACAGAATAATTGACAAAGTTACGAAAGTGGTGGGCATGTCACAGAGCTGTCCAGTTATACCAAACCCCAATCAAAACCATTGCTACTATCTTGTCCAACAAACACAATTGAGGAAGCTGTTCTTGCAAAAGGTGCAAGTTTTGTTATCGAAACAGAGAATCGCAAGTACTCGAAGATGTTGAAGACTGATATTGTGTGGATAATACGAAAAAACAGATAGTCAAGAGATAGCATCTCTCAAGCAATCGATGTGAAAAGACTAGGAAGTTTGCATGACGATTTTAATTTAAAAAAATGCCTGCAACTAGTGTGATAGTGAGTGAATTTAAGGCAGCAAAGGTTGTTTTGAAGATTAAGAATTGAGTGGCGTACATAGTGTGATAAGGCAATGTGACTGCCAGTTCAGACAAAAAGCTGGCCTGAAAAAATATGTGCAGGAATTCAAGATACATAAGACTGAAGGATTGAAACCTGAACAAGTGTTTAAATTGTGACAAAACAGGCCTGTATTGGAAGAAAAGGCCAAACAGGACCTACATTTACTCAGGAGGAAAAGGCACTCCCAGGATCATAAGCCTATGAAAGACAGTCTACTCTTTTGTTGTGTGGTAATGCTGGTGGAGATTTCAAAGTGAATCCCTTTATTGTTGTAATCACTCTGAAACTTCCAGAGCGTTCAGGGCAAAACATGGGTCCTCAGGGTAATATGTGTGTGATGTGGAGGGCAAACAGTAAGGCATGGGTCACTAGGGAATTTTTCTCTATGACTGGTTACACCATGTGGTAATGCCCCCACTGTGAAAAAATTACCTCCGGGAAAAGAAATTGGACCTTAGTGCCTCCTGTATTAGACAATGCCTCACTGGTCATCCTTCAGACATGGCAGAGTGAATTATCTGGGGACAGACTTCATCACGGTCAAATTTTTGCCGTCCGAATACACTCCTCTCTCCAGCCATGGACTAGCATGTCATTTCCAACTTCAAAAAACTCTAAACACAAAGCAATGTTCAAAAGTTGCTTTGAAGTGACCCTCAGACACTGCAATGACCCTAAAAGAGAGTTTTGGAAAGATCACTTTAAGTATGCCTCGATTGTGTAAACCTTATAGTAATGCATTTGGAGGGAGTGACAAAGAATGACGCTTTTAACTCTTCTGCTTGGAGGAAATTGTTGGCCAGAATGTTGTAGAAGAGAGGGATTTTGAAGGTTTTTGGGGCTAACCCTCAGGAGCCTATTCCATTTTTTGGAATCTGATTGTGGCATTGGGGAAGTCCCTTTGGGTTGGAAGTTAGTGGGTAAGATGTGGAAGAAGTTTTGTGGAGAGGATGACGATGAAGAACTAAACCACTGATGAACTGCAAGAGCGTCTGCAACAGGAAGAGGCCAGCCTGAGAAACGCTACCCCTCAGTAGGAGGGGAGAGGAGAAATTGAAGAAGATTGCTTTCTTCCAAGATTAAGGAAATGTGTGAACGTTGTTTAAAGAAGTGCAAACCTGATGTATGAAAATCACCCTCACACAGCTATTGCACCAGCATCAAGGTTTCTTTGATGCTGGGAGAGGCTTCAGTTCCCTAAATTATATCAATAATAATTACTAATAATTACAATAACATAAGAGCTCAGTTCCCTAAATTATATAATAATACAATTATTATAACGAGAGCTTCAAACGAAGCAAACTCGGTTTTACCTAGCTGTGGGGATCAGTTCTCTTCCTGCTTTGCTTACATTTATGAACCAGACATTTGGCGCAAGTTTCGCTAATCTAACCCATGGGTCCAAAAGAGAGTAAGTGTAAGGACAGTGCGAGAGAGAAAAAGAGGATGATTCCATGGAATTAAAGCATGAAATTATAGATAAACAAGAGAGGTGTCCAGGTTTCGGTGAGGAAAAGTGGGAGAGAGCTGGCTCTAACTTGGAGCAAAAAATTGACGCGTTGACAGCTCATATCTCAAACTCGTACGATGGGACACTCGTAAGTCAAGTTCCACTGTATTACCTGTGCTGCTCACACTTCCAACAGCTCATGAAGTCCAAGAAACCATTTGTCTCCATTCCTATCTAACATGCTCACACTAATATGTCCCCTTTATTGTATTAGTCGGAATGTGATATTTTATAATAACTAGGGTAAATTATAAATTACGAAAGGCCGCAGACAAACTTGCCTGTCTTTTATATTAGTTGACATCAATCTCAGAGTTATTCTAATGTATTTGACTCAAAAATCTAAAAAAAAAAAAATTATGACCATTATACCTTCCTTATGTCTTCCAATAGGTTTTGTCAGTTCTAAATCTGGCAAGATCTACTCTCCACTACTGATACCGCATGCTAATCTTCCGCAAGAGTGACGCTGATGCTGCCCCCCTGCGACAAGACCATTGTTCCCAATGAACTGCGCTCTTTTACACAGGTCCCCACCAATCCAAAATTTCACCAAGGAATATAAATTTTTTCTTTTCTTGTTCACGTGATGCTCTCTCTACTACTTTCGTCATTCAATCATAGTTTAAGTACCCAATCATTCTTTAGGTTATTCTCATGAAAATATAAAAAAACATTAAATATTGTAAGCAAAAAATAGGGTGAAAGGAGTAGATGTAATTGGAATTAATTTGAAAACGAGTATAGCCGAAATTTGTGCATTTATTTACAGTTAATGAAGAATTATTTATGTAGTTACCATATCACTTTTTTGTTATTTGGGTAAACATAATATACTATACTGTCGGGTACCGTAAGTATATTGTTTATAACTTCCATAATAATTTATGCACTTTCATTGAAGAGCATATACATTTTTGGATATTTAATGCGTCCAGCCAGACTATTTAGAATAATTAATAACCATCCCGATAAATTACATAAAGTATTCATGTTTTACATAAGTGTGGGGTTTTTTGTTAGAGGGAAGTTTTAGGGGGGAGGAGGGAGCATAGAAGTTATCATGTGTGAATGTACTTGACTTTGTCAGTATGACCTGAAAGAAATAAATAATTAATTTGTAATATCTCATAGTGATTTGCAGCATTATCAAAGCAGAGCTTGGAAGTATGGTGCAGTGGATTCTCCTGTCTGGCAGTGTCATACAATGTATACACACAAACATTAGATGCTGATCTCAGTATTAAACATATATAGTTTTTTCATATTGAGGTTTATTACCTCAAGAAAGTTGAGTTGCCAGAGGAACAAAGGCATCAGATATCCCCTAGGTACTTTTCTTGTAAATTTTTTTTTCTTTTATAATTTCAAGACTTTGATTAGCCCTGCAATTAAGTCTAGGAAATGTTGCTTTTTAGTGAAATTCGTATCATATTTAAAGTTTTAAGTCAAGGTCAGGAGGAGTATGCTATCTTGCAGTGTTTTTCTTCACAGCCATAGTTGCTTTATTCTTCCCCAGGGATATGATCATCTTTCTGTCTTCATTGTGTGCCATATGTGCACATTACCAATCCCACATTTTAGTTTCTTTTCTTCATTCAGTACTTGACTCTCCATTCTTGCATTTCATTATATTTTCTCTCTTGTAAAAGAAGTGAAATTTTATCACTGCTTTGTTTCCCAAAGTACATCACCTTTTTCTGTCTATATTTAATGTTAAGATATGCTTTATTTTTCCCTGTAGGACTCTTTTATTTGTTTCCATTTGTAATTTAGCTTTTTCATTAGCAATTAATTGTTAAAAAGTGGCAACAAAGCAGCATGCATTTCCATCTAGCCAGAGCTTGTCTCCCCACCCACTGCTCAAGCCTTATGTATACAGTAAGAAAGTAACAAGGGCATCCCAAATACTTTTTCTCATGCACATTCAAATTTCTTTCCCCAAATTGATTTAGCCTTACACTAAATATGATGTCCCAGATACACACCTGCCTTTTGTTAGATTTTCAGACTATTAAACATCTCGTCCCACTCTTATTATAGGCTTTTTTCAGATCCATAAATGATTTTTTTCATATATAGACCATTGCAAAGGCATAATTGCATTTTTAAATACTGTGGAAAAAATCGATTATACCTTTAAAGATAATAATTGCTTCTTGAACTTGAAAGGTCTTGAAAAGACAGGCTGGTGATTAGTTCCAAACAATGACTGTGAAGAGAGAAATAAAACCATAACATTTAAGTCTGTTAATATAAAATTTTGGGGATTATCACTTCATGGTCTGATCTTAGCCTAAGTCTCCTAAATGGGAAAAAAAAAAGAATGGAACTGTTTAAGAATAACAAAGTAAAGGTAAGTATATCTAAACAAAAAGAAATTTGTAGGATGAACCTGTCATCTTCCATACCCATGAAACTTAGATTAATGACCACCATCTTGCCCTCCCAAAAGGGCAAAACATTTATCAGGCTTCCATTTCATACTTATTGAGAGACAGTAGTAGCTTCCTGGATGGCTATTATCTGCCATCTTACTGCCTGTTAACTCTTATTATAGGATTAAAAGAGAGAAGAGACTGCAGTAAAATTATGATGTAGTTATAATGTTGGGGAGAGGAAAATAGGATAAACCAAGGCTGCCAATTAATATGCTTGTCAATTATTCACCCTCAATTTTTAATCATTTATTTCATCATAATGCAAAAATGTAAAGCAAAATTGAGAAAGTACAAAGGAGTGTATCACAACTGGTGCCAGAGTTAAGGCAAATTAATTATGGAAAAAAAATTTAAAGGGAGGAAAGAAATAAAGGAGATATGATTATGCAAAAACAATATTCCAGAGCAAAGTCTCATACCCAGAGATGAAACTAAAGCTAAAAATTAGGGGACATGGTTGGAAATTACACCTCAAAAAAACCCCAGGATATCATAAAACTTTTCAACTTAAAGGTGATAAAAAAAAAAAATAGTGAAATGATCCAAACAGTGACAATGAATACAGACTGTGTACAAGGGTTCATAATAAGAAATGTTATGTTTCACTTTCAGTTGGTTGAAAGTTGAGATGCGGGGCCAAGAGCTTGAATCATCTCACCCAAAATCAGTAATTATACCTTCCCCCTCCATTTGCTTAGCAAACTAATTCTCTAGTTTCTACCCCTCATCCTTAACCACTCTTGTATTTATTAACTACAATTTCTGTATTTTCTAGTTATTTAGCACCTTACCCATTCTTTAACACATTTTGGCTTCGATTAAATCTCATTACCAGCATTTAATTCCATAAATTTTTAGAACTTTTATTTAAGTGGTTGCTCCTTAGTATTTATTTTCTTATTTCAGCATCTTCCATTTCAGTCAAAAAATGCTTGACTTGTTTTCACAGTACATTACACCCTTGATGTATGGACAAATAGAGGGGATAGTATGAATATCCATCAAATCGGAAAAATGCTTAAAAATAGAAAAAAAAAAACTAGAAGTCTACTATATGCCAATATAGTATTGTACACAGTTTACGAAAAAAGTACAATAAATATTGAAAAATAAAGAGTTAATAGTACAATTTAACCAGTGGATTTTACCCTTAATTTTAAAAGTCCATTATATTGAGGGTTTATTGTAATTTGCTATTTTAAACATGCAATATTACTTTAGGATAAGAGATGACTCTTGTATCCATGTGTTTTCATTCTATTGCTTGGCTCTCTCTACTTGTTTCATTTAAATTCAATCTTTACATCTATCCCTATCTTCACTTTATACATTCCTCTTTTAAATATTTCAGATACAGAGCTTTTCCCTCATTTATTACCTCCTTTGGGCCCATGACAGCTGCCACCACTGCCTCTCCCCATACTCTACCATTTATTTCAAATACTGTCTTAATTTCTCTATAATATTTTTAGTTAATACAGCTACATGATCTTAATCTTTAAATTGGTCAATAAGTCATTCTCTGAATTTAATTGTATTTACTCTTCTTATCATGAACATATCATTCCCTGCTTTCTGATTATCTTGTCTACTATTTATAATTATTAATCTTAATTTCTTCTATTTTTTTTTATCCCATTGTGAAGCTAAACTTAAGTTCAAAAGTTTTAACTTAAAAAAAAAACCCATTTTGTGCACAGAATTCCTGGTGCACTCCATACTCATGTAAGTTTATCACTTTCTAACCTTCATATAAATTTCCTATCACCATGACCACTCTACCTCATTATTGGTGTTTCCTTCACCTCATGGATTTTTTACAAAACGCGTGCACCCACACACACACACACACAACCACCACACACCCACACACCACACACCACACACCCACACACACACACACACACACACACACACACACACACCCCACACACATGCACCACACACACATGCACACACACCCCATGCACACACACATGCGCACACACACATGCACACCACGCACACGCAAACGCACACACACACACGCACACACACACACACATGCACACACACATGCACACACACACATGCACCCCACACACACGCACACACATGCACATACATGCACATGCACACACACACACACACACACCACACACACACATATGCACACTCTGTAGCAGTACATAAGTTAACCCTTTATCTTCCTACTGCATACTGTTACAAATTCCAGTCTTGATGACAGAATAGCTAATTCTATTTTGCTCTTCCTTAAACTCAGTATTTCAGACCTAAAATTATTAGAGTATGAAACATTGATGCCTAAACCCACTTTTCCTATTTTCTAAAATCTAGTCATATGTTTTACCTATTTCCTCATCTGTTTATATTTTAGTCACCTCTGATCTCACCTTCCATTTGTCCTGCTGTGTACTTTTGTTTCAATAGCACATTTCAATGAGGCTCCTCTGTTACTGCCATGGATTTTATTATTGCCTGTAAGTTTTAGTTTTTATAGTAAAGGCATAACAGTAAAGTGTATCATAGAAGGTAAATTTTTAAGTCATTTTAACGTAGAGAACCCCCTTATATGACATTGAACCTCAGTAGGGTGACATAAATCCCCACATGTCAATGAAACTTCTAGCAAAAGTTTTCTCTGCTGATAGTGTCTTTGTAATTACCACTTTTTGGGCTTAGGGTCATGTTTACCAACTTGTATCACAGAAAATGAAAATCTCATCTTTGCAGACAAGGCACCTAAACACAAATGTATAAGTTAATGAAGTTTTACTAAGGCTATATGATATGACATTACAGTTAAATTATTAACAAAGCATGTCATTTGAAGGGAAATTTAACCAAGGATGTTGCATTTACAAAAACATAAATAATTTATAGGCATAAACTTATGGAGATAATTAAACTACTTATCCACTTAAAACAAGCATATTATGATTTTATCAATATTGCCTTCAGCCACAAATTTTTCTCCATTGTTACTACAATAAGTACTGTACTAATATCTTTAGCGAAGACAGTTTTCTGATAATCCATAGAAGTTAAGATTATATTGCTTTCCTTTGTTCCAAAGTTAAAGTAACTGCCATCATTATCATTATAATTTTATTGGCAAGAGCTGGTGTACAGTTAATAACAGGAAAATTTTGTGACCAGATAAATATTTTTCATAGTGGATCCCAATAAGTATTTGCCTTAAAGAACCTGTTGTTCCATTAAGAACTCTTCTGTAAATTTCATTTGAATATAAGGTAGTTTGCTTCTTCCCAAATATATATGCCTTTCTCAGGAGTAGTGCCTTTGCTTGGAATCTTCTGAGAGGTTAGTACTGAAGACTGAAGTTTGCTCTACAATTTTTGATAGGGGAAAAATTTCTTTAGCTTCAGTCAAATAGTATCATTCATTTACAAACCTAGGGGTAATGTCAAAAAGCTGACACTGCTTACGGTGCTTTTTTCCAGTCAGTTATAAGCATTCGTTATTTTACAATGAGCAAGAAACTGTGGAAAGACTCGTATGCACAGATTAAGACATTTAATAGAAATATATTTTTGCCACAAATGGCTTCTTCAGTCTCATTGATTAAAGGGCCAAATAAGTCACTTGTGGTGAATATTTTCTTATTAAAGGTCTTAATCTGTGCATACATATCACTTTCCACAACTTAGTCAGTATTACCATATTTGTTCAACAGAGCAAGAAACTGTTGTTAATTCTATAATGTGTGGATGGGGCAGTGAATGTTGAGGGAATGGTAATCTGGTAATTGATTCAGAGAATAGGCAGGGTTTGAACTCATGGTAAACCAGTCCCAAAAACTGGGAGGAAAGTGCTCTCACCCTTAGTTTGTGCAGGCCAATTTTCTGAGTTGTTTATAATTGCATTATTGTGATTAACACAAGTCATGGTAGTTGATGCTCACTAATGTGGAATTTCTTGTCCCATCCTCCCACCCTTCAGCCAATGAGTGAATACTATAGCAAGGTAAAAATCATGTAACGGAGGCAATATATTACTTTTGGGGGTTGGATTTACTCTTAATTATCTGGTTAGCCTAAATCATCATGCTTTATTCATTTTTGAGGGCTTATATTCTTAGTTTTTCCCTTCTGAGGTAAACAGAAAATAGGTAAATAAGTTATTATACATTCTGTTCCTTCATTCCCGTGTTGTTCACTCTTGAAAATTCTTTCAGTGGGGGGATGGGGTAATTTTTAATTTACAAAAAAATCTACTCTGAAATTGGCACAGTTGATGAACAGCATAACTGTATAACTGCAGGTGTTGACTTTTTTGGGCACTAGAATTTACCCATTCCTGAGGGTGCATTACCATGTAAAATCTTCTTTCTCAAATCTCTTGTAAAAGATGTGCTGTGCAGGTTGTAAACTTTTACTTGAGAGTGAGAAGTCTCCTGATACAAGAGTTACTACTGAAAAGTCTAGCTTCATGACTACCTCCATTAGATTCTAGTGAGTATCTGCTTCCTCTGTAACGAGGGTTCTGCTTCCCAGTCTTTTTTCTAAATTCATTCTCGCAGCTTTTTCTCAAAGCTGATTTTGTCTTCAATTTTCCTCTTGCAGAATGGTTATTTAGAAGGCGTGTTAAGTCAGTTCTCAGTACTTCTCTGAACTGAGAAAAGTGGCTCATTAACTTTTCCTTTAACTTTTCTTCAGAGATTTGTAGTGCATATTTTTTAATTGTTTAAAACTGTTAACAGAGAAATATATTACAGAATTGTTAGTGCCATTGATATTTTATTGAGTACTTTTAAGAAAATATACGAAATTTAGTTGTATGGTAATTTCTGGAAGAAATTTACCCAAGTGCTTGCCTAGTGTGTTTACAAGATATTACTGCAGAAAATTTAGTATTTAATATGTCAGTGGTGTGTGTTAGATTTTCTTGTACAATGCAATCATTAATAGGTACCTTTAAAATACATTAAGTGTATTAATTGGTAAAAGTAACTTGATGCTTGATACAAGAGTGTAAAACTGAAACTGGCCCAGTATTCAGTAGGCCTATATTGTATATTTTTTATGTTAAACTCTTTAAATATTGAAGAATATGAAATGACTTAGAGCGGGTTTCATTTTAAATTTTGTTCATGTCTAACTGGAATTTCCTGTATGTAGTGACAAGCATCTTTTGAAAAAGGTTTAACAAAAGCTTAATTGTGTATTTTATCAGAGTAAACAAAAAAAAGGGATAAAACGTAATATTTAAAATACATCTACTGAGAGAGAGTTCATGCTTACTGTATCCTATTATAAAAGAATAAGAGAGAAATAAAACAAATATGGAATTTTGCCTTTGAACCTCGGTTATGTAACCTCTTCCTTAAATTAGTGTAGGACATGACCCCCGAGAAGCATGGGCATCATAGTGGGAGCTTTGGGCCATGTCAGTGAACCCGTGCAACCAGCAGTTTTTCTCCCAGTACATTTGCATTTACTGTGTAATAATTAGGAATGAATGTAAGTTTTTCAAGCTTGTAAATTTTTTCAGTTGAATTAAGACATGACTGTATCAGGATTGGGAAAATTTTTATTTTTAGGTAAAGGGTTATTTGCCTTTATGGGAATTTTCCAGATAATATACTGATTTTAAAATCGGTACTTATGAAGGTGAAAGGATTCGTTATTTGGCAGTAAATTTTGTTTTAAACTTTTTATTATAAATTCAAGTGACTTTTATTTTAGAGTTAACATATGCCCCATGAGACGATGAATTATAATATAAAGTAATATACAAAATATTTCGTAGGCACTATCTCTATATTGAGGATGAGGAAAAAAGATTCTCTTGTAAATGTATGTGGTATGGTTTAATTTGCATAGATCAGTCAAAAGATCAGAGGCAGCACCATGAGCTGGAGCTCAACCCCGAAAATTCAAATACGTACAGTACACAACACCATGCTAAAATAAACTAGCCAGCAAAATAGGATAGATAAACACTTAAACTAGTAGTAAAAAGCTATCGATATAATGAAGTTGTGGTGTCTAATTTTTAAAAAAGAAAAATTGACAAGATTAAAAAATTTAAAGACAAGCTACAAAACTGGTTCTCAGTATAAGTTATAAATCTTATAAATATTCACTGATAAATGCTCAGAAGAGCATGATGAAAAATAATATAAATTCAGAAAGAAATTTTTTAAGTACAGTGGACCCCCCCATAGCGATATTAATCCGTGCAAGAGAGCTCATTGTTATGCGAAATTATCGTTATGCGAATGAATTTTCCCCATAAGAAATAAAGGAAATCAAATTAATCCGGCAAAACACCCAAAGTATGAAAAAAAAAAAAATTTACCACCCTGAAATATTAATTTTAATTTCACACAAACTGAAAAAGGCATGCACAATTACATGACGCTTACTTTTATTGAAGATGGTGATGATTGATGGGATGGGAGGAGGGGAGAGTGTTAGTGTTTAGAAGGGGGAAACCCTTCCATTAAGACTTGAGGGTCAAGTCCTTTTCTGGGGTTACTTCCCTTCTTCTTTTAATGCCACTAGGACCAGCTTCAGAGTCACTGGAGTTCTGTCGCACAACATATCTGTCGCACAACATATCTGTCCATAGTGGCCTGTACCTCTCGTTCCTTTATGACTTCCCTAAAAGTGTTTCCCCAACATTGTCAGTGTAATAGTCACCAGCACGGCTTGCAATAGCTGTGTGAGGGTGATTTTCATCCATGAAGGTTTGCACTTCAAGCCACTTTGCACAGATTTCCTTAATCTTTGTAGTAGGCAATTTCTTCAATTTCTCTCTCCCCTCCTTCGAACCAGTTTCCTCAGGTCTGGCCTCTTGCTGTTGAAGTTGATCTATCAGCTCATCAGTGGTTAGTTCTTCATTGGGCCTCCTCCACCAACTCTTCCAATCATCCCCACTAACCTCCAAAACCCCCAAGGGCTTTCCCAATGCCATAATGGATTCCTCAACTGGCATAGGATTCTCAGGGTTAGCCTCAAACCCTTCAAAAACCTTTGGTCTACACATTCTGGCCCAGTTTCTTCCAAGCAGAGTCAAGGTCCTCTAGTCACTCCCTCCCAAGCCTTACACAATTGAGGATATTAATGTGTCTCTCCAAAAGTCTCTTAGAGTCAGTTGAGTTTCTGAGGTCCCCTACAAAGCACCTTTCAAAAAGCCTTTTGTGTACAGTTTTTTTGAAGTTTGCAATAACCGCTGGTCCATGGCTGCAGGAGAGGATGGTATTCGGAGGCAAAAACTTCACCTTAATGAATTTCATGTCCCATAAAGTCGCTCTGCCACGTCTGTAGGATGACCAGGGGCTTGTCTAACACCAGGAGGCACTTAAGTTCTAATTTCTTTTCAGTTAGGTAATCTTTCACATTGGGGGCAAATGCATGGTGTAACCCGTCATAGAAAAAGTCCTAGTGACCCATGCTTACTGTTTGCCCTCCACAGCACACAAATTTTCCTTGAGGACATTCTTTTGCCTGAACGATCTGGGAGTTTCAGAGTGATACACTAATAAAGGCTTCACTTTGCAATACCAGTAGCATTGGAACACATCAACAGAGTAAGCCTGTCTTGTCATAGGCTTATGTCCTGGGAGTGCCTTTTCTCCTGAGTATGTAGGTCCTGCTTGGCATTTTCTTCCAAAACAGGCCTGTTTCATCCACAATTAAACACTTGTTCAGTTTTCAGTCCTTCGTTTCTATGTACTCCTTGAATTCCTGCACATATTTTTCCGCTGCTTTTTGGTCCGAACTGGCAGCCTCACCATGCCTTATCACATATGTATGCCACTACGCCTCTTAAAAACTCTCAAACCAACCTTTGCTGGCCTAAATTCACTCCATCATCACTAGTTGCAGGCATTTTTTAAATTTAAAACCTCATGCAACTTCCTAGCCTTTTCACTTATGATCACTTGAGAGATGCTATCTCCTGCTATCTGTTTCTCATTTACCACACCAATAACAGTCTCTCAACATCTTCCCTCACTTGCGATCTCTGTTTCGAAAACACAGTTAAACCCTTTTGGCAAGAACAGCTTTCTTGATTGCCTTTTTGTTGCCCCAATAGTAGCAAGGTTGATTGGGGGTTTTCTATACAACCTGGCCAGCTCGGAGAACGCACTCCACTTTCATACTTATCAATGATTTTCTTTCTTCATCTCTATAGTAATTCTCACCCTTATTCCTGTTTGGGTTGGCACTAGAAGCTTTCTTGGGCCCATGGTCACTATTTTGCAGTAAAATCACCAGAAACACTGTAATAATACAAAAAGTTTTCCCATTGTATGCTTGGATGTACCCCCGGAGGCTGGCTGGTAACAATGCCACCGGCGGAACATGTGAGGGTGGCTAAGGGCGCACATTAGACGCGCTCGGACGAACAGCGTTGAGCGGGTTTTTTAGTGGGATGCGAGGCAAAATCTTGGCGATAAATGTAGCGGTATGTGGATTTAACGTTTTTGTGATGCCAACGGTATGCGGGGGTCCACTGTACCATCAACATAAAGAACAAGATTCCACCCCCACTTGTAAGATGAGGGGGAAAGGAAAAAAAGTGGTGCCAAATAAAAGAAATTTTCTTTACAAACAGCGGTAGAACACTAGAATGGGATCAGAGAAAATTCCCTTTAGTGCTACAACCACTGGGGGTATAAAATTATACACGTAATTTAAAACTGAAGATGGAGCACCACAAGCATAGCTCTTCTCGTGTAGCTACACATAGGCAATATCTTGCACACACTATTTTCCCATGTAAAAATTTTAAAACATTGTGATCTTTTTTTTGTAATTTGATTTTACTGTTTTTGATGAGTTTAGTGAGCGTGTGAACGTAGTAGGTGAAGGTTTCAGTATTGGTTATTAGAAAAAAAATTTTTCATAAAATGTGCTTTATCAAGAGTGTTCCTGTTAACATTGCCTGGCGGGGGCAAGCAAAATAACGAACTAGGTTTTTAAGCGATTAGAAAAAAAGAAATTTAGAATTAAAGCACTGTACTAATAAAATTAATTTCAAAAGTATTTAAAATGTACCTTGTTTGTTTGCTAACCTTAGGTGATACAGAGGTTTTATATTTAAAGCGTGAATGCAAATAAAGAAAAGCATAATAGCCAGTAGAAAATGGGGGTTTAAAGCACCCATAATTATTATTCATACATAATTTTATGAACTTTAAAAAATGGGAAAAACATTTATTATGTTTAATTGGAAAATTTTGCCATGGAAGGAACCAATAGTCACTTCACCCATTTCCCTATACAGTGGGGCCCCCGGTTAACGATATTTTTTCACTCCAGAAGTATGTTCAGGGGCCAGTACTGACCGAATTTGTTCCCATAAGGATATTGTGAAGTAGATTAGTCCATTTTAGAGCCCCAAACATACACGTACAAACGCACTTACATAAATACACTTACATAATGTTCACATTCGGAGGTGATCGTTATGCGGGGGTCCACTGTATATTTATGCTACATTTATCCCTTGATATTGTACACCATCAAATATTAGTACAGTGTCTCTTTTTTTAAGATTTTTACTCTTGTCATGATTGCTGTATATCATTAAACTTTTTTTTTATTATTTAGGAAAAATAGTCATTTCCATATGTCTCGCAGTTCAGGCGAGTGGCAAATGCTTCTTGCACAAAAGCAGTAGCACCGGAAGAATCATATAATAATAATCATATAATAAAACATTTTTTCCTTTGGGCCGCCCCCCCTCAGTGGGATACAGTGGTGCGTTGAATGAAAGAAAGAAATTTGTGGATCTTTTTTTAATAGGGTGCAGATTTGGTTGCTGGCTTTGTCAGTAAACTTTTTGGATAAATTTATACCTTTCAGCCTTAATTTAAATGAGGAGAAAATATACAGATAAAATTAGATATTGTCAGTGTATGAGGAGTATAGAACAGAAATAGGAGAGAAGAGGCAGAAATTTGTATATAAGGTGACCAACATTTCAAACTATCATCAGCAGTATGTAATAAAATATCTGGCGTGTGTGTATACAGATATCATATATCATAGTGCAATAAACTTAGTTTTCGTTCAGTACCATCTGGCACAAACATGTATCAGGATCACATAGCTGTATAGCAGTTCACAGGTCATGGTAATATAAAGCTCCAGTCATTAAATACTGAATATACGACTCATTTAGTGTCAGAATGAGTGTTCCTAGAAAATGGAATCGATTATTCCACTGTACATTGTGAATACAAGATGAGAGTTATTAAGCTCCTTTTAATTATCATTTATATTTATAAGTTTAAATTGTATTGGCACATTGAATATGTAGGATTGAGTAGCAATGACATTGATGTCATCATGAGGGGATTCATTCCACGATGAGTTTTAATTTATCAGTGGACTTTGGGACATTGTCTGACTTGTAGCTCATTTTGCCTATTGCCCAAATATGGCTGACTACTTCACAAAGAAGGCTGAAAGAGGAGCAACATCAGGTAATTACAAAGCTTCCTTCCTTGTCTTTCTTTTTCTCAGCTTTAACTTTTTAAGTGTAAATATTTGTACCCAAAATGAATGTTGAAATATGAGAGAGTATATGATATTATAAGGACTCGTAGCCTCATCAGAAACTTGTGTCTTTCATTTTATTTGGTGATTTTTGATATGATTTTTGGGGCAACTTAATTTATTTTTTCACTAATATTGATTTGTCACAAAATTTTTAAGAAATTGTTTCGGTGAGTCTTTGATGAAGTCTCCTAAAGAAAGTCTTTCGATGTAGATTGTAGGTAATCCTTCACTTGTCCAGACTGAAGAAGTAGCTGGAAGATGTTAGTTTTTTTTTACAAAAGACTTTAAATATAGTCTACATCTATTTATAAATTATGGACTTGTCCAACTCTGTATCTCAATAAAATGTAGCTCACAATTTTTTTTATGATCCTTTAAAACTAGAATAATTTGATTTAGGTTTGTGGCCATCCTACACCATTGTGTGTTTGAGAAACTGCACTCCCTCACTACGTATTGGCCACGTGCTCCTTGAAAATGAAAATGTTTATTTCCTTGCAAAGCTTACAATGTGTGGTTTACATATTATAAAATATAATTACAAATAAATTTCCCAGTACCACACTGTAAGGACTATGTACTGTCAGTTTCATTATATCTTGTTCGATTGTCCAGCCTATCTGACGCTGGTGAGGGGCTCTTGATCTAGGGAATTGGATCTGTGCTTCAGTTCCCTGAATTAAGCCTGAATGCCTTCCATCCCCCCATTGCGCTGTATAATCCTACGGGTTTAGTGCTTCCCCCTTGATTATAATAATGTCCAGCCCATCAGCAGAATTCATTTCCACCATCCTGCTGCTTAACATAGCTCCAGTGACCCCCTTGCTGAAAGTTCCACCTTTGACCCAGACTTGCTCTTTTTAACAAACTTATTGCACCAATTGAGATTTTACTTTCCTCTTGCACTCTTCACTATGTCTACTAATCCCTACCCTCCATACCCTCATCACCCACATCCCTCCCTGCAGTGCTGTATGACCTCTTGAGTTTAAGTACTTTGTTATACCCCAGAAGTAGTGCTAAATCCACCCAGGGTCACACAGTAAGTACTTAATATGATTGTTTTTATTTTGGGTAAAAGAAAATATGCTTGATCAGAATAACTGGTTGAGTATCCTACTCTATCAGTGGATTTGAAGTGGTTGGAGTTGCATGCGAGTCAAATGTCAAGGAAGGAAGGCAGGTTACCTCAAGGAAGGTGACTTGATGCAGTGATGGACTCTCGATCCAAGAAATGGACCTACCTTACTTTGGATTGAACCTTAAATGGGCCATAAATTCCCCGTGTGCTGTACAATCCCCAAAAGGTTTGAGCTTCTTCATTATTATCTTATTCAAGGGGGTTCCTTGCAGTGGTGAAGAGGCTCTTGGTTTGAGGATTATTATTTTTATAATCAAAAGAAAACGCTAAGCCACAAGCACTATACAGCGCGCAGGGCAGGAAGGAAGCGAGGGCAACATGGTGGCAAAAAGGGGGATGGATGACAACAGGTTACGGATAACAGCGGGCAGTGGATGGTGAAAGGGTAAAGGGCAGCAAGAGACTGAACCAGAAAGGGCTGAGGGGAGTGCGAAAAGTATCATCAGGGGTTTGTGGAGTAAATCGTCGTTGTCAAGAAGTCATGAGAGAGTCAGGATTAAAGGAGGGTCCATCAAACAAGAAGGGAAGGTAAAGAGAGAGTAGGAGAACGAAGACGACGGGTTTGGGTATTCGCGTGCTCGTTTAAGGAGGGGATTG
>NC_069408.1:7715987-7749706 GCF_026875155.1 Cherax quadricarinatus | reverse complement strand
TTGGAAGCTTTGAAAAAAATATTTGGAAAATAATTTTTGTAAAATTTAGTTTGTAAAAAGTCGTGATTTCAAGATTGATTTGTTCTATTCTGATTGATGGACCTGTTTTTAGCACAGATGCACCGTACTTTGCACGTTTCGCCTGTATTTTGCTTGAATGAGACCGTTTTTAACTCAGAGGTGCCTGTACTTTGCTTAGAGGTGACCTGCCGAGTGACCTGTATTTAGCTCAGACGTGCCCTGTACTTAGACCCAGAGGAAACCTGTTTTAGCTCAGAGGTGACCTGTATTTAGCTCGGGTGATGATTTTAATATGCCTCAGAGCTTATTTCTTAGTGCATTGAAAATTGGGTTGGGCAAATGTTTTTTTATTGGGAGGGAAATTGTAAAGGACCTGCCTAGTAAGGGCCCAACAGGCCTCCTCCCTGTTTTCCCTTTCTTATGTGATGAATGGTTTAAAAAAACCGAAAAGTGAAGATTGAGAACTTATGCAGCATATGGGAATCTTTTTTCGGAAACGTTTCGCCCAAGTGGCTTCATCGTCCAAATACAAAGGGAAGGCGTAAAGGGGGGGGAGAATGAGGTATCGTCCCTCAACCTGGAGTGATGTTTTTCAGTCCATCAATTTGTTAAAATGTACAGCTTTAGGGCGTAGACGTGGTTATTTACTGTTGTGAGGTGACTGAAGCAGATGGAGGGGGGTAATTGTGGTACCTTCCATAGTCGAAGTAGGCCCTTCGTTCAAGGTTGAACAAGTGTTGAAAAATTTCTTTGGTAATAAAGACCCCTGAGCTGCCGTGTCTGACTGTTGTGATGAATGGTTTGAAAAACCGACAATTTGGGAAGTTTTGAGACACTTATGCAGCATATGGGAATCTTTATTCGGAAACGTTTCGCCACACAGTGGCTTCATCAGTCCAATACAAAGAGGAAGGCGTAAGGAGAGGAGGAGAATGAGGTAATCAGTCCCTAAACCCTGGAGTCGATGTGTTCAGTCCATCAATCTTGTAGAATGTACAGCATAGGGCCGTAGACATGGCTTTTTTTACTGTAGTGAGGGGGACGTGAAGCGGGATGGAGGCGGGGTCATAGGGGTTTCCCATCCACTAGTCGAAGTAGGTTCTTCGTTCAAAGGTTGAAAAGTGTTGAAGAATTCTTTGTAATAAGACCCCATGATGCTGCCGTGTCTGACAGTTGTGATGAATGGTTTGAAAAAACCGACAATTGAAGATTGAGACACTTATGCAGCATATGGGAATCTTTATTCGGGAAAACTTTTCGCCACACAGTGGCTTATCAGTCCAATCAAAGGGGGAAGGGGGTAAGGAGAGGAGGAGAATGAGGTAATCAGTCCCCTCAACCTGGGTCGATGTGTTCAGTCCATCAATCTTGTAGAATGTACAGCATAGGGCCGTAGACGTGGCTTATATACTGTAGTGGGGGTCGTGAAGCAGATGGAGGCGGTCATAGTGGTACCACCCACTAGCGAAGTAGGGTCTTCGTTCAAAAGGTTAAAAACAAGTGTTGAAGAATTTTTGTAATAAGACCCCATGATGCTGCCGTGTCTGACAGTTGTGATGAATGGTTTGAAAAAACCGACAAGTTGAAGATTGAGACACTTATGCAGCATATGGGAATCTTTATTCAGGAAACGTTTCGCCACACGGGGCTTCATCAGTCCAATACAAAGAGGAAGGCGTAAGGAAGGAGGGAAGGGAAATCAGCCCCAAAACCTGGAGTCATGTGTTCGCCATAAATCTTGTAAAAAAGTCAGCATGGGCCCTTGACGTGGCTTATATACGTAGGAGGTGACGAAAAGCAGATGGAGGGGGGTCATGTGGTACCATCCACTAGTCGAAGTAGGTCTTCTTCAAAGGTTGAACAAGTTTTAAATTTCTTTGTAATTAAGCCCCCTGATGTTTTCCCCGTGTCTGACAGTTGGATGAAGGGTTTTAAAAAAACCGACAAGTTGAAGTTTGAGACACTTATGCGGGCATATGGAATCTTTATTCGGAAACTTTTTCGCCCACAGTGGTTTTCATCCTCCAATAAAAAAGAGGAAGGCGAAAGGAAGGGGGGAAAATGAGGACAAAGTGCAACTAATGTCACACTTTATGAAATGTAACTTTAGTTGCAAAAGTTGTTCTTTTAATTTGCATTTGTCTGGCTAATCTTCAAAACATAATAAAATGCTGTAGCTTAGGTTTGTAAATAGGGAAATTTATGGAAAAAAAAAAAGGTCTACATGGTAGAGTTGTTTGACGTTTAAAACTTTGGGTAGTTAAAATTTGGTTGGTAAATACATTAGGAAGGCATTGGGATTGATCGTTATTAAACACCGTCAGTAATGGAATTTACCCAAGCTTTTTCTTGAGAAGCATTGAAAATAATACTTGGCAATAATTTGTGAGTGAAAAGAGTTGTGAAAGTCGTGCATATTCAAGATGATATGATTTATTCTAGTTGTGGACCACGCTTTGTTAGCATCAGAAGATGCGGACCTGTACTTATACAGATTCGACCTGTACTTAGCTTTGAGATGTGATGGTTTTTAACTCAGTGGTGACCTGTACTTTGCTTTAGAGGTGGTTCCTGCTCGAGACGTGACCTGTACTTTAGCTCAGACGTGGCCTGATTTTGCTCTGTGATGACTAACATTATGCACATCAGAGCTTATTTTCTTATGTAAGCATTGTGAAAATTGGGTTGGGCAAAAATGTTTTGTTATTGGGCTTGAATTGTAAAGGACCGCCTATATAGGCAACAGGCCTCCTGCACTGTTCTTCCTTTTTATGTTCTTAGTTGGGCCCAACAGGCCTACTTGCAGTGTTCCACCTCAATTTCTCATGTTTCTCTTTTGTGGTTTTGCTATGGTATATTTTTTCTTTCGTTTTTTTTTACAGATCTCTTTTAAATGTTCTTTAGTCGGTATCATCATTGAAGCTTAAACCTGTGTAGTTTTGATAAAATGTGTTAGATTAAAATACGGGAGGTTGTGAGTTAGACCTGATTAGCTTGGATTGTAGGTCAGATTCTGTGCTCCTTTGTTTTTGTTGGAGTGGAGCTGTTGTATCTGACTAAGTAGAGTCAATGGATAGACAGAAAGTGACTAGGTCTTCCTCTCGTGGGCCACTAGGCCTGTACAATGCTTACTTTTAAAATGTTAGTTTTATTGGCAAAGAATACTTGGAAAATTCAACGACGTCTTATTGTGACGCTTTATTGAGAAACATCTTTGTCATAAAAGCTTTGTGTCGGTTATCAATATTAATGAATACAATACTGAATTTTGTGATGGATGGTTTGAAAAACCGACAAGTTGAAGACTGAAGACACTTATGCAAGATGTCCCATATGCTGCAGAAGTGTCTCAGTCTTCAAACTCTTGTCGGTTTTTCAAACCATTCATCACAACTGGTCCTGGACACGCAGCATCATGGGATCTTCTTACAAAGAATTCTTCAACAGCTGTTCAACCTTTGGACCAAGACCTACTTCGATAGTGGATCGGTACCATTTGATCCCACCTTCCGCCTGTTCAAGTCACTCACTACTGTATAAAGCCACGTCTACAGCCCTTGCTGTACATTTTACAAGATTGATGGGACTGAACACATCGCACTCCTAGGTGAGGGACTGATTACCTCATTTCTCCTCCTCTCCTTACGACTTCTCTTTGTATTGAGCTGACTAGAAGTCCACTGTGTGGCGACCAAAGTTTCCTGAATAATGATTCCCATATTTGCTGCATAAGTTGTCTCAGTCTTCAACAAACTGACAGTCTATGCTTTGTTTACTTTGGATCCAGTGTTTCTGTATTTCATATCGAGGATAATGATGAAGTATAATCAAGAATCGATAGAAATGACTTGTGAATTGTTGTTAGGTAAGACACATATGCAAACAGTTAAGACAAATCTTTATTCCTCTAAACGTTTCGCCTACCAGTAGGCTTCTTCAGTCGAATACAGAAAGTAGGCAGGAAACAGTAGAGATGTGTAAGACGCAGGGAATCTTTCCATCACCCTTAAAGTCGTAGATTTGAGTTGGGTCACCAAGTCCCTCGGCCTGGAAGAAGTTCGTCGTCCATATGTCAGGGAACTCTATGAAGATCAAGCGACACGTGCGGAGGACTTAAATACTGTCGGAAGGAGAGGTGCAGGGTTAGTGGTAGTTAGTGAGTAGTAGTAGTATAGTAGTGAGAGGCGACTGAGATGGTCATGTTCCCTCTCAGATCCAACCCTTCTCACTTGAAAAGCTTGTCCAAGGTGTTATTCTGTACCAAGATGCCACGTGTTGCAGTTGTCTGACAAGATGAAACATGAAATGGTATACAATACCGACAGGTTGTTAGGTAAGGCACATATGCAACTGTGTTAGACAACTTTATTAGAAACGTTTCGCTAACACAGTTTTTAGGCTTCTTCAGTCGAATACAGATAAGTACGGCAGGAAACAGTAGAGATGGGAAGGACGATGAATCAGTCCATCACCCTTAAGTCGTGACGCTTTTGAGGTTGTTCAGTTCCTCGTGCCTGGAGACAGATTCAGTTCCATAGTCAGGAGAATATTGAAGTACCAAGCGACAGTTGCGGAGAGACTTAATTACTGTCGGAAGGAGAGGTGCAGGGTAGTGGTTGTAGTAGTAGTAGTAGATAGTGAGAGGCAACTGAGAGGTCATGTCCTCTCAGATCCAAACCCTTTCACTTGAAAAGCTTTGTCCAAGGTGTTTTCTGTACAAGATGCACGTGTTGCAGTGTTCTGACAAGATGAACATGAAAATGGTATACAATACCGACAGGTTGTTAGGTAAGAATAACATATGCAAAGTTAGACAACTTTATTCGAAACTTTTCGCCAACAACAGTAGCTTCTTCAGTCGAATACAGAAAGTAGGCAGGAACAGTAGAGATGTGAGTCGATGCCTTATCAGTCCATCACCCTAAAGTCGTTTAGAATTTGAGGTTGTCATGATCCCTCGGCCTGGAGTAGTTCAGTTCCATATCAGGAACTATCTGAAGATCAAAGCGACAGTGTCCGGAGACTTAAAATACTGTCGGATGGGAGAGGTTGCAGGGTAGTCGGTAGTAGTAGTAGTAGTAGTAGTAGTAGTGAGAGGCAACTGAGACGGTCATGTCCCTCTAGATCCAAACCCTTCTCTCACTTGTAAAAAAGCTTGTACAAGTGTTTCCGTACCAAGATGCCTACGTTGTGCAGGTCTGACAAGATGAACATGCAAATGTATACAAATACCGCAGGTTGTTAGGTAAGACACATGTGCAAAAGTTAACAATTTTTTCCGAAACGTTTCGCCTACACAGTAGGCTTCTTCAGTTTCGAATACAGAAGTAGGCAGGAACAGAGAGATGTGAAGACGATGTAATCGTCCATCACCCTTTAAGTCGTAGGAATTTGAGGGGTTGGTCAGTCCCTCGGCCTGGAGGAAGTTCAGTTCCATAGTCAGGAACATTGAAGATCAAGCGCAGTGCGGAGACTTAATACTGTTCGGAAGGAGAGGTGCAGGGTGTGGTAGTAGTAGTAGTTGTAGTGTAGTAGTGAGAGGGCAACTGAGAGGTCAATGTCCCTCTCAGATCCATCCATTCTCACTTGAAAAACCTTGTCCAGGTTGTTTTCTGTACCTAGTTGCCACGTGTTGCTGTGTCTGACAAAGATCGAACAAGAAAATGGCATACAATACCGACAGGGTTGTTAGGTAAGACCCTTATGCAAACAGTTTTAGACAACTTTATTCCGAAACGTTTCGCCTACACAGTAGGGGCGTCTTCAGTCGAATACAGAAAGGTAGGCAGGAACAGTACGAGATGTGAAGACGATGTAATCAGTCCATCTCTTAAAGTCGTTTAGAATTTGATGGTTGTCAGTCCCTCGGCCTGGCAGAAGTTCAGTTCCATAGTCAGGAACTATCTGAAGATCAAGCGACAGTGCGGAGACTTAAATAAAGTTGTCTAACTGTTGCATATGTGTCTTACCTAACAACTATCGGTATTGTATACCATTTCATGTTCATCTTGTCAGACACTGCAACACGTGGCTTCTTGGTACAGAAAACACCTTGGACAAGCTTTTCAAGTGAGAAGGGTTGGATCTGAGAGGGACATGACCTCTCAGTTGCCTCTCACTACTACTACTACTACTACTACTACTACCACTACCCTGCACCTCTCCTTCCGACCGCAGTATTTAAGTCTCCGCAACTGTCGTCTTGATCTTCAGATAGTTCCTGACTTTGGAAACTGAACTTCTCAGGCGAGGGCACTGACAACCTCGCAAATTCTGACGGGCTTTAGAGGGTGAATGGACTGATTACCTCGTCTTCACATCCTCTACTGTTCCTGATACTTTCTGTATTCGACTTGAAGGAAGCCTACTGTGTAGAGGTAGCCGAAACGTTCGGAATAATAAAGTTTGGTCTAACTGTTGCATATGTGTCTTACTAACAACCTGTAGGTATTGTATACCCATTTTTATGTTCATCTTGTCAGACATGCAACACGTGGCATCTTGGTACAAGGAAAACACCTTGGACAAGCTTTTCTCAAGGTGAGAGGGTTGGATCTGAGAGGGACATGACCCTCTCAGTTGCCTCTCACTACTACTCACTACTACTACTACTAATACCACTACCCATGCACCTCTCCCTTCCGACAGTTGTTTAAGTCTCCGACTGTCGCTTGATCTTCAGATAGTTCTGGACTATGGAAACTGAGCTGCTCCAGGCCGAGGGACATGGACCAACTCAATTCCTACGACTTTTAAGGGTGAGGGAACTGGGATTACTATCGTCTTAAACTCTATATGTACCTGCCTACTTTCTGTATTGACTGAGAAGCTACTGTGTAGGCCGAACGATTCGGAATAAAGTTGTCTAATGTTGCATATGTGTCTACTAACAACCTGTCGGTTTATTGTATACCATTTTCATGTTCATTCTTGTCAGACCACTGCAACAAGTGGCATCTGGTAGAAAGAAAAACACCTTGGACAAGTTTTCAAGTGAGGAAGGGTTGGATCTGAGAGGGACATGCACCTGCTCAGTTGCCTCTCACTACTAATATACGACTACTACTATACTACCCAACTACCCTGCACCTCTCCTTCCGACAGTATTTAAGTCTCCGCATGTCGCTTGATTTCAGAATTGTTTCCTGACTATGGAATGAAACTTCTCCCAGGCGAGGGACTTGGACAACCTCAAATTATACGACTTTAAGGGATGATGGACTGGGATTACATCGTCTTCAACTTACTGTTCCTGCCTACTTACTGTATTCGACCTGAAGATAGCCTACTGCGGCTAGCGGAAAACGTTCGGAAAAAAGTTGTTTCTAACTGTTGCATATGTGTCTTACTAAACAACCTGGCGTATTGGTATACATTTTCTAATGTTCATCTTGTCAGACACTGACAACCGTGGCAATCTTGTACAGAAGAACACCTTGGAAAGCTTTTCTCAAGTGAGAAGGGTTGGATGTGTTGGTCTGAGAGGGACATGACCTCCTCAGTTGCCTCTCACTACATACTACTACTACTACTACTACTACCACTACCCTGCAACTCTCCTTCGGACAGTATTTAAGTCTCCGCACTGTGCTTGATCTTCAGATAGTTCCTGCGACTATATGGAACTGAATTTCTCCAGGGCGAGGAGACTGAACAACCTCACATTACGACTTTAAGGGTGATGGATGATTACATTCGTCTTCACATCTCTACTGTTCTGCTACTTCTGTATTCGATGAAGAAGCCTACTGTGTAGGCGAAGAAATCGTTTCGGAATAAAGTTGTCTAATTGTGGCATATGTGTCTTACCTATAACCTGTCGGTATTGTTACCATTTTCTGTTCATCTTGTCAGACACTGCAACACGTGGCATCTGGCACAGAAAACACCTTTGGACAAGCTTTTCACGTGGAGCGGGTTGATCTGAGAGGCGCAATCATGTCCTCTCAGTTGCCTCTCATACTACTACTACTACTACTACTACTACCACTACCCTGCCACCTCCTTCGACAGTATTTAAGTCTCCGCATGTCGTCTTGATCTCAGATAGTTCCTGACTATGGAATGAACTTCTCCAGACGAGGGACTGACTACCTCAAATTTACGACTTTTAAGGGTGAGGACTTGATTAAATCGTCTTCACATCTCTTACTGTTCCGGGACCCTACTTTCTGTATTCGTACTGGAAGAAGCCTTATGTGTAGGCGAAATACGTTTCGGAAATAAAGTTGTCTAACTGTTGCATATGAGTATTACCTAATACAAACCTGTTCGTATTGTATACCCATTTTCATGATTCATGTGAATTTGTGTTTGTGCCACATCTCGAAGACTTTCTGCCAAAGTAGAAGAGATTTTGGGAATACGTTAACAGAAGTGCAATTGTTTTCTGCAAATATAACTTTTTTGAGAGTATTTCTAAATAGTACATATCTTGCAAGGCAAAAATTTCATAATCCTTCCATAGCATTTAGCTTTTTTCTTCGCATTCGAATGATGCTCTTCTTCTCGTCCAAGACAACGAACCTCTGAAAATTGACTATCCATCTTGAAAGAAACTTGGGAATACGACCGAATTCGGAAACAAAGGCAAGAAATTCCTATGGAGACTTCAGTTACAGTTCTTCGTTTATATGCACAGTTTATCTAATACTTTTCATCACAATGGACAGTTACTCAAAAGGCACATGGACTTAACAGGACGAAAAAATAAAGACTAGCATTCGTTCCTTTAATGAAAATAAGAAAGAGAGGATCACTGCAGAAGGCCTGTTGGGTCATACTCGGCAGGTCCCTTTACAATCCATCCCCACCAACAAAGCATTTGTCCAAATCCAATTTTCAATGCTTCCCTAAAAAATAAGGTCTGATAACTCTATCCACTCATTTTGCAAGAGCACTCACATCCAAGAGGGTGTTTTTCCTGTACTAAGATGCCATTGTGTTGCAGTGTCTGGTATACATTACTGAGAGGTGTGGTAGGTAAGACTCAACAGGCAAACTGTAGGCAATTTATTCCGAAACATATCTGCCTTAGAGTAGGCTTCTTAGTCGAATTACAGAATAGTAGGCAGGAACAGTGAGATATGAAGACGATGTAATCAGGTCCATCATCCTGATGTCTAGATTGAGATTGGGAGGAAGTTCAGTTCCATAGTCAGGATAAATTTATAGGTGGAAATACATGGATGATTCCACTTATTTTATGAATATCATATGGAGATAGGTTTAGTACTAGGATCTAACATACTCATCTGAAGCGCGACAGCAAATAGAAAATACTGCTGAACATTAAAAAGATAGGAACACTGCCAGAGGCCTACTGGTTCATGTGAGACTAGGTCAATGGTCTCACCAATGACCTATTCAAGAAAATCAAAAAACCCGACGTAGTCAGTATTGTTTTGTAAATTGAATTGTGCATTAGAGAAAGTTTTTTTGCCCTCTAGTTTTGTTGGGGAAAACATTGGGTAGCATCAAATTTTGGTTGGGATAAAATTTGTGAGGTTAAGACAGGTTGATTTTAAATCGTGAATGCATCTCAGGTGGAAACAGTTATCAAAGGATCATGCTTGGGTAAAACTGAAAAATGATCTTGGCATATGCTCTCAATTTTTCTGAACATGTGCTGCATATCGAACGAAAGGTCTCTGGTAATAGGGTTAGTTTGGTTGGGTTTAAAATTGGGTACTTTTAGTTTGGTAATAGGGTATTTGGTTTGATAATACTATAGTTTGTTAATACTAATAGTTTGTTATACTATAGTTTGTAATTACTATAGTTTGTTAATACAATAGTTTGTTATTACTATTGTTTGTTAAATACTATAGTTTGTTTAATTATATAGTTTGTTTAATACTATAGTTTGTTAATACTTTAGTTTGTTACTACTACAATAGTTTTTTTTAATTACTATAGTTTGTTAATACTATAGTTTGTTTAATACTATGTTTGTTAATTACTATAGTTGTTAATACCTATAGTTTGTAATACTATAGTTTTTTGGGGGGGTTTAATGTACTATGTTTGTTCATAATACTATAGTTTGTTATACTATAGTTTGTTAATACTGTATAGTTTGTTAATACTATAGTTTGTTAATAATATAGTTTGTTAATATATAGTTTGTTAATTACTATAGTTTTGTTAAGTACTATAGTTTGTTAATACTATAGTTTGTTAATACGATAGATTAATGGGATTTAAATGATTACTGGGATTTATATCAAGAAGTGTAAGCAAACAGACGGAAAAAAAGTCCAGAGCGGCATGCTGGAAGGCTCACCTAGATTATGTAGCTTCAATTTCGCGTCTCTATATTAAGAATGGACATAAATTCGTTAGAAGACATTCAGCGTATAGGATGACCTAATAAATTACATAGCTTTAGAATCTTCTTATGACGAAATATTGAAGACCTTTAAGGTTACATTCATTTGTTAGACGAGAATGAGGAGAGACATGATCGAAGTGTATAAGTGGAAGATAGGTAGTGGTGTTGGTCAAATGTTTGTTAGGGGATGAATTGTAAATAGACCTGCCTTAGTATGCGCCAACAAGCCTGATGGCAAATGTTCCTCCTTTCTTATGTTCCATATGTATTAATAAAGGGGATATTAAACAAGGTTCTTGAGGTTTATCTCTCCAAGAGAGAACCCGCAGTAATGGATTAAATTAGATAAGTATAGATTTAGAAAGGACATAGGAAGTATGGTTTTGGAATAGGGTAGTAGATGAGTGGAACAGATACCTGTTGGGTTATTTAGGCTAGGACTTCTTTGGGTAGTTAGTTTCAAATTTAGGTTGGATAAATACATGAGTGGGAGGAGGTTGGATTTGAGTGGGGAATGGGACATTGAACTTCAGGAGCTTATTTCTTGGGTAGCATTGAAAGATTGGGGTTGGTCAAAATTGTTTGTTAGTGGGAATGAATTGTAAAGGACCTGCCTAGTATGGTCCAACAGGCACAGTTGCTAAGTGTTCCTCCTTTCTTATGTTTTATGAAAAACACAAGGACAAATGTGCAACTAATGTCACCTTTATGAAATGTAAATCTTTAGTTGCAAATGTGTTCTTTTACTTTGCATATTGTCTGTATTCTTACAAACTACATAAAATGCTGGTAGCTAGGTTTGTAATAGGGAATTGATGGAAAAAAAGGTTTCTTCTAGTAGAGTTGTTGACGCTAAACCTTGGGTAGTTTAATAATTTAAGGTTGGATAAATACATTAGGGGAGAGGCATTGGATTTTTGGGGAATCGTTTCTTAAACAAGAGTAAATAGAATTATCCAAAGCTTTTTCTTGAGAAGCATTGAAAATAATTTTTGGCAAATAATTTGTTAGTGATATAGTTGTGAAATAGATTGATTTTGATTCTATTCTAGATTGATGGACCTGTATTTTGCACAGATGGCGACCTCAGTTTACCTTAGCACAGATTCGACCTGCTACTTAACTTTGAGATGAGACCTGTTTTTAACTCAGAGGTGACCTGTTACTTTGTTAGAGGTGAGCCTGCTCCGATCGTGCTGTACTTAGCTAGACGTGACCTGTAATTAGATCCACAGGAAACTTGTCTTTAGGCTCAGAGGTGGACCTGTATTTAGATCAGTGATGACTTACATAAGGAACATAAGACATAAGAATGTTTATAGAGGAACACTGCAGAAGGCCTACTGGCCCATACGAGGCAGGTCTTATCAAAACGACATCTACCTAAAGCTACTCAAGAAACAAACTCCCGTACCCTTGTCACCAATCAAACCCAGCCCTCCCTCTCATATACTTGTCCAGTTCTTCTAAAGCTACCCAAGGTCTAACCTCACTATTCACCCATGGGGAAGACCTGTTCCACCGCAATCTACAACTCTGTTAGAAAACCAGTACTTACCTATGTCCTTTTAAATCTAAATTTTATCCAACTTACATTCATCTATTCATGGTTCTTTCTGGTTCGCACCCTCAGTACTTTATTAATGTCTCCCTTGTTTATGTCCGTCATCCACTTATACACTTTTTCAATGCTAATCTTTCCCTCATTCTACGCCTCTCCGGAGAGTGGAGATTTAGCTTTTAAGTCTATCTTCATAGGGGAGGTTCCTCTACACAGTAAATCATTTTAGTCATTCTTCTCTGTATGTTCTTCTAATGAGTCTATGTCCATCTGTAGTAAGGGGACCAAAATGAGCAGTCATAATCTAAATTGAGGCCTCACTAGTGATCCTAGTATAGAGCTGTAAATAACTTTTGGATTCTGTTACTTTACTTCTTGAGATAATCAAGTAATCTGTTGGCCTTGTTGTCGCACTTGTGGCAATGCTGTCTTGGCTTTAGATTTCTGCTTACTATGACTCCAGTCTTTTTACATTCTGTATGACCATGCTATTCTTCACCTAGAGTTTTAGCTTCGAGGGTTATTTTCTTACCAAGGGCAAGTACTTACACTTATCCACATTAATACTTCATCGCCATTTCTCAGACAAGATTAAAATACCAGGTTATCTATTTAAAATCCATTAATCTAACAGAGTTGTAGATGCGGTGGAACAGTCTTCCCAGTGGGGTGTAGAGGGTTAGGACCTTGGGTAGCTATAAGAAGAGACCTGGACAAATATATGAGTGGGAGGGGGGCTGGGTTTGATTGAGTGTCAAGGGGTACGGGGGTTATTTCTTGAGTAGCTTTAGGTAGATGTCGTGTGAATAAGGACCTGCCTCGTATGGGCCAGTAGGCCTTCTGACGTGTCATACATTCTTATGTTCATATGTTCTTATTAAACCAACTATAGTATTACAAATATAGTATTAACAAACCAAATTACCTTTACCAAACTTAAAGTACCCATATTACCCAACCAAAACTACCCTATTACCAGTGACCTTTCTTTCGATATCAGCACATGTTCAGAAAAATGGAAAAAAGCATATGCCTAAGATCATTTTCAGTTTTCCCAGCAATGATCTTTGATAACTCGTTTCACCTGAGATTGCATTGTTCAATTTAAATACAATCCTTGTCTTACTCACAAAGTTATCAACCAAAATTTGATCTACCACATTGTTTTCCAATCAAAAACTAGAGTGCAAAAAACAATTTCTCTATCTAAGCACAATTCATTTACAAAAGAATATCCTGACTACGTTGGGGGATTCTGGGTTAGGTCATGGGAGACATGGACCTGTTCTCACATGAACCCGTAGGCCTGCTTGCAGTGTTCCTTCTTTTTTAAGGTTCACAAGTTGGTATAAACCTTGGTAATAAATACCGACAGTTGGTTTAGAAAAGACGCACTAAGCAAACACTATAACAATTATTAGAAATCGTTTCGGTCCTGGGACTTGTTCACTTCTAACATACAGAGGTAGAAAGACATTATACATATAGGCGGAGAGTGAGATGTGACGCAAGTTGACCTGTAGTAGTAAACCTAAGCCTAGGCTGAGGTTTATACTGAGCATCAACAAGAAACATATAATCTGGTGGATTTGGTAACCAAGAACAATCCTTTTGGAGACGTCCGAGTTTCCAATAGGGCTTTGTTCCAGGAATCATCACTGGGCCAGAGTTTACTGAGCCTTTCAAGACCGGTCATTCCCAGAAGTTCATCCAAGCCTCAGGAAACTTGGGCCAACAAACGCGATGATATCATCATTACAACGCTGAACACAACAAAGGAGGTGGTGTGGTGTTACTCAACTCTGTGACTACAACAATAAAGTCTTAAATCTTCTCAACGATGCCACCACATACCAGCCTCTGTATTCGCGAAGGAATCAGTGCTACTTCAAAGTAACCCAGACTTTCTTCAAAAGGACTCGTAGCATCTTACGAAAATCGAAAAGGCAAAAAACTACTTAAACTTTTACCAGGCAACCGAAGAACCGCACGCTGTATTGGGCCTTCCTAAGAACACACAAACTGGCATCCCACTACTGCCTATTAACTTCGGGCATAGGAGTGCCCACACAGCTAGGCCAGGCCACCTTGCCAAATACCTTGTCAGCGCTACTGGAGTCACTATCAGTCAAGCCCACTCAAACACTCAGGTGACATTCTCTCCCGAATTTCCAACCTGAATGTCAAAACAAAAGCATGGCTTCCTGCGATGTCACAGCCCGCTTTACAACGTTCCTAACTGACGCTGCAATCTACATTCTGAGACAGAGGACTACTGAAACCACGAACCTCCACCTTTTTTTTTACCCTTACTAGATGTTTCAGTCAATCTATGGAAACTGTGTGTTAATTTAAGTCTTCTTCAAGTATCAGGAAACTGTTACAAAAATGATTGGGATGGCAATGGGGCCCCGACTCAGTGCTGTGTTGCCTAAACCTCTTCATGGAAATAACTTGGAGACAGAGGATATTAGCACCTCATTCCCACACCGTTGCCTGGCTAAGATACGTTGATGATATATTGGTTTTCTTTCCGGACGTCTCATATCCAGGTCCCTTCTCAACAAGATCAATGCAGATTGAACATCATTAAAGTTTACACTTGATACTCGAAAATGTTTGGCAAACTTCTTTCCTCGGGGACGTTCTCTGTGCAGGATCTCCGACAGTGACCAAACTTCTCTTCAAAGTGTATAGAAAACCTTACCAACATGACGATCTTATACACTTTTAATTCACACAAGATACCCGCACTAAAAGGAGGAGGTCCTTCATTGGTTCTTCTTGAGAGCTCTTCGCATCTCCGCAGCCCTAGTTTTCTAGGAATGAAGATGCACTTACATAACACAAGCCTGTACACGTCTTCAGTTCCCATCTTTCTTCATCTGAGATTGCAGACTCATGGCCAAGCTATCCTCAACAAAACCGCCATGGGAAACAGCCCCCTTAAACAGTTCATAGTACTCCCATGTGGCGATGTCTGCCACGATACTCCCGGGCACTTGGTTAATGAGTAACATAACGTTTCACCATAAACACATCCTCTATCAAGAAAGACCTCATACTAACGCACAGCCCCCACTCCTCTAACTTCTACAGCAGGCGTCTACACTATCCCTGTGGGTTCTGTCCCAAGAAATATGTAGGCGAGACAGGCAGAGATCTTGCAGTCCGCCTGAATGAGCATCGCAAATGCCTCTTAACAGAGACGATGTTAAGGTAGCCTGTGTTCCTCCCACACAGAGACTCCACGGGGCATTTGATGACTGGAACGAGGCCAAAACTCAGTTCTACACCGTAACCAGACCTCAGACGCCGACGGTTGCCTAGAAGCCTCACTAATCACCGTCGCCGACACTATAGAACGCAACACTGGAAATACTACAAAATTGTCAAAAACATTCGCGCGTATATGATACTTAAGCAGCACCAACCCAACAACAAAGGAGAGTCACGTGTATTTCATGTTACCCGTCACTTTTTTTATCTGAATTGCTGATGGAATTATTTTATGTCTGAAAGTAACTTAAATATGTAAATCCATGTATTTTTAGCTAAAAAGAAAGGTTTCTGTGGGTAAAAAAGCAAAAGTGCTCAAAAGCCTCCAAATCGTTTCGAAAAATATGCAGTAAAACATCATTTTACCCATATTTTCGTTTTTTTCAATGCTTCATTTGTATTTATCGTATATTTCAGGCATGTCATATATTTCATATGTTTTTTTTAAAAATACCAAAAGCATTTGAAAAATCGAAAAATATGGTTAAATGATGTTTTTTTTTTACTGCATAATTTCAAACGATTTGGAGGGGATTTTGAAGCCACTTTTTTCTACACAAATCTTTCTTTTTTAGCCTAAAATACATGGATTTTCACACGTAAAATATATATTGACTAATACTACACTTAAATGTCTATTTAAGTTACTTTCAGCGAAAAATTCAATTCCATCAGCATTTTCTTGATAAAAAAATTTGAAAATTCATGAGTTTAGTAAATTATAGGTTTTGTCTGAAAATTGTTTGAGGTGACCTGCTCAGAGTGACCTGTTTACTAGCTCAGACGGGACCTGTACTTAGAGATCAGAGGAAACCTGTACTTGCTCAGAGGTGACCGTATTAGCTCAGTGATGACTTACTTATGCACATCAGAGCTTATTCTTATGTAGCATTGAAAATTGGGTTGGGCAAAATGTTTTTGTTTCTTCGGGATGAATTGTAAAGGACATGCCTAGTATAGGCCAACAGGCCTCCTGCACTGTGTTGTTCTTCCTTTTTCTTATGTTCTTAGTATGGGGTCCAACAGGCTACTGCAGTGTTCCACCTCAAGTTTCTCATGTTTCTCTTTTGTGGTTTTGCTATAGTAATTTTTCTTTTTTTTTTATCAGTTCTCTTTTATATGATCTAGTGCTGTATCATCAATGAAGCCCTAAAAACCACTGTGTTAGTTTTTGAAAATTTGTTTAGATTAAATACATGATTGTGGTCAGATTCTGTGCTCTCTTGTTTTAGTGGTTATGAGCCTGTAAAACTGACTAAAGTTAGATCAATGGCTTTAGACAGAAAGTGACTAGGTCTTCCTCTCGTGGGCCACTAGGCCTGTACATTGCTTCTACTAATAAATATTAGAAGATTTATTGGCAAAATACTTGGGCAAAATTCAAAACGACGTCATTAATGAGACTCTTTATTGAGAAAAAATCTTGTCACTAAATGCTTTGTTGTCGGTTTCTTATTAAAGATCAAAACTGACATATTGCTTTGATACATTTGTCATTGTTTCTGTATTTCATATCGAGATGATGAAAGTATCAATCAGGAAATCCATAAAATATTAGTGAATTGTGTTTGTGCCACTTCTCGAAGGGACTTTCTGCCAAAGTAGATGATTTATGGGGAAAAACTTTAACAGAAGTGCAATTGTTTTCATGCCAAATAATAACTTTCTTGGGAGTATTTCTAATTAGTACATATCTTGCAAGGCCAAATTTCATAATCTTCCATAGCATTTAGCTTTTTCTTCGAACTTCGAATGATGCTTCTTCTTCTCGTCCAAGACACACGAACCTTGAAATTGACTATCCATTCTTGTTGAACTTTGGAAAACGACCGATTGAAACAAAGGCAAGAATTCCTTATGAGCCCTTCAGTAACATTCTTAGTTATAAGCAATTCACTAATTTTTATCATCACCTGACTGTTACTTCAAAAGGCACCTGACTTAAACAGAAAGGAAAATAAAGACTAGCCATTCGTTCCTTAATGAAACTTAAGAAAGGTGATCAATGCTGCAAGGCCGTTGGGTCATACTCGGCAGGTCTTTACAATCCATCCCATAACAAAGCATTTGCCAAAATCCCAATTTGTCAATGCTCCCTAAAAAATAAGGTTCTGATAAACTCTGTACACTCATTGCAAGAGCCACTTAAAATACAAGAGTGATAGTTTTTCTTACTAAGATGCCATTGTGTTGCTGTTGTCGGGAATACAATTACTGAAGAGGTTGGTTAGGTAAGACTCACAGGCGCAGTCAGCTTAGGCAACTTTATTCCGAAAATACGTATCGCCTTCACAGTACTGGCTTCTTCAGTCGAATACAGAAAAGTATGGCAGGAACAGTTAGAGAATATGAAGTACGATAAATGTTAATCAGTCCATCACCTCTTGATTTGCGATTGGAGACAGTTCAGTTCCATAGTCAGGAATAAATTTAAGGTGGAAATACATGGTATGATTCACGTATTTTGATTATCTGTCCAGTGGTCATGCTGCAGCTTTATACATCTTTTTGTAAGGCCTCACCTAGATGTTGCAGCTCTGAATTCTGGTCTGTTTCTTGTTATTACAGGAACTTGGGACATAATTCGGTTAGAAGACATTCAGCCGTAGGATGAACTAAATATTAATACATAGCATTAGATGTGTCTTCCTTATGAAGATATATTGAAGACTCTTAGTTACATTTCATTTGTTAGATCGAAGAATGAGGTGAGGACCTGATCGAAGTGTTTAATGGAAGATAGGTATTGGGTTGGTCTAATGCTTTGTTAGTGGATGAATTGTAAAAGACCTGCCTAGTATGGGCAACAAGCTGTGCAGATAGTGTTCCTCCTTTCTTAAGTTCCTTATGTATTATTAAAAGGGGATATTTAACAAGGTCTTGAGGATATCTCTCCCAAGAAGAGAACCGCAGGTAATGGATTTAATATTTAGATAAGTTTAGATTTAGAATGGACATAGGAAAGTATTGGTTTGGAAATAGGGTAAGTAGATGAGTGGAAACAGACTACTAGTTGGGTATATTGAGGCTAGGACTTTGGGTAGTTTAGTTTCAAATATTTGTGTTGCGATTAATACTTGAGAGTGGTCGGAGGGGTTGGATTTGATGGGGACTTGAACATCCAGAGCTTATTTCATGAGGTTGCTTTGAAAATATGGTGTTGGTCATAATGTTTGTTAGTGGGGATTGAATTGTAAAGGACCTGCCTAGTATGGGCCAACAGGCTGCTGCAGTGTTACTCCTTTCTTTGTTCTTATGAAAAACACTCAAGGACAAAGTGCAACTAATGTCACACTTTATGAAATGTAACTTTAGTTGCAAAAGTTGTTCTTTTAATTTGCATTTGTCTGGCTAATCTTCAAAACATAATAAAATGCTGTAGCTTAGGTTTGTAAATAGGGAAATTTATGGAAAAAAAAAAAGGTCTACATGGTAGAGTTGTTTGACGTTTAAAACTTTGGGTAGTTAAAATTTGGTTGGTAAATACATTAGGAAGGCATTGGGATTGATCGTTATTAAACACCGTCAGTAATGGAATTTACCCAAGCTTTTTCTTGAGAAGCATTGAAAATAATACTTGGCAATAATTTGTGAGTGAAAAGAGTTGTGAAAGTCGTGCATATTCAAGATGATATGATTTATTCTAGTTGTGGACCACGCTTTGTTAGCATCAGAAGATGCGGACCTGTACTTATACAGATTCGACCTGTACTTAGCTTTGAGATGTGATGGTTTTTAACTCAGTGGTGACCTGTACTTTGCTTTAGAGGTGGTTCCTGCTCGAGACGTGACCTGTACTTTAGCTCAGACGTGGCCTGATTTTGCTCTGTGATGACTAACATTATGCACATCAGAGCTTATTTTCTTATGTAAGCATTGTGAAAATTGGGTTGGGCAAAAATGTTTTGTTATTGGGCTTGAATTGTAAAGGACCGCCTATATAGGCAACAGGCCTCCTGCACTGTTCTTCCTTTTTATGTTCTTAGTTGGGCCCAACAGGCCTACTTGCAGTGTTCCACCTCAATTTCTCATGTTTCTCTTTTGTGGTTTTGCTATGGTATATTTTTTCTTTCGTTTTT
Source organism: Cherax quadricarinatus (assembly GCF_026875155.1). Lineage (NCBI taxonomy): Eukaryota > Metazoa > Arthropoda > Malacostraca > Decapoda > Parastacidae > Cherax > Cherax quadricarinatus. The sequence continues at coordinate 7,730,433 of NC_069408.1, read as the reverse complement.
TTTTACAGATCTCTTTTAAATGTTCTTTAGTCGGTATCATCATTGAAGCTTAAACCTGTGTAGTTTTGATAAAATGTGTTAGATTAAAATACGGGAGGTTGTGAGTTAGACCTGATTAGCTTGGATTGTAGGTCAGATTCTGTGCTCCTTTGTTTTTGTTGGAGTGGAGCTGTTGTATCTGACTAAGTAGAGTCAATGGATAGACAGAAAGTGACTAGGTCTTCCTCTCGTGGGCCACTAGGCCTGTACAATGCTTACTTTTAAAATGTTAGTTTTATTGGCAAAGAATACTTGGAAAATTCAACGACGTCTTATTGTGACGCTTTATTGAGAAACATCTTTGTCATAAAAGCTTTGTGTCGGTTATCAATATTAATGAATACAATACTGAATTTTGTGATGGATGGTTTGAAAAACCGACAAGTTGAAGACTGAAGACACTTATGCAAGATGTCCCATATGCTGCAGAAGTGTCTCAGTCTTCAAACTCTTGTCGGTTTTTCAAACCATTCATCACAACTGGTCCTGGACACGCAGCATCATGGGATCTTCTTACAAAGAATTCTTCAACAGCTGTTCAACCTTTGGACCAAGACCTACTTCGATAGTGGATCGGTACCATTTGATCCCACCTTCCGCCTGTTCAAGTCACTCACTACTGTATAAAGCCACGTCTACAGCCCTTGCTGTACATTTTACAAGATTGATGGGACTGAACACATCGCACTCCTAGGTGAGGGACTGATTACCTCATTTCTCCTCCTCTCCTTACGACTTCTCTTTGTATTGAGCTGACTAGAAGTCCACTGTGTGGCGACCAAAGTTTCCTGAATAATGATTCCCATATTTGCTGCATAAGTTGTCTCAGTCTTCAACAAACTGACAGTCTATGCTTTGTTTACTTTGGATCCAGTGTTTCTGTATTTCATATCGAGGATAATGATGAAGTATAATCAAGAATCGATAGAAATGACTTGTGAATTGTTGTTAGGTAAGACACATATGCAAACAGTTAAGACAAATCTTTATTCCTCTAAACGTTTCGCCTACCAGTAGGCTTCTTCAGTCGAATACAGAAAGTAGGCAGGAAACAGTAGAGATGTGTAAGACGCAGGGAATCTTTCCATCACCCTTAAAGTCGTAGATTTGAGTTGGGTCACCAAGTCCCTCGGCCTGGAAGAAGTTCGTCGTCCATATGTCAGGGAACTCTATGAAGATCAAGCGACACGTGCGGAGGACTTAAATACTGTCGGAAGGAGAGGTGCAGGGTTAGTGGTAGTTAGTGAGTAGTAGTAGTATAGTAGTGAGAGGCGACTGAGATGGTCATGTTCCCTCTCAGATCCAACCCTTCTCACTTGAAAAGCTTGTCCAAGGTGTTATTCTGTACCAAGATGCCACGTGTTGCAGTTGTCTGACAAGATGAAACATGAAATGGTATACAATACCGACAGGTTGTTAGGTAAGGCACATATGCAACTGTGTTAGACAACTTTATTAGAAACGTTTCGCTAACACAGTTTTTAGGCTTCTTCAGTCGAATACAGATAAGTACGGCAGGAAACAGTAGAGATGGGAAGGACGATGAATCAGTCCATCACCCTTAAGTCGTGACGCTTTTGAGGTTGTTCAGTTCCTCGTGCCTGGAGACAGATTCAGTTCCATAGTCAGGAGAATATTGAAGTACCAAGCGACAGTTGCGGAGAGACTTAATTACTGTCGGAAGGAGAGGTGCAGGGTAGTGGTTGTAGTAGTAGTAGTAGATAGTGAGAGGCAACTGAGAGGTCATGTCCTCTCAGATCCAAACCCTTTCACTTGAAAAGCTTTGTCCAAGGTGTTTTCTGTACAAGATGCACGTGTTGCAGTGTTCTGACAAGATGAACATGAAAATGGTATACAATACCGACAGGTTGTTAGGTAAGAATAACATATGCAAAGTTAGACAACTTTATTCGAAACTTTTCGCCAACAACAGTAGCTTCTTCAGTCGAATACAGAAAGTAGGCAGGAACAGTAGAGATGTGAGTCGATGCCTTATCAGTCCATCACCCTAAAGTCGTTTAGAATTTGAGGTTGTCATGATCCCTCGGCCTGGAGTAGTTCAGTTCCATATCAGGAACTATCTGAAGATCAAAGCGACAGTGTCCGGAGACTTAAAATACTGTCGGATGGGAGAGGTTGCAGGGTAGTCGGTAGTAGTAGTAGTAGTAGTAGTAGTAGTGAGAGGCAACTGAGACGGTCATGTCCCTCTAGATCCAAACCCTTCTCTCACTTGTAAAAAAGCTTGTACAAGTGTTTCCGTACCAAGATGCCTACGTTGTGCAGGTCTGACAAGATGAACATGCAAATGTATACAAATACCGCAGGTTGTTAGGTAAGACACATGTGCAAAAGTTAACAATTTTTTCCGAAACGTTTCGCCTACACAGTAGGCTTCTTCAGTTTCGAATACAGAAGTAGGCAGGAACAGAGAGATGTGAAGACGATGTAATCGTCCATCACCCTTTAAGTCGTAGGAATTTGAGGGGTTGGTCAGTCCCTCGGCCTGGAGGAAGTTCAGTTCCATAGTCAGGAACATTGAAGATCAAGCGCAGTGCGGAGACTTAATACTGTTCGGAAGGAGAGGTGCAGGGTGTGGTAGTAGTAGTAGTTGTAGTGTAGTAGTGAGAGGGCAACTGAGAGGTCAATGTCCCTCTCAGATCCATCCATTCTCACTTGAAAAACCTTGTCCAGGTTGTTTTCTGTACCTAGTTGCCACGTGTTGCTGTGTCTGACAAAGATCGAACAAGAAAATGGCATACAATACCGACAGGGTTGTTAGGTAAGACCCTTATGCAAACAGTTTTAGACAACTTTATTCCGAAACGTTTCGCCTACACAGTAGGGGCGTCTTCAGTCGAATACAGAAAGGTAGGCAGGAACAGTACGAGATGTGAAGACGATGTAATCAGTCCATCTCTTAAAGTCGTTTAGAATTTGATGGTTGTCAGTCCCTCGGCCTGGCAGAAGTTCAGTTCCATAGTCAGGAACTATCTGAAGATCAAGCGACAGTGCGGAGACTCTAAAATAAAGTTGTTCCTAACTGTTGCATATGTGTCTTACCTAACAACTATCGGTATTGTATACCATTTCATGTTCATCTTGTCAGACACTGCAACACGTGGCTTCTTGGTACAGAAAACACCTTGGACAAGCTTTTCAAGTGAGAAGGGTTGGATCTGAGAGGGACATTGACCTCTCAGTTGCCTCTCACTACTACTACTACTACTTACTACTACTACCACTACCCTGCACCTCTCCTTCCGACCGCAGTATTTAAGTCTCCGCAACTGTCGTCTTGATCTTCAGATAGTTCCTGACTTTGGAAACTGAACTTCTCAGGCGAGGGCACTGACAACCTCGCAAATTCTGACGGGCTTTAGAGGGTGAATGGACTGATTACCTCGTCTTCACATCCTCTACTGTTCCTGATACTTTCTGTATTCGACTTGAAGGAAGCCTACTGTGTAGAGGTAGCCGAAACGTTCGGAATAATAAAGTTTGGTCTAACTGTTGCATATGTGTCTTACTAACAACCTGTAGGTATTGTATACCCATTTTTATGTTCATCTTGTCAGACATGCAACACGTGGCATCTTGGTACAAGGAAAACACCTTGGACAAGCTTTTCTCAAGGTGAGAGGGTTGGATCTGAGAGGGACATGACCCTCTCAGTTGCCTCTCACTACTACTCACTACTACTACTACTAATACCACTACCCATGCACCTCTCCCTTCCGACAGTTGTTTAAGTCTCCGACTGTCGCTTGATCTTCAGATAGTTCTGGACTATGGAAACTGAGCTGCTCCAGGCCGAGGGACATGGACCAACTCAATTCCTACGACTTTTAAGGGTGAGGGAACTGGGATTACTATCGTCTTAAACTCTATATGTACCTGCCTACTTTCTGTATTGACTGAGAAGCTACTGTGTAGGCCGAACGATTCGGAATAAAGTTGTCTAATGTTGCATATGTGTCTACTAACAACCTGTCGGTTTATTGTATACCATTTTCATGTTCATTCTTGTCAGACCACTGCAACAAGTGGCATCTGGTAGAAAGAAAAACACCTTGGACAAGTTTTCAAGTGAGGAAGGGTTGGATCTGAGAGGGACATGCACCTGCTCAGTTGCCTCTCACTACTAATATACGACTACTACTATACTACCCAACTACCCTGCACCTCTCCTTCCGACAGTATTTAAGTCTCCGCATGTCGCTTGATTTCAGAATTGTTTCCTGACTATGGAATGAAACTTCTCCCAGGCGAGGGACTTGGACAACCTCAAATTATACGACTTTAAGGGATGATGGACTGGGATTACATCGTCTTCAACTTACTGTTCCTGCCTACTTACTGTATTCGACCTGAAGATAGCCTACTGCGGCTAGCGGAAAACGTTCGGAAAAAAGTTGTTTCTAACTGTTGCATATGTGTCTTACTAAACAACCTGGCGTATTGGTATACATTTTCTAATGTTCATCTTGTCAGACACTGACAACCGTGGCAATCTTGTACAGAAGAACACCTTGGAAAGCTTTTCTCAAGTGAGAAGGGTTGGATGTGTTGGTCTGAGAGGGACATGACCTCCTCAGTTGCCTCTCACTACATACTACTACTACTACTACTACTACCACTACCCTGCAACTCTCCTTCGGACAGTATTTAAGTCTCCGCACTGTGCTTGATCTTCAGATAGTTCCTGCGACTATATGGAACTGAATTTCTCCAGGGCGAGGAGACTGAACAACCTCACATTACGACTTTAAGGGTGATGGATGATTACATTCGTCTTCACATCTCTACTGTTCTGCTACTTCTGTATTCGATGAAGAAGCCTACTGTGTAGGCGAAGAAATCGTTTCGGAATAAAGTTGTCTAATTGTGGCATATGTGTCTTACCTATAACCTGTCGGTATTGTTACCATTTTCTGTTCATCTTGTCAGACACTGCAACACGTGGCATCTGGCACAGAAAACACCTTTGGACAAGCTTTTCACGTGGAGCGGGTTGATCTGAGAGGCGCAATCATGTCCTCTCAGTTGCCTCTCATACTACTACTACTACTACTACTACTACCACTACCCTGCCACCTCCTTCGACAGTATTTAAGTCTCCGCATGTCGTCTTGATCTCAGATAGTTCCTGACTATGGAATGAACTTCTCCAGACGAGGGACTGACTACCTCAAATTTACGACTTTTAAGGGTGAGGACTTGATTAAATCGTCTTCACATCTCTTACTGTTCCGGGACCCTACTTTCTGTATTCGTACTGGAAGAAGCCTTATGTGTAGGCGAAATACGTTTCGGAAATAAAGTTGTCTAACTGTTGCATATGAGTATTACCTAATACAAACCTGTTCGTATTGTATACCCATTTTCATGATTCATGTGAATTTGTGTTTGTGCCACATCTCGAAGACTTTCTGCCAAAGTAGAAGAGATTTTGGGAATACGTTAACAGAAGTGCAATTGTTTTCTGCAAATATAACTTTTTTGAGAGTATTTCTAAATAGTACATATCTTGCAAGGCAAAAATTTCATAATCCTTCCATAGCATTTAGCTTTTTTCTTCGCATTCGAATGATGCTCTTCTTCTCGTCCAAGACAACGAACCTCTGAAAATTGACTATCCATCTTGAAAGAAACTTGGGAATACGACCGAATTCGGAAACAAAGGCAAGAAATTCCTATGGAGACTTCAGTTACAGTTCTTCGTTTATATGCACAGTTTATCTAATACTTTTCATCACAATGGACAGTTACTCAAAAGGCACATGGACTTAACAGGACGAAAAAATAAAGACTAGCATTCGTTCCTTTAATGAAAATAAGAAAGAGAGGATCACTGCAGAAGGCCTGTTGGGTCATACTCGGCAGGTCCCTTTACAATCCATCCCCACCAACAAAGCATTTGTCCAAATCCAATTTTCAATGCTTCCCTAAAAAATAAGGTCTGATAACTCTATCCACTCATTTTGCAAGAGCACTCACATCCAAGAGGGTGTTTTTCCTGTACTAAGATGCCATTGTGTTGCAGTGTCTGGTATACATTACTGAGAGGTGTGGTAGGTAAGACTCAACAGGCAAACTGTAGGCAATTTATTCCGAAACATATCTGCCTTAGAGTAGGCTTCTTAGTCGAATTACAGAATAGTAGGCAGGAACAGTGAGATATGAAGACGATGTAATCAGGTCCATCATCCTGATGTCTAGATTGAGATTGGGAGGAAGTTCAGTTCCATAGTCAGGATAAATTTATAGGTGGAAATACATGGATGATTCCACTTATTTTATGAATATCATATGGAGATAGGTTTAGTACTAGGATCTAACATACTCATCTGAAGCGCGACAGCAAATAGAAAATACTGCTGAACATTAAAAAGATAGGAACACTGCCAGAGGCCTACTGGTTCATGTGAGACTAGGTCAATGGTCTCACCAATGACCTATTCAAGAAAATCAAAAAACCCGACGTAGTCAGTATTGTTTTGTAAATTGAATTGTGCATTAGAGAAAGTTTTTTTGCCCTCTAGTTTTGTTGGGGAAAACATTGGGTAGCATCAAATTTTGGTTGGGATAAAATTTGTGAGGTTAAGACAGGTTGATTTTAAATCGTGAATGCATCTCAGGTGGAAACAGTTATCAAAGGATCATGCTTGGGTAAAACTGAAAAATGATCTTGGCATATGCTCTCAATTTTTCTGAACATGTGCTGCATATCGAACGAAAGGTCTCTGGTAATAGGGTTAGTTTGGTTGGGTTTAAAATTGGGTACTTTTAGTTTGGTAATAGGGTATTTGGTTTGATAATACTATAGTTTGTTAATACTAATAGTTTGTTATACTATAGTTTGTAATTACTATAGTTTGTTAATACAATAGTTTGTTATTACTATTGTTTGTTAAATACTATAGTTTGTTTAATTATATAGTTTGTTTAATACTATAGTTTGTTAATACTTTAGTTTGTTACTACTACAATAGTTTTTTTTAATTACTATAGTTTGTTAATACTATAGTTTGTTTAATACTATGTTTGTTAATTACTATAGTTGTTAATACCTATAGTTTGTAATACTATAGTTTTTTGGGGGGGTTTAATGTACTATGTTTGTTCATAATACTATAGTTTGTTATACTATAGTTTGTTAATACTGTATAGTTTGTTAATACTATAGTTTGTTAATAATATAGTTTGTTAATATATAGTTTGTTAATTACTATAGTTTTGTTAAGTACTATAGTTTGTTAATACTATAGTTTGTTAATACGATAGATTAATGGGATTTAAATGATTACTGGGATTTATATCAAGAAGTGTAAGCAAACAGACGGAAAAAAAGTCCAGAGCGGCATGCTGGAAGGCTCACCTAGATTATGTAGCTTCAATTTCGCGTCTCTATATTAAGAATGGACATAAATTCGTTAGAAGACATTCAGCGTATAGGATGACCTAATAAATTACATAGCTTTAGAATCTTCTTATGACGAAATATTGAAGACCTTTAAGGTTACATTCATTTGTTAGACGAGAATGAGGAGAGACATGATCGAAGTGTATAAGTGGAAGATAGGTAGTGGTGTTGGTCAAATGTTTGTTAGGGGATGAATTGTAAATAGACCTGCCTTAGTATGCGCCAACAAGCCTGATGGCAAATGTTCCTCCTTTCTTATGTTCCATATGTATTAATAAAGGGGATATTAAACAAGGTTCTTGAGGTTTATCTCTCCAAGAGAGAACCCGCAGTAATGGATTAAATTAGATAAGTATAGATTTAGAAAGGACATAGGAAGTATGGTTTTGGAATAGGGTAGTAGATGAGTGGAACAGATACCTGTTGGGTTATTTAGGCTAGGACTTCTTTGGGTAGTTAGTTTCAAATTTAGGTTGGATAAATACATGAGTGGGAGGAGGTTGGATTTGAGTGGGGAATGGGACATTGAACTTCAGGAGCTTATTTCTTGGGTAGCATTGAAAGATTGGGGTTGGTCAAAATTGTTTGTTAGTGGGAATGAATTGTAAAGGACCTGCCTAGTATGGTCCAACAGGCACAGTTGCTAAGTGTTCCTCCTTTCTTATGTTTTATGAAAAACACAAGGACAAATGTGCAACTAATGTCACCTTTATGAAATGTAAATCTTTAGTTGCAAATGTGTTCTTTTACTTTGCATATTGTCTGTATTCTTACAAACTACATAAAATGCTGGTAGCTAGGTTTGTAATAGGGAATTGATGGAAAAAAAGGTTTCTTCTAGTAGAGTTGTTGACGCTAAACCTTGGGTAGTTTAATAATTTAAGGTTGGATAAATACATTAGGGGAGAGGCATTGGATTTTTGGGGAATCGTTTCTTAAACAAGAGTAAATAGAATTATCCAAAGCTTTTTCTTGAGAAGCATTGAAAATAATTTTTGGCAAATAATTTGTTAGTGATATAGTTGTGAAATAGATTGATTTTGATTCTATTCTAGATTGATGGACCTGTATTTTGCACAGATGGCGACCTCAGTTTACCTTAGCACAGATTCGACCTGCTACTTAACTTTGAGATGAGACCTGTTTTTAACTCAGAGGTGACCTGTTACTTTGTTAGAGGTGAGCCTGCTCCGATCGTGCTGTACTTAGCTAGACGTGACCTGTAATTAGATCCACAGGAAACTTGTCTTTAGGCTCAGAGGTGGACCTGTATTTAGATCAGTGATGACTTACATAAGGAACATAAGACATAAGAATGTTTATAGAGGAACACTGCAGAAGGCCTACTGGCCCATACGAGGCAGGTCTTATCAAAACGACATCTACCTAAAGCTACTCAAGAAACAAACTCCCGTACCCTTGTCACCAATCAAACCCAGCCCTCCCTCTCATATACTTGTCCAGTTCTTCTAAAGCTACCCAAGGTCTAACCTCACTATTCACCCATGGGGAAGACCTGTTCCACCGCAATCTACAACTCTGTTAGAAAACCAGTACTTACCTATGTCCTTTTAAATCTAAATTTTATCCAACTTACATTCATCTATTCATGGTTCTTTCTGGTTCGCACCCTCAGTACTTTATTAATGTCTCCCTTGTTTATGTCCGTCATCCACTTATACACTTTTTCAATGCTAATCTTTCCCTCATTCTACGCCTCTCCGGAGAGTGGAGATTTAGCTTTTAAGTCTATCTTCATAGGGGAGGTTCCTCTACACAGTAAATCATTTTAGTCATTCTTCTCTGTATGTTCTTCTAATGAGTCTATGTCCATCTGTAGTAAGGGGACCAAAATGAGCAGTCATAATCTAAATTGAGGCCTCACTAGTGATCCTAGTATAGAGCTGTAAATAACTTTTGGATTCTGTTACTTTACTTCTTGAGATAATCAAGTAATCTGTTGGCCTTGTTGTCGCACTTGTGGCAATGCTGTCTTGGCTTTAGATTTCTGCTTACTATGACTCCAGTCTTTTTACATTCTGTATGACCATGCTATTCTTCACCTAGAGTTTTAGCTTCGAGGGTTATTTTCTTACCAAGGGCAAGTACTTACACTTATCCACATTAATACTTCATCGCCATTTCTCAGACAAGATTAAAATACCAGGTTATCTATTTAAAATCCATTAATCTAACAGAGTTGTAGATGCGGTGGAACAGTCTTCCCAGTGGGGTGTAGAGGGTTAGGACCTTGGGTAGCTATAAGAAGAGACCTGGACAAATATATGAGTGGGAGGGGGGCTGGGTTTGATTGAGTGTCAAGGGGTACGGGGGTTATTTCTTGAGTAGCTTTAGGTAGATGTCGTGTGAATAAGGACCTGCCTCGTATGGGCCAGTAGGCCTTCTGACGTGTCATACATTCTTATGTTCATATGTTCTTATTAAACCAACTATAGTATTACAAATATAGTATTAACAAACCAAATTACCTTTACCAAACTTAAAGTACCCATATTACCCAACCAAAACTACCCTATTACCAGTGACCTTTCTTTCGATATCAGCACATGTTCAGAAAAATGGAAAAAAGCATATGCCTAAGATCATTTTCAGTTTTCCCAGCAATGATCTTTGATAACTCGTTTCACCTGAGATTGCATTGTTCAATTTAAATACAATCCTTGTCTTACTCACAAAGTTATCAACCAAAATTTGATCTACCACATTGTTTTCCAATCAAAAACTAGAGTGCAAAAAACAATTTCTCTATCTAAGCACAATTCATTTACAAAAGAATATCCTGACTACGTTGGGGGATTCTGGGTTAGGTCATGGGAGACATGGACCTGTTCTCACATGAACCCGTAGGCCTGCTTGCAGTGTTCCTTCTTTTTTAAGGTTCACAAGTTGGTATAAACCTTGGTAATAAATACCGACAGTTGGTTTAGAAAAGACGCACTAAGCAAACACTATAACAATTATTAGAAATCGTTTCGGTCCTGGGACTTGTTCACTTCTAACATACAGAGGTAGAAAGACATTATACATATAGGCGGAGAGTGAGATGTGACGCAAGTTGACCTGTAGTAGTAAACCTAAGCCTAGGCTGAGGTTTATACTGAGCATCAACAAGAAACATATAATCTGGTGGATTTGGTAACCAAGAACAATCCTTTTGGAGACGTCCGAGTTTCCAATAGGGCTTTGTTCCAGGAATCATCACTGGGCCAGAGTTTACTGAGCCTTTCAAGACCGGTCATTCCCAGAAGTTCATCCAAGCCTCAGGAAACTTGGGCCAACAAACGCGATGATATCATCATTACAACGCTGAACACAACAAAGGAGGTGGTGTGGTGTTACTCAACTCTGTGACTACAACAATAAAGTCTTAAATCTTCTCAACGATGCCACCACATACCAGCCTCTGTATTCGCGAAGGAATCAGTGCTACTTCAAAGTAACCCAGACTTTCTTCAAAAGGACTCGTAGCATCTTACGAAAATCGAAAAGGCAAAAAACTACTTAAACTTTTACCAGGCAACCGAAGAACCGCACGCTGTATTGGGCCTTCCTAAGAACACACAAACTGGCATCCCACTACTGCCTATTAACTTCGGGCATAGGAGTGCCCACACAGCTAGGCCAGGCCACCTTGCCAAATACCTTGTCAGCGCTACTGGAGTCACTATCAGTCAAGCCCACTCAAACACTCAGGTGACATTCTCTCCCGAATTTCCAACCTGAATGTCAAAACAAAAGCATGGCTTCCTGCGATGTCACAGCCCGCTTTACAACGTTCCTAACTGACGCTGCAATCTACATTCTGAGACAGAGGACTACTGAAACCACGAACCTCCACCTTTTTTTTTACCCTTACTAGATGTTTCAGTCAATCTATGGAAACTGTGTGTTAATTTAAGTCTTCTTCAAGTATCAGGAAACTGTTACAAAAATGATTGGGATGGCAATGGGGCCCCGACTCAGTGCTGTGTTGCCTAAACCTCTTCATGGAAATAACTTGGAGACAGAGGATATTAGCACCTCATTCCCACACCGTTGCCTGGCTAAGATACGTTGATGATATATTGGTTTTCTTTCCGGACGTCTCATATCCAGGTCCCTTCTCAACAAGATCAATGCAGATTGAACATCATTAAAGTTTACACTTGATACTCGAAAATGTTTGGCAAACTTCTTTCCTCGGGGACGTTCTCTGTGCAGGATCTCCGACAGTGACCAAACTTCTCTTCAAAGTGTATAGAAAACCTTACCAACATGACGATCTTATACACTTTTAATTCACACAAGATACCCGCACTAAAAGGAGGAGGTCCTTCATTGGTTCTTCTTGAGAGCTCTTCGCATCTCCGCAGCCCTAGTTTTCTAGGAATGAAGATGCACTTACATAACACAAGCCTGTACACGTCTTCAGTTCCCATCTTTCTTCATCTGAGATTGCAGACTCATGGCCAAGCTATCCTCAACAAAACCGCCATGGGAAACAGCCCCCTTAAACAGTTCATAGTACTCCCATGTGGCGATGTCTGCCACGATACTCCCGGGCACTTGGTTAATGAGTAACATAACGTTTCACCATAAACACATCCTCTATCAAGAAAGACCTCATACTAACGCACAGCCCCCACTCCTCTAACTTCTACAGCAGGCGTCTACACTATCCCCTGTGGGTTCTGTCCCAAGAAATATGTAGGCGAGACAGGCAGAGATCTTGCAGTCCGCCTGAATGAGCATCGAAATGCCTCTAACAGAGACGATGTAAGGTACGCCTGTGTCCTCCACAGAGACTCCACGGGGCATTTGATGAACTGGAACGAGGCACAACTCGTTCTCACCGAACCAGACCTCAGACGCCGACGGTGCCTAGAAGCCTCACTAATCACCGTCACCGACACTATAGAACGCAACACTGGAAACTACAAAATTTCAAAAACATTGGCGTATATGATACTTAAGCAGCACCAACCCAACAACACAGGAGTCACGTGATTTCATCGTCTACCCGTCCTCATCATACGCAGAGGTTGTTTTGATAAGGACCTGCCTCGCATGGGCCAGTAGGCCTTCTACAGTGTTCCTCCATTCTTATGTTCTTATGACATTCCTCAGGTCACGTGCGTCACATCTCACTCTCCGCCTATATATATAATGTCTTTCTACCTCTGTATGTTACAGATCATCACAAGTCATCCAGGCACTGCTTACTCACGATGCATTACTCTAACAGAGTAAAGATCAAACCAGCGAGTGGTATAACCAATGAGTCGTCCAAACTAGCACTTGCAGCTGTCGTTAGTGGCAGGCTGCAAGTCAAATGTAATGCGATTTTATCGCTCAAAGAGGCCTTTGTTGTCGTCTGTACAGACGACACAGAGGCTGAGAAACTACTTGCCACCACTGCTACTACCACTCTACGAGACCAGGGATTTCTTGTCTTGACTTCCCCAGCACTGAGGGCCAGGAGAACTGTGTTCCTCAAGCGACTCGACAACCTTATCACTGTACAGGCCACTGAAGAAATCAAGTCATCTATCGAAGCAAAGAACCCTTGGGCCAAGGTGGACTTCATTACTAAAATACCTAATGCTTCATCCATGCTGAAGGTCACCTTCAGTGACGTCAACATGGCAGCCAGAGCTCTCGCTGAAGGCCTGGCTATTCACTATTTCCACATCAACCCAGCCTTCATCGAAGCAGAGAAATTCCAACATATCTCACAGTGCTATAATTGTTACTCATACTTACACACCACAAATGATTGTCCTACCAAGGACAAGAAGTTCTGCTCCACCTGTGGCCGTGAGGGTCATGACTTCAAGAATTGCACTACTGCTTCACCACCTAAATGCTTGAACTGCAAGAATGACCACCATACTCTTGCTGCCAGGTGCCCTACCAGAAGAGACATACTCAAGAAACAACAACAACAAAAGAAACCCAACCCACAAGCAACCACATATTCTGCTATCGCCAAGCTTCAAGCAGACACTACCAAGATACTACATGCCACGAAAGCTGCTCCCACCACTTCCCTGCCAGCACCTACTGCCGACTCCACCAAGATTCTTTGTTGCATTATGTATGCTCATGTACAGAATGCAGCTGAGCCTGGTTCCTTCAACACCACCATCAATGAACTTTTCAAACTAAATAATATGCCTGGCCTCACATTCCCTGCATCACCACCTTCCACTGAGATCCTAAAATCTACTGCAAATATTACCAGCATCACCGCTGCTCCACCGCTGTCACAACCTCCACTAGACACAGAGATGGACCAATCAGAGACCTCTGAGACGTCGGCAAAACCCACCAATGAGAGTCCACTACCGCTTTCATCCACTGCTAGAGCAACTGACCAGTCGGAAATCTCGCCTTTACCAGTTCAGCCACCAGCCAAGAAAGCAAAAACGCAAGACACTGCGGATGCACCTCACGGTGCCACTGTCACTGACACTGCTGCACCACAACAAGTCCGATATCTGAAGGGTGTATACTTCTACACAACCAAGGAGTATAAGAACACAATGCTGTCTTCAGAAATCCATCATCACCTCCAGGACGGAACAGTCAAGTATACCTACGACCAAACTGCTACATACACCACTGCAGACATGACCAGACTACTCACTGCCAACACCCAACACCTTGTGGAAGTCAAGTACACCTCAACGAGGAAATTCAGGATGCTTCAGAATAGGGACCTTGAAGACGGTACCCTCGTCTAGCACGACTATCCATGACCACTCACCCAGCACTTTGCTGTCCGCTAAAGCTGGGGTGTGGCTCCAATCAACCCTGTAACTGCTGCCTCTGCCCGACTGCGCTTCTCTTTGGGGAAGTCAGTGCAAGATAGAAGAAGACGACATCCTCCAACCGGAGGGCCAAGAAAGAAGAAAGATGATTATCGTCACCCCCCACCCGGGGGCCACTGACGGTCACCATCTGGAGAAGACCTGGGCCAAG
>NC_069408.1:7650183-7715487 GCF_026875155.1 Cherax quadricarinatus | reverse complement strand
GGGGCCTGGCACAGACGGGCCGGGGGGGGGGTTTGCCCCCCCGGAAACTCTCTCCAGGTAAACCCCAGGTAAAATATTACAAAATTATGAGGTAAGTTGGTTTATGGCCCCTAAGTGACTAAATATATTTTGGAGTTTTAGCAATGGAATGCTTTTGTTTTGGCACTATACATAGTTTCAGTTTTGGAGTATCAAGGCCAATTTTTGACTAGTTAAGTTCTTTATTTTGAGATTGAGATTGATATTTTGTTTATGGTAAAATGGGTGGTGGGAGTTAAAAGGTGTTAACCCCCGATGGTATTTGCAAAAGTTAGGTATCTTTTTTTCGAAACTTTTCCCCTACACTTTGGTTCTTCAGTCGATACAGAAAAGTGGGGGAAGCGGGAAAAGATACTTGAAGAGATGAAAATCAGTCCATCCCCTTAAAGTTTTGAGGTGGTAGTCCCTCAGTTGGAGAAGAGTTTTGTTCCTAGTATGAAAAAATATGGAGATGAAGTGACAGGATGGACCTTTTTATAGGCCAGGAGGTGAAAAAGTAGGGGTCATAGAAGAGGTAAAACGCGTGTTAGGAGGTAGGCCCCTCTCAAATCCACCCGTTCTCACTAGTGAGGTTGTCTATTTGTTTGAGGTCTGTAAAAAGATCCCTTGTGTTGCAGTTCTGACGATTGAACATTAAAATGGTTTTAAAATACCGAAGGGTGTTGGGTAAGACACATGTGCAACAGTTGGGTTCTTTTTTTTCGAAACGTTTCCCCTACCAGTAGGCTTCTTCAGTCGAGTACAGAAAAGTTGAGGGCGCCAAAAAACTTTAAGGGGAGGGACTGATTACATCGTTTAAAAGTATTTTTCTGCTTTATCAACTTTTTTGTACCGACTGAAGAAGCCTACTGTTTTTGGCGAAACGTTTTTGAAATAAAGAACCCAACTGTTGAAAGTTAAGAACAGTGCAAATCGGATATCTTTTTGTTGTAGACGTTTCGCCATCCAGTGGTTTATCAATACAGATTCTAGGGCAAAAGGAAGACAGTAGAATATTACAAAAGTGAGGGGGAATCCCGCCCTCGGCCCTTTGGGTTAGTGTTCCAGTTCATGGTGGAGGAGAATCTGGACAAAAAAAAAACAAGAAGGATGGCGGTTTATTAGGCGTCAGTGGATAGGGATGGCAGCAGACGAGGGCAGTCATGGTAGGGGGATTCCCCCGTGGGGGAAATAGGTTTTCCCAAAGAAATGGGTTTTTTTTGCAGCAGCCCTGAAGAATGTCTTGTAGATGTCCTTGAAACCCGATTCCTGATGTTTCAGTGTTGACAAGTTGTGCAAAAAAAAGGTATAAAATAAAACCCCAATATGAAAGAAGAACCCTGTGCAAAATCTGGTATCTTTTTGTAGTAGACGTTTCGCCCCTCCCTGGCTTTATCAATACGTTTTTGGAAAATAGGAAGAAAAGTAGAACTATATACAAAAGATGAGGTAATCAGTCCCTCGGCCTTGGAGTTAGTGTTCACAGCTTCATGTATCTTACCTAACAACCTGTCGGTATTTTATACCATTTTAATGTTCAGGTTTAGTTAGGACAATATTCTTGGTTTTTTTCAGTTTGTGGGTCCCTAGAATCTGAGAGAGTGTTTTCCAGGTCTTTTTTATATCTCCTCTTGTGTCAGTGAATCTACTGGAGTAGTATAGTTGTTTGGCTTTCTTTATTACTTTGGTGAGGACTGATGAATAGTGTTTAAGAATATCTTTGTGTATTAAGCCCTGTCTATATTGCTTTTCATATTGGTATTTCTTATCAATGGATTTCAGAATGGTGCTGGTTAGCCATGGGCAACCAAGCCGTTTGTTTGTGATCTGTTTCGTTTTTATAGGACAATGTTTGTTGTATAGTCTAAGTAATTTGTTAAAAAAAATGTCTGTCCAGTCATCAATACCATTGGCCTTGGAGAATTCTGTAGGCCAGTCAACAGTCTCTAGGTCAGCTGTGAACTTCCTTATTGAGGCCTCATCATGGAGTCTAAATGAAACTTTGTTGTATTCAAGTGGTGGTTTACTAATGTTTGTCAAGAGGTCAAGTGGCTAAGAAAAAGAGAGTGAGAAGCCACTGTAGGCAGTAGGACTTTTGGGCACAACAGTGGGAAAGAACAGACACGAACCGTCGAAACTTCCCAAGGGGGTAGAGAAAAGTGAGATGCTACATGAACATAGAAAGGTGGTAACATAAGAACATAGAACACAAGAAAGGAGGAACACTGCAGCAGGCCTGTTGGCCCATGCTAGGCAGGTCCTTCACAGATCCATCCCACTAATAGAATATTTGCCTTCATAAGAACATAAGATCATAAGAATTAAGGAACACTGCAACAGGTCTACTGGTCTATGCAAGGCAGCTCCAATTCTCCCCACCGGCTTAAGCCAATACCTTGACCTAGTGAGATCAGACACGTCACTTAAGGGATTAGCACTGCGTCCAACCTAGTAGCTAGTCAGGTTCATTTCACACCCACCCACACCCACTCATAAGAACATAAAGAAGGAACACCACAGCAGGCCCACTGACCACGCGAAACAGGTCCGTGTCCCCCCCCCCAGATTAGCCCAATGACCCACCTAGTCAAGTCACTTCCACTTAAGGAAGGAGCACGGCATCAGACATAGCAGCACAAGCTAGTCAGGTCCAACTCACACCCACCTACACCCACTCATGTATTTATCTAACTTATTTTTAAAACTACTCAACGTTTTAGCCTCAATAACTGTACTCAGGAGTTTGTTCTACTTATCCACAACTCTATTACCAAACCAGTGCTTTCCTATATCCTTCCTGAATCTGAATTTTCCCAACTTGAAACCATTGCTGTGAGTCCTGTCTTGGCTGGAAATTTTCAGCATGCTATTTACATCCCCTTTATTTATTCCTGTTTTCCATTTATACACCTTGATCATATCCCCCCTAATTCTGTGTCTTTCGAGAAGAGTGCAGATTCAGGGCCCTCAGTCTATCCTCATAGGGAAGATTTCTGATACATGGGATCATCTTTGTCATCCTCCTCTGTACGTTTTTGAGAGCATTTATATCCATTCTGTAAAACGGTGACCAGAACTGAGCAGCATAGTCTAAATGAGACCTAACCAAGGATATATAGAGTTGAAGAACAACCTGAGGACTTCTATTAAATATGAAGAAAATAATTCTGTTAGCTTTATTGCGAACACTAATGCACTGTTGTCTTGGTTTTAGATTACTGCTAACCAGAACTCCTAAATCCTTTTCGCAATCAGTAGTATTAAGATCTACATTATTTAGTTTATATGTCGCATGGTTATTTTCCTGTCCAACATTTAGAACTTTGGATTTGTCTATATCAGACTGCACCTGGCACTTCTCTGACCATTGCATCAGTCCATTCAAATCATCCTGGAGTGCTCTAGTGTCCTCATTAGAATGAGCTGGACAGCCTATTTTGGTGTCATCAGCAAATTTGCTTATGTCGCTATTTATTCCCTCGTCTATGTCGTTTATGTAAATTGTGAACAACAACGGGCCCATCACTGTTCCCTGTGGAACAACGTTTGAGACGTGCCCCCATTCTGATTTCTCCCCATTTATGCAAACTCTCTGCTGCCTATTTGTCAGCCATGCCCCAACACAGGAAAAAATTTCTCCTCTTATTCCGTGTGCCTTAAGTTTCCTCAATAGCCTCTGATGTGGAACTCTATCGAAAGCCTTACTGAAGTCCATATACACAATATCATGGTTTAGAAAGACACGTAAGCAAACACTATAACATATTTATTAGAAAACGTTTCGGTCCTGGGACCTTGATCACTTCTAACATACAGAGGTAGAAAGACATTATATATATTGGCGGAGAGTGAGATGTGACGCACGTGACCTGAGGAATGTCATAAGAACATAAGAATGGAGGAACACTGTAGAAGGCCTACTGGCCCATGCGAGGCAGGTCCTTATCAAAACAACCTCTACCTATGATGAGGACGGGTAGACGATGAAATCATGTGACTCCTGTGTTGTTGGGTTGGTGCTGTTTAAGTATCATGTATGCCAATGTTTTTGAAATTTTGTAGTTTCCAGTGTTGCGTTCTATAGTGTCGGTGACGGCGATTAGTGAGGCTTCTAGGCACCGTCGGCGTCTGAGGTCTGGTTCGGTGAGAACGAGTTGTGCCTCGTTTCAGTTCATCAAATGCCCCGTGGAGTCCCTGTGGAGGACACAGGCGTACCTTACATCGTCTCTGTTAGAGGCATTTCGATGCTCATTCAGGCGGACTGCAAGATCTCTGCCTGTCTCGCCTACATATTTCTTGGGACAGAACCCACAAGGGATAGTGTAGACGCCTGCTGTAGAAGTTAGAGGTGTGGGGCTGCGTTTCGTTGTGAGGTCTTTGATAGATGATGTGTTTATGGTGGAAACGTTGATGTTACTCATAGCAAGTGCCCGGCGAGTATTCATGGCAACATCGCCACATGGGAGTACTATGAACTGTTTAGGGGGCTGTTCCATGGGCGGTTTGTTGAGGACTCCTCTCTTAGTGCGGGTGTCTTGGTGTGAATAGAAGTGTATAAGATCGTCCTTGTTGGTAGGTTTTCTATACACTTTGAAGAGAAGTTTGTCACTGTCGGGAGATCTGCACAGTAGAACGTCGAGGAAAGGAAGTTTGCCACCATTTTCGAGTTCAAGTGTAAACTTTATTGATGGTTCAACTGCATTGATCTTGTTGAGAAGGGCCTGGATATTGAGACGTCTCGGATAGAAAACCAATATATCATCAACGTATCTTAGCCAGGTAACGGTGTTGGGAATGAGGGTGCTGAATTTCTGTCTCCAGGTTTTCCATGAAGAGGTTGGCAAGCACAGCACTGAGTGGGGGTGCCCATTGCCATCCAAAGCATTGTTTGTAACAGTTGTCCTGATACTTGAAGAAGTTGAAATTAACACAAAGTTCCACTAGATTGATGAAATCTAGAAGAGGTAAAGGGAGGTCGTGGTTTTCAGTGAGCCTCTGTCTCAGAATGTTGATTGCAGCGTCAGTAGGAACGTTGGTAAAGAGGGCTGGGGACATCGAAGGAAGCCATGCTTTTGTTTTTGACATTCAGGTTGGAAATTCGGGAGAGAAGGTCACCTGAGTGTTTGAGGTGGGCTTGACTGATGGTGCCCAGAAGCGCTGAAAGGTATTTGGCAAGGTGGCCGGCTAGTCTGTGTGGTGCGCTCCCTATGCCCGAAGTGATAGGCCGTAGTGGGATGCCAGGTTTGTGTGTCTTAGGAAGGCCATACAGGCGTGCTGGTTTCGGTTGACCTGGTAAAAGTTCAAGTAGTTTCTTGCCTTGTTCTGATTTTCGTAAGATGCTACGAGCCGTACTTTGAAGTAGCACTGATTCCGATACAGGCTGGTATGTGTTGGCATCGTTGAGAAGATTTAAGACTTTATTGTTTATCGACAGTGTTGAGTAAACACCACCCCACCTCCTTTGTCAGCGGTTGTAATGACGATATCATCGTTGTTGGCCAGGTTCCTGAGTGCTTGGATGTATCTTCTGGGAATGACAGGTCTTGAAGGCTCAGTAGCTGCAGCAGTGATAATTCCTTGAACAAAGCCCTTTTGAAACTCGGAGTCTCCAAAAGGTTGGTTCTTGGTTACCATATCCACCAGATTATGTTTCTTGTTGACGCCAGTAGTAAACTTGAGCCCTAGGCTGAGGGCTTCTGTCTCGGTGACGGTTAGTGTATAGGAAGATAAGTTATTTATGATTTCTGGTCGTCCCATTTCGCTCCATTTGCTGTGGGAGCACAGGTCTTGTAGTTTTCGTTGTTGGCAGTGGTAACTTGGCTGAGTATATATTCTGCAGTCCTTCTGTCAGGAGTAGGAAGTGAAGCACGAATCTGAGCAGCACGTAATGAGGCTTCCTTCTGAGCATGTCGCAGTTCATCAGAGCTTTCTCTAAGGTAGGCGTAAACAGCAGGAGAGAAAGGGTGTCTAGATGTGGTCA
The DNA here is from genome assembly GCF_026875155.1 of Cherax quadricarinatus. Taxonomy (NCBI): domain Eukaryota; kingdom Metazoa; phylum Arthropoda; class Malacostraca; order Decapoda; family Parastacidae; genus Cherax; species Cherax quadricarinatus. The sequence continues at coordinate 7,709,489 of NC_069408.1, read as the reverse complement.
GTTGTCAAGGAGTGGACCATCATTCCCAACACCGTTACCTGGCTAAGATACGTTAATGATATATTGGTTTTCTATCCGAGACGTCTCAATATCCAGGCCCTTCTCAACAAGATCAATGCAGTTGAACCATCAATAAAGTTTACACATGAACTCGAAAATGATGGCAAACTTCCTTTCCTCGACGTTCTACTGTGCAGATCTCCCGACAGTGACAAACTTCTCTTCAAAGTGTATAGAAAACCTACCAACAAGGACGATCTTATACACTTCTATTCACTCCAAGACACCTGCACTAAGAGAGGAGTCCTCATTGGCTTCTTCTTGAGAGCTCTTCGCATCTCCAGCCCTTGTTTTCTAGAAAAAGAATGCACTTACCCTAACACAAGCCTTTACACGTTTTTCATTTCCCATCTTTCTTCATCCGAGATTGCAGACTCAAGGGACAAGCTATCCTCAACAAACCGCCCAGGAACAGCCCCCTAAACAGTTCATAGTACTCCCCTGTGGCGATGTTGCCACGAATACTCGCCGGGGGACTTGCTATGAGTAAACATCAACGTTTCCACATAAACACATCATCTATCAAAGACCTCATACGAAACGCAGCCCCACACCTCAACTTCTACAGCAGGGGTCTACACTATTCCTTGTGGGTTCTGTCCCAAGAAATATGTAGGCGAGACAGGCAGAGATCTCGCGTCCACCTGAAATGAGCATCGAAATGCCTCTAACAGAGACATGTAGGTACGCCTGTGTCCTCCACAGGGACTCCACGGGCATTTGATGAACTGGAACAAGGCACAAAATCGTTCTCAAACCCAACCAGACCTCAGACGCCGACGGTGCCTAAAGCCTCACTAATCGCCGTCACCGACACTATAGAACGCAACACTGGAAACTACAAAATTTCAAAAACATTGGCATACATGATACTTAAGCAGCACCAACCCAACAACACAGGAGTCACATGATTTCATCGTCTACCCGTCTTCATCATAGGTAGAGGTTGTTTTGATAAGGACCTGCCTCGCATGGGCCAGTAGGCCTTCTGCAGTGTTCCTCCATTCTTATGTTTTTATGACATTCCTCAGGTCACATGCGTCACATCTCACTCTCCGCCAATATATATAATGTCTTTCTACCTCTGTATGTTAGAAGTGATCAAGGTCCCAGGACCGAAACGTTTTCTAATAAATATGTTATAGTGTTTGCTTACGTGTCTTTCTAAACCAACTTGTCGGTATTTATTACCAAGGTTTATACCACACAATATCATATTCATTACCATGATCTACCTCAAACACCTTAGTGAAAAAAGTTAGTAAATCCGTAAGACAGGAACGCCCCTTTGTAAAACCGAGTTGAGATTCATTAATCAATCTGTACCTATCAAGATGGCTACGAATTGCTTCGGCAATTATTGATTCCAAAATTTTCCCACTATGGGGGTAAGTTTTTTTGGTCTATATTTTCGAACCCAAGGCCCTGTCCCCTGCCTTGTAAATAGTATTACTTTTGCCATTTTCCATTTACAGGCATACGCCAGTTTGTATATATGTTAAAAAGATTACCAAAAGTTATGGAGTTCCTTTTACATTCCTTTAAACCCCCTTTTAAACAGTTCATCAGGGCCGGGGATTTGTTAGGTTTAGTTTCTCTATTTGTCTGGGGACCAGCACTTTAGCAATCGTGCATAGTTTATTACGTCCTGTCTACATAATCTTTAAATTTCAGGAATATCGCTAGTTTTTTCCCGGGGTAAAAATGAAGGAAATAGGTATTGAAATTTAACAATCCCTTTTCACTGTCAGGTCCTAATCTTACTTCGTTACCGAAAGAACCCCTTTTTGGGTTTGTCTTTGAATCCCTTTCGACCTTTGCCTCATAATCCCTTTTTGTTTTTTATTCCTTTTATATTTCTCTCTTAAAATATTTTTTTATTTTATTTTTTTTATTTTATTTTTTTATTTATTTATTTAGTAATTTGAGCATACAAACAGAGGTACAAAAAAAACAGTAAGAGCAGCATGCCAAAGCCACTTTAGCATAGCATTACGGGGGGGGCTTAAAATTAACTAAGCAATGAGAAATCAGTGATAAACTTATTTTAAACAGATAACTAAAAAAACAAATGGGATTCAAAGACAGGTCATATGGTTGCATGCATTGTTGTACATTCTCGAAGGAGATTTGTTAATTGGGTTTTTAGGGTTTAAAATTTTTGTATATAACTGAATAATTGATTTCTAATCCCACCCCCCCTTTTGATCGCCATATATCCTCTCTTTTGACCAATGAAATGTTTTTAATCTATTGTTCACCCTTTGGGGTCATTTTTGTTAATCTAATTTTCCCCACTCGGAAAAAAGTTTTCTGGGCACTAGAACACGCTCTGAAAAACGTCATATTGGCAACAAAGATCCCTACCTGCCCCTAGTCAGACATCCCCAAATTTTGACACCCCAAAAAAATTTTTCCCGTCCCTGAATCGGCAAGCGAAAATCTGGGACAGAGATTTGATGCGGTTATTTGGGTAATTTCCATGTATATTGTAACTAAAAGATTTGTGGTCACTTTCCCCCAAAATCACATTAACCTCAAGATTTTGGTGACTCTTTGTTGGCAAGAACCAAGTCAACAGATTGTTTCCTCAGTTGTTCTGTCACAACCTGTTCTAAAAAGCAACCGAACCATATCAAGAAATCACTAAACTCAAAATTTTTTGTCATATTGTTCCAATGAATTTGTTAAATTTTTAAAACTCCCAATTTTCACAAAAATTTTCATAACAGAAAGCCTTTTTGAATTACGCCCCTAACACTTTCTGCACTCCCATCAAGGTTTTGGGGGGCCATAAATCCCCCCCAAAAATTAATTTTCATGACCCTCGAGAAAAGAGCCAAATAACTTTTTCGATGTTTCTAATCTTAATCATGTCAAGACAACAATTTAAATTTTTTCTGCATACATTGCCACCCTACAACCCTTCCTTTGACCCTATCATTTTGGGAATAGTTTATAACCCCGTATGTTTCATCAAAGGCATTTCTCTACAAGTGAACCCGGTCTCTGTTATGCCAATAAAATCTATTCCTACACTTTCAAGTAATCTTAGCTCATCTATTTATTTCTTAGACTCCACTATTTTTTTATAAAACCCTTAAAGGGGGCAGCACTCGTTGCCCCTATTTTTCTCTCTTTTTGTTTCCTTTTTTTGTTTCCATTACTACAACTTTATTTTTTAATATTGCTTTAAACATATACCTAGGGACCCGGTAAAACTGCTGTTTTTAACCCAAATACGCAGCCCCATTTTTCCCACAAACACCCAACCTCTAAATCATCAGTTTAAATTCCTAACAGGGGCTCAATTCCCCCTCAATCGAACTGGGTAATGCAACCACTCCTCCCCAGAGAAATTAACCCCATCCCTTGCAACTATCAGTTTCCAAAGAATAGGCCCATTAACAACGAATGGGATTGCAAGTTCCTTGCAGTACCTGTCCAGCCAGCAATTTATACCAATTGTCCTAGACACCCATTCATTGCCCACTCCCTTTCTTGGCAAGATGCTACATATGACTGGGATCCCTCCCTTAGACCTAACTACTTCTATGGCTGACCTGTACTTATCCAGCAGCACCTGTCTTCTGCCCTTCCCAATGTCATTACCCCAGCACTAAGACAAATAATGGGCTTGTTCCCATTACCTGACGTAATATTATCCAACCTGCTGACTATGTCACCAACACAAGCTCCAGGAAGGCACACCCTCTGTCTGACCTTTCTGTCTGTTACAAAAAGGACGGTCCATACATCTTACCTGAGAATCTCCTATTAAAATATTCTTACCTTGATTAGCAGGGGAATCAGTGGTACCTTCAACCTCACTAACCATTGAAGTGCACTAGTCCTGGAGAACAGAGAATCGATTTCCTACCTTCACATCTTCTCTGTTAACACTCCTTATCTTCCTTCTTCCTGAACTCTGAACCACTTGCCACTTAAAGTGGCTGCCACTCTCACTGCTGGTGACCATTTCCTCCTTACCAGCTAAATCCTTCTCACACTCACTCCCAAACTCATCTAGGCAAAGCTTCAGCCTCCTATTTTCCTCCTGAAGAAGTAGAACCTCCTTCTTCAACACATGAACCTGAGATTCTAAAACACTACAACAAGCCATGGTGCTTGGTAACACCCCACTCTAACTCCCAAGAGCTTAGGACAGGTATGACCGCAGGTGACCACTGACCTCAGCGTACTGAAGAGGAGACAAGAGCGAATGTAGGAGAAGAGAAAAGGGGTGGAGGAAACAGGGGTGATGAACAAATAAAGGACATCTACTAACATTAGTGACCATCCTATACATGTATATGGAAGGATTGTGGAGGACATGAGCACACATAATAGTAAAGGCAATGAGCATCACGGTGATCAGATAAGGATGGAATATTTGCCTCTGCTCAGAGGCTCTCAACTGGTAAAGAGCGAAAAGCACTGAGGCATAAAAGTAATCCCTGGTGATGGATGGGAGTAAGGCTAGAGAGAGTTGCAAGAGACGCCGCTGAATATATCTGGTCACCATAATCAAGTTTCAATAAAATTAGGGCTGAATGTAGTTGAAGGAGAGTTCTACGATCACCCCCCCCCCTGCCATGAAAGATGAGCAAGGGTTTTAAGGAGGTTCAGCCGCCGGTTATGACAAGTTGCTGTCAGAGAGGTAATGTGAGGTTTCCAGGATAACCTATAGTCAAACAGGCCAACAAACCTGACCATATCACGTTCTGGAATATGCAAGCCATATAGGTACAATGGATGATCAGAGATGACAGAACATCTAGTGAAAGTAATTTAGTGAGCTTTAGTACTAGAAAATTTAAACCCATGAGTGGTGGCCCAATTAGAAACACGGCTGACCACATGCTGGAGAGAAACTGCAATGAGGTGGCAGTCAGCGCCTGCACAAGCTAGAGCGAAGTCATTGGATGTAAGAATAAAGGCCAGATCATTTATAGCAAGGAGAAAAAGTGTTGTGCTCAGAACACATCCCTGGGGGACACCTTCAGCTTGGACAAAGTCCGAGGAAAGCATATTATTAACCCGAACATGGAAATGTCTTGCAGTTAAAAAATTCTTAAGGAAAAACGGTAGATTGCCTCGGAGGCCTAAGGAGTGGGACTGGGCCAAAATATTATGCCTCCAAGTTGTGTCATATGCCTTCTCAAGGTCAAAAAAGATGGCAATAAATGGATGGTTAATGGCAAGGGCATTACGAACATACGTATCCAAGCATATTAAGGGGTCACTGGTAGAACGACCCTTACGAAAGCCAAATTGACTAGTGGAGAGACTATTGTGTCTCTAAATACCACATCAAACATCTATTTTCCAGACATTCCATCACCTTGCAAACTGCACTGGTAAGAGCAATGGGACGATAGCGGGAGGCATCATGTCCCGTAGTACCCGGTTTGCGGAAAGGGAGAACAATGGCAGATTTCCACAGCTGGGGAAGAACTCCTTGCAACCAAATAAGATTAAAGAGTCATAAGAGGACAGCAAGGGCTGACTAATGCAAATGCTGTAGCATACGAATATGAATGCCGTCAGGCCCAGCTGCCGATGATGGGCAAGCAGAGAGTGTTGCCTCCAGTTCCAAAGTGTAAAAGGCATATTATAAGATTCTTCTCTGATAGAAGAAAAGTTTAAGGGTGCTAACTCTCTGGCAAACTTTGAGGAAAGAAGGGGCATGGATAGAGCCCCTGAGAGATACAGACAAGATGATTATCAATTTCCATGGCAAAGTCAAGAGGGTTTGCTATATTGACACCGGCAACCCGAAGAACAGGAGTCGGGTCAGGAGAGTATTTACCACTCAGTTTCCGTACTTTTTTGTAGACTGCACTCATAGAGGAAGCCAAAGTGACAGTAGAAACATAATCCTGCCAGCAAGTGCCTTTAGCCTCACGGATGACACAGCGAGCGACCACTCTCTTCTGCCTAAAATTAAGGAGTCTGTGGTTCTATTGTACCAGTACCTGCCCCATGCAGCATGTTTCATACTGCCCAAGCACAAGCAGGAGACCACCAAGGTACGCACTTCTGAGAATGCTTGCCCAAGGTTTGGGGTATAGAATGTGAAGCTGCAGTTAAAACTGAGGCCGACAAGAGGTGTAAAAGCTCATCAATGGAGGACAAAGAAGGATCCTTACTAAAAGCAGTTAGATGCGAGTAAAGGTCCAAATTCACTCGGTCAAATTGCCAGCGTGGGCTACGAGGAGATGGTGAATACGAGGGAGAAGTAATGATGATTGGAAAATGATCACTGTCATGCAAGCCTGGGAGGAGAGACCAGGTGAAATCTAGTACAGTTGAGGAAGAGCAAACCGAGAGATCCATGCAAGAGAATGAGTATGAGGATCAAAATGGATGGGAGAACAATTGAATGTCGCAGGAGTCACAGTAAAAAAAACCCAGAGGAAATGGTGGGCATTAAAATCGCCAAACAACAGAAGTGGCAGTGCTAAGGAAGAAACCAGGAGTGCAACATCTGTGATAGGTAATGCACAAGAAGGAGATACAAAGAGCAGATTGTATTCCACTTATTCAAGTGGATGCAGGCTGCAGTGTAATGCAGTGAAGTATGAACAAAGAGCTGATGGTATAGAATACCGGTGCATACAAGAAGTGCATTTCCATTAAAGGTTCCATTGAGAAAAGGATCCGATGAATATATGTAATAAATCATAGCCCGAGATGGGATGGATAACAGTGGAACGTAATCTGGAAAAACTGGGAGAACAACTCCTGAAGCTCACCCCGGTTACCTCTAAGACTGCGGATATTCCACTGTAAATAAGCCATGATTTGTGAAGAGAAAGATACATGAAATCTGAAGGTAGAGGTATCTATGGACTAGAAGGGTTAGAAAAGTCCACATGTGGAGGCAGCCGAAAACTTTTATGCAGCAATGGATTGAGATGCTGCGAAGGAGTTGTGCAGACGGAGAACATAAGAACATAAGAAAGGAGGAACACTGCAGCAGACCTGTTGGCCCACACTAGGTAAGTCCTTTACAATCCCTCCCACCAACAAAACATTTGCCCAACCCAATTTTCAATGCTACCCAAGAAATACGTTTTGGCAATTCTATTTACTCATGAAAGTCTCACTCAAATCCAACCCCTCTCACTCATGTAATTATCTAACCGAAATTTGAAACTACCCAACGTTTTAGCTTCAATAACCCTACTAGGCAGACTGTTCCACTCATCAACTACCCTATTTCCAAACCAATACTTTCCTATATCCTTTCGAAATCTAAACTAATCTAAAGAGTGAAGAGGAGAAACAGGAGGTGGATCTGTGTCATCAGTGGTCGAGTCTCCTAAATATATTCTAAGATAGCTTCAAATATTTCAGAGGACAAAGACGTTGTATATGGTGCAATATTGGAGATGGAAGGAGGGGGTGAGTAAAGATCAGGGCGACACTGGACTATACCAAAGTAGGGGGGACAAAAGGGTAGAGCGTACTGGAGAAAAAGCTTGGGAGGGGACAGGAAAGGAAGTGACCTGGGAGGGGATAGAAGAGGAAACTTGGCAGAGGACAAGGGAAAATGGTACTGCATGAGGAGGAAGATGAACCTCCACACTTGTAACAGAGCCAGTTAGAGGTGAAGAGCCAGGTACAGAGACTGGAAAGGAAAAATGTACAGGTTGCAGAAGGGAAGGAGGGGTGAAAGGAGATTTTAACAATGGGGATTTTTTGGACTTCGGAGGAGAGGAGCAATGGGGAGGAGGAAGTGTTGTACGAGGTCTTCTAGACACAAAAACTTGTGAGAGAGAAGAGGAAGAGGTGAGAACAGAATGAGGTGTCGAGGAAGGGATCTTTGAGTCCAGTACAGCAAAAGAATTAGAGACAGGGGTGACTGTGGAAGGGGTGACCACAGAGGAGGCTGCGGAAGGTGGAACCTCAGAGGTGAGGGGTTGTTTAGCAACTCGAGAATAAGAAATATGGGGAAGTTTCCCTTGGAGGCATAGATGAGAGACTGCCATAGCATAAGGAAAGCCTTCTGCCTCTTTGAGACAACGGATTTCTCACTCATTTAAGTAAACTTGGCAACGGCAAGAGTAAAATGGGTGAGTCTCATGACAATTAAGGTAAGAGGGAGGTAGACTACAGGACATATTAGTATGGTTGTCGGCACCACAGACTGGGCATTCGGCCATAGACCTACAATATTTTGCTGGATGACCAAAATGCCAGCAATTTCTACACTGTTGCAGTTTATGGATCACCTTTCAAACTTGTAAACAGTGTCCCGCAATAAAAACAGAGGGTGGAAGCTCACGGCAGTCAAAAGTTAAGTGAGTTACATTGCAAGGGTATCGTCTCTGCCTGTGAGCAGGGAGGACATAAGTGTCTACTTTGAGGATTGGGAGGTCTTGGAGCTCAAACTGTTCTAGATTGTCATTACCGCATCTGGAAATTGTTGGGCAATGGTATGGGGTAGAATGACAGTACCACTACATGACTTGAGGGAATGATGTTTTTCAACAGTTACAGAAGTAGCATCAATGGTTGTAAGGAGAGAAAGATCGTGAGCTTGGCTAGCATTCTGGACAGTGATGATGCATGTACTGCTCTTGAGAGCATGAAAGGATATATCTCTACCAATATGGCATAGGAGCGCCTTCCCAATACTATAGTCAGAAAGATAGGCAGTAGAGGAAGCCATAGAGTAAAAAACTTCGTCCACTGTGTATTATTTTGAAACATAGCACTTAAGGGGAGTGCGTGACATGCTGGTCTGTTCAGAGTAGAATGAGAAGGAAGTGAAGAAGTATCAACAGGTAATAGTCTTGAGCATTTAGGTGTGGGACCAGAGTTGGTCCAACGTGGGATGGGTGGGCGATGCAAAAATTGCCACACTGTAGAGGGAGAAGCCGGAAGCATGGTCAAAGAAGTGCAGAGCTCAGACGTATCAAAGGAGTCAGGCAAAACCCCGGTACCTGGAGCGGGTGATGAAATGGCACCAGCAAGAGGTACTGGGGCATCAGAAACGTCTGAAGAGTGGTCAAATAAAGAGGCAGGGTCGGAACAGGATACTGTATCAGGAAGGGGCCCTGGGGTAGCAGGTTCATGGATTTGGGACTCCATGGTTGTGTCACTTCTTCGTTTTTGTTTTTTAGAAAAAAAAAACAAGGAAAAAAAGGGGGAACATAAAGGAATAGCTTCTAGGAGGAAAGAAAGGGCTGTAAATCCCATTCCGTGCCAAAGAGGACCCCAGCACTGCAAGTAGTGCAGATGCAGCATGGAACCCATGCCATACCCTACCCTTCATGCCAGTGAACCAGCAATCCAGGATAGCAACCTCATATCTGCCGAGCCACCTCAGTGGACAAAAGAGAGAGTAGCTGGACACCATCACCCGAAAGACACCCAAAGCCACCTCCCGGAGACCGGAGGAATTGGGACATCTCCAGGTGATCCAGATTCCACAGCAAACTACACCACCGCCAAAGACCTCAACGGAATGGAATGGACCACTGTACCCTTCCCCCTACCTAGGAACTAGAGTGCCTGTGGGAAGAATCCCAAAGGCTGAAAATAGGAAGGGGATAGGGAAGGGATGGGCAAGAGGAGGAGGAAAGGGAATAAGGGGGATGAGGAAGAGGAGGAGGAAAGGGAATAAGGGGAATGGGGAAGAGGACGAAAGGGAATAAGGGGGATGGGGAGGATGGGACAGGGAAGGAAACCAAAAGGTCTAATTCCTCAGGCCAAGAGCCTCTTCACTGCACCATGGAGCCCCCCTCCCCCTTGAAGAGGTACGGTACAGAAATTTGGCTTGGTACCTGAAATGCCTGGTTCCTCATGTAGGATTCACTCTATATGCAGTAGACATATAAATAATGAACTCTGGCTATTTTACTTGCTTATTCATAATCCACTCTTATAGTAACTCATATCTCACATCCTACTTTATTCTAATCAACAATATATTTTAATTCGAAGATTTTTCCTCCCTCTTCGCACAGTTCATTTATTATTAACTTCCTTGATACTCATTCTCTCACATACACTTAACTTTATCCCATTTACTCCCCCACTCAAATTCTTGAATATAAAACATAATAAAAGGATACAATACAGCAAAGAGATTTTAAAAAACTATCAATAAAAGAAGAGGATTTCATTGAAAATATATGGCCTGAAGAGGACCTACCTTTCAATGCCTACAGGGACAAAAAATTTTTGGAAAAGAAAAAAGTGATTTTTTCTTATGAAATGACAAAATCTTTTCCCGATGGTAATGACACCAAAAGTACGAAACTTGATCGAAAACTTATGGAATTGCTCTCCCACAAAATTAACAATCTCGCCGACTTTGAGCCCTATTTTCAGCCAGTTCCTTTGTTCCAGTGGACCAAATTCATAGCTATTTCTTTAGAACTTCAATTTTTCTATCAATTGAGCACAAGAAACTGCCCAGTTACTGATTTCAACTACCCAATAGTGGTCAGAAATTGGCAATTTGGCCAATTTCACAATTAAAAAAGATGTCAATTTCAAAACAGGGTCCAGAATAAACAATGCAGACATTCTTGGCAATAAAATAACATATCCTCTGTTCATTAGTCACGTCTCCAAACCCCTTTTATATTACTCTTGCTTTCTATTTTGATTTTTTATTCACACAAAAAATAGAAGATTTATAGTTATACAGACTACTTCATTATTGTAAAAATGGTATAAATAATATCAGTGCACTAGTGAAAGAATATTAGATTCCCCAGTTGACGTGTATTGGATGTGTGGTGTGATTTGCTTAATCTTGAACATTGGTAAAAATCAAACATTTCCACTACTTTGAGCTCAATTTCAAGGTAGTTTTCATCGTGAAACTAATCAAAATCACCTCTATTTCTGTAATATGTTTTCCATCCTATCAAATGAGACCAAGAAAACGAGAATACAACCATAAATACTATAGGAAAATACACCTTAAAGTCGGTGTTTTAATTAAAAAACACGATCGTTTTTCTTCTCATTATGCACTGCATGCTGCAGGATTTTTTTATACAGTGCATACTGACCACACAGACCCATTCTCTCACACGTAGGCCTACCAGCTTTCTCCTGCTTGATTTGAAGCCACTAGAATTACTGAGTATATATACCTCCGAAACACTGGCTCGTAAGACGTATATACGTATACGGTTGAAACAGTCAAAGGTTAAATGCTAGCCTAACATATATCAGCTTCGCATTTCTGGCTGCTCTCTTTAGTACATATTTAACCAGTAAATGGTCCAAACGTATATATACGTTCATTACCCCAGTGCCCCGAATATTTTGAAAAATAAAAAAATAATTTTAATGAAAATAAAGAGCACATTTTTCTAAGTGTTACAGGATTAAAATGAAAAAAATTAGGGCCAGTACTTACTGAGATATGAGGCTGCATTGTTGGCATTTAATGCTCACCTGATGGCAGCATTGAGTCCTGCCACTTGCAGAAGTGTTGCCGATATACCATTTTTTCTCATTTTTATATTATTTTATATAATTTTTATGTTCTGGTAATTACAATTTATTGTAGTTCTTGTCATTTCATAACCAATCTTTGTTCTGATACTAATATTAGGTACTGAAATTGTACTCAAATTGTCACAAACACATTGACAGGTGGACATTTACACCTGCCTTGGTCATTTACTATTGTTTAGGAATATATACAAAGTATTTATAGGTCCCAGCAATGTTTTGAATACAAGGGAGTATAGAAGAAGAAGGAAGAAGAAGGGAGGAGGAGGAAGGAGGAGGAAGAAGGAAGAAGAAGGAAGAAGTTCCCTTGAAGCAATGTGTAAGACAAGTGTCAGTGACAAGCATCCAGGAGGGCAGTGATGAGATGTGAGATGACATTTGACAGGCGCCAGTGAGGTGAAGAGATGAGATAATGCAGAGATAAGACGAGATAAGCTATGACATTTGATGGGTGCCAGCGAAGGTGCAGAGATAAGGAGTGACATTTGATGAGCTCGTATCTCTGATTATCTGTCTCTCAGTCTGCTTGTCTCTTTCCATCTCTCTGCTTGTCTCTCTCTCTGTCTCAGAGAGAGCCACTGTGAACCAACAAGTAATCTTATGCATTATATCTACAAGCACTTCGGATTTTTTAGGTTATCCTAGGTAATTTACACTATGTATAATTGTATTTGTGTATACCTGTGAGACAGATAAAAAGAGAGACAGATAGAGGCAGACAGACATAGACAGAAACAGAGATAGACAGACCCTAAACTTGGAGTTAACATCACTTTCCTCTTAAAAGGGGAGTGTTAATATGACATTACATCAGTGAATCCTTAGTGTTTGCCGCACTGTTTGCTCTAGCTGGCGCTCAATATAACTGGCACTCCCACAAGGTACTAAATGTTTCCCATATTTTTTTTTAATATGGTGCACACTAGGAATGTATTGGATATCCGTATCCGCATCTGCAGAACATCCGCACAATTTCTCACATCCGCATCTGAATCTTTATTTTTTCTAAATGAGATATCCGCATCCGCAATCATGATTAAATAAATATCCACATTTGCATCCACATCCACGTCAAAGAGGATGTGGTGGATATTATAACCTAAATTACAGAGCTTGCATGTTTATTTCCCTACAGTAGGCCTGTTGCCCCATACTAGACAGGTCCTTCACAAATCCAACCCACTAACAGAATAAACCTACCTAAGAAATAAGCCTTGACAATTCCCTTTACTCACGTGCAAATCCCGCTCAAATCCTACCCCTCTCCCTCATGTATTTATCCAACCTGAATTTGAAACTACCCATGTGTAAGTCCCACTGCATGGGTGAGACTGTGTGACTGTGTTTGTGAGACTCTCACACAGTCACTCACACTGACGAGGTGTATGAATGGAAAACAAGAATTAATATAAGGGATGTAAATAGCGTTTGATAAACATATTAGGTATAGTAGCAAGTTGGTAGACAGCAACCGCCCAGGGGTACTACCGTCCCGCCAAGTGAGTGTGAAATGAAAGCCTGTAATTGTTTTACATGATGGTAGGATTGCTATCCATTTTTCTGTCTCATAAACATGCAAGGTTTCAGGTACGTCTTGCTACTTCTACTTACACTTTGGTCACACTACACATACATGTACAAGCATATACACACCCCTCTGGGTTTTCTTCTATTTTCATTCTAGTTCTTGTTCTTGTTTATTTCCTCTTACCTCCATGGGTAAGTGGAACAGAATTCTTCCTCCTTAAGCCATGTGTGTTGTAAGAGGCGACTAAAATGCCAGGAGCAAGGGCCTTGTAACCCCTTCTGTATATATTACTAAATGTAAAAGGGAAAACTTTCATTTTTTCTTTTGGGCCACCCTGCCTTGGTAGGATACGGCTCGTGTGTTGAAAGAAAGAAAACATATTAGGTTGGATAAACACATGAGTGAGAGGTGTTGGATATGAGTGAGACTTGCACATGAGTAGTTAGAATTTTTTTTTTTTTCAGCAAGTTGGCCATCTCCCACCGAGGCAGGGTGACCCAAAAAGAAAGAAAATCCCCAAAAAGAAAATACTTTCATCATCATTCAACACTTTCACCTCACTCACACATAATCACTGTTTTTGCAGAGGTGCCCAGAACACAACAGTTTAGAAGTATATACGCATAAAGATACACAACATATCCCTCCAAACTGCCAATATCCTAAACCCCTCCTTTAAAGTGTAGGCATTGTACTTCCCATTTCCAGGACTCAAGTCCGGCTATATAAAATAACCAGTTTCCCTGAATCCCTTCACTAAATGTTACCCTGCTCACACTCCAACAGCTCGTCAGGTCTCCATTCACTCCTATCTAACACGCTAATGCACGCTTATTTATTTATTTAATGTCTTTGCAAACAGTACATTGAGATTTTATATTTACAAGAGCGGGTTGCAATGCAAAGAGAGCCTCTATTATGCCTTGGCATTATGGGCCAACTTAACATTATTGATTTACAGACTACTTAACACTAAGGATTTTATCATAGTTGTACAGTAGGACAGTAATTATTTCATAGTTCAACAATAGATTATTAATTATAAGTGAATTAAATTTGTATAAGACAAAGGATATATTCTTTCTTCTTTCTTTCAACACACCGGCCGTATCCCACCGAGGCGGGGTGGCCCAAAAGGAAAAACGAAAGTTTCTCCTTTTAGATTTAGTAATATATACAGGAGAAGAGGTTACTAGCCCCTTGCTCCCGGCATTTTAGTCGCCTCTTACAACACACATGGCTTACGGAGGAAGAATTCTGTTCCACTTCCCCATGGAGATAAGAGGAAATAAACAAGAATAAGAACTAGAAAGAAAATAGAAGAAAACCCAGAGGGGTGTGTATATATATGCTTGTACATGTATGTGTAGTGTGACCGAAGTGTTAGTAAAAGTAGCAAGACATACCTGAAATCTTGCATGTTCATGAGACAGAAAAAAGGACACCAGCAACCTACCATCACGTAAAACAATTACAGGCTTTCGTTTTACACTCACTTGGCAGGACGGTAGTACCCACCTGAGCAGTTGCTGTCTACCAACCTACTACCTAGGAAAGGATATATTCATATAGTCTAAAATGCTTTTTATGGAAAACAAGGGTTCAATTATATTCCTGTCAACAAAGGATAAAAGGTTCAAAGTGATTGTTGAAGTTATGATTGTGGGAGTACATAGGTGAGTGTGTGTGTACTGAGTATTTAAGTGTTTAGTCTAGGGTGATTAAGTGGCTTTAGAGAAGAGTCTTAAACTGATTTTCAGACTGGGTTACTTTAACCCTTTGACTGTTTTCGACGTATAAATACGTCTTACGAGCCAATGTTTCTGACGTATATATACTCAATAATTCTAGCGGCTTCAAATCAAGTGGGAGAAAGCTGGTAGGCCCACATGTGAGAGAATGGGTCTGTGTGGTCAGTGTGCACCACATAAAAAAAATCCTGCAGCACACATTGCGTAATGAGAAAAAAAAAACTCTGATCGTTTTTTTGGAATAAAACGCCGACTTTGAGGTGTATTTTCGTATAGTATTTATCGTGTATTCGCGTTTTCATGGTCTTAGGTGATAAAATGGAAAACATATTACAGAAATAGAGATGATTTTCATTACTTTTACGATGAAAACGACCTTGAAACTGAGCTCAAAGTAGCGGAAATTTCGATTTTTACCAATGTTCAAGAGTAAATAAATCACACCACACAACCAATACACGTCAACTGGGGAGTCTAATATTCTTTCACTAGTGCACTGATATTATTTATACCATTTTTACAATAATGCAGTCGTCTGCATAACAGTAAATTTTGTATTTTTTGTATGAATAAAAAATCAAAATAGAAGCAATAATAATATAAGAGGGGCCTAGAGATGTGACTAATGAACAGAGCATATGTTATTTTAGTGCCACGAATGTCTACCTTGTTTATTCTGGACCCTATTTTGAAATTGGCATCTTTTTTATTTTGCGTGAAATTGGCCAAATTGCCAATTTCTGACCACCATATTGGGTAGTCCAAATTAGTAAATGGGAGGTTTCTGTACTCAGCTGATAGATAAAATGGAGTTCTAAAGAAATAGCTATGAGTTTGGTCAACTGGAACAATGGAATTGGCTGAAAATAGGGCTCAAAGTCGGCGAAATCGCCGATACGCATATGTTGCCGAGACCGCTAACTTCGTGGGAGCATAATTCCACGAGTTTTCGACAAAATTTCGAACTTTTGGTGTCATTACCATCGGGAAAAGATTCTCTATCATTTCATAAGAAAAAATAATTTTTTTTTTTTTAAAAATTGAGCGACATAGAATGACAGTTTCAGAGAGGGGCCTGAAACAGTCAAAGGGTTAATATCTTCTAGTAATGAATTCCATATTTTAGGAATCTTTATGTGCATAGCTGGAAGTCCAAGCCCCTCGCCCACAAAACCTCCTTTACCCCCTCCCTCCAAGCTTTTCGAGAACGACCCCTACCCTGCCTTCCTTCCCCTACAGATTTATACGCTCTCCATGTCATTCTACTTTGATCCATTCTCTCTAAATGACCAAACCACCTCAACAAACCCTCTTCAGCCCAGTGACTAAAACTATATTAACTCCACACCTTCTCCTAATTTCCACACTCCGAATTTTCTGCATAATATTTACACCACACATTGCCCTTAGACAGGACATCTCCACTGCCTTCAACCGCCTCCTCGTTGCAGCATTTACAACCCAAGCTTCACACCCATATAAGAGTGTTGGTACTACAATACTTTCATACATTCCCTTCTTTGCCTCCATAGATAACATTTTTTGCCTCCACATATACCTCAATGCATCATTCACCTTTTTTCCTTCATCAATTCTATGATTAACCTCATCCTTCATAAATCCATCCGGTGACACGTCAACTCCCAAATATCTGAAAACATTCACTTCTTCCATACTTCTCCTCTCCAATTTGATATCCAATTTTTCTTTATCTAAATCAATTGATACCCTATCACCTTACTCTTTTCTATGTTCACTTTCAACTTTCTACCTTTACACACACTCCCAAATTCATCCACTAACCTTTGCAATTTTTCTTTAAAATCTCCCATAAGCACAGTATCATCATCAAAAAGTAACTGTGTTACTTCCCATTTTGTATTTAATTCCCCATAATTTAATCCCACCCCTCTCCCGAACACCCTAATATTTACTTCTTTTACAGCCCCATCTATAAATATATAAACAACCATGGTGACATTACACATCCCTGTCTAAGACCTACTTTTACCGGGAAGTAGTCTCCCTCTCTTCTACACACCCTAACCTGAGCCTCACTATCCTTATAAAAACTCTTTACAGCATTTATTAACTTACCACCTATTCCATATACAGTGGACCCTTGGGCAACGATGGCATCGTATAATGTTAAATCCGACTAGCGATACATTTAACGCTAACATTTTGCCTCGACTAACGGTAAAAAAACTCGAGTAACGATATTCGTTCTCGGGTACCAATTAATATCATTAGTCGAGGGTTCACTGTACTTGCAACATCTGCCACATTGCTCCCCTATGGACTCTTTCATATGCCTTTTCTAAATTCATAAATGCAGTAAAAACTTCCCTACCTTTATCTAAATACTGTACACATATATGCTTCAATGTAAACACTTGATCTACACATCCCTTACCCACTCTAAAACCTCCTTCCTCATCCACAATTCTACATTCTGTCTTACCTCTAATTCTTTCAATAATAACCCTACCGTACACTTTTCCTGGTATACTCAGTAAACTTATTCCCCTATAATTTTCACAATCTCTTTTGTCCCCCTTCCTTTTATATAAAGGGACTATACATGCTGTCCGCCAATCCCTAGGTACCTTCCCTTCTTTCATACATTTATTAAACAAAAATACCAACCACTTCAACACTATCCTCCCCCAGCTTTTAACATTTCTGTCATGATCCTGTCAGTTCCAGCTGCTTTACCCCCTTTCATTCGACGTAATGCCTCACACACCTCCCCCACACTCACATCCTGTTCTTCTTCATTCCTAAAAGATGGTATACCTCCCTGGCCAGTGGATGAAATTACCGCCTCCCTTTCTTCGTTGACATTTCAAAGTTCCTCGAAATATTCTCCCCATCTACCCAATACCTCCATTTCCCCATCTACTAACTCCCCTATTCTGTTTTTAACTGACAAATCCATTCATTCCCTAGGCTTTTTTAACTTGTTTAACTCACTCCAAAATTTTTTTCTTATTTTCATTAAAATTTCTCTGACAGTGCCTCTCCCACTCTATCATCTGCTCTCCTTTTGCACTCTCTCACCACTCTCTTCGCCTTTCTTTTACTCTCCATATACTCTACTCTTCTTATAACACTTCTGCTTTGTAAATACCTCTCATAAGCTAACTTTTTCTTTTTTATCACACCCTTTACTTTATCATTCCACCAATCACTCCTCTTTCCTCCTGCACCCACCCTCCTATAACCACAAACTTCTGCCCCACATTCTAATACTGCATTTTTAAAACTATTCCAACCCTCTTCAACTCCCCCACTACTCATACTTGCACCAGCCCACCTTTCTGCCAATAGATGCTTATATCTCACCCGAACTTCCTCCTCCCTTAGTTTATACACTTTCACCTCCCTCTTACTTGTTGTTGCCATTTTCTTCTTGTCCCATCTACCTCTTACTCTAACTGTAGCTACAACTAGATAATGATCCAATATATCAGTTGCCCCTCTATGTGTACATCCTAGAGCCTACCCATCAACCTTTTATCCACCAATACATAATCTAAACAAACTACTTTCATTACGTGCTATATCATACCTTGTATATTTATTTACCCTCTTTTTCACAAAATATGTATTACTTATTACCAAACCTCTTTCTACACAGCTCAACTAAAGGCTCCCCATTTTCATTTACCCCTGGCACCCCAAATTTACCTACATACTCCCTCCACAACATTTTTGCCCTTTTAGCATTATTACAACCCAGGAGTCCAAATGGCCTGTTATCCTGGGTTGTAAAGGGGAGCAAAAAAACACAGCAGAAAAGTTTTTGATTTATATTTCCTCCCAACTTAGAACAGCAATTTTACATTATACATGATAGCTATTATGCACTCCATGGTAAGCAAGCAGAAATAGAAGCCACAATATAGAGACCATGCTTCAACCGCTCTAGAAGGGGAATGACAAGGGCAGACGGGAGAGTGGTACCCACTAACCTCTGAAATTGCCAAAAACCATCTTCTTTTGGCGGGACCTGGTACTAGTTAAAAACGAGGGGGCCCCACACACTCTCATAACCGGGTTTTCGCTGGTTGGGGGAGATAGCCTGTAAATGGGGTGTGTACTGGCCAAATAAAGGTTACGACTCTTTGCATCCACACCCCCACCCCGAGAAGGTCAGGATTGGGCTGCCACCTCCCAGTGGAAACCTTTGCCACCAGGCACAAAATAATAGGCCCGCCTTTCCTCCCCAAACCACCCAAACCCTTTTAATAGAGCTCACTTTTCTCGTGCCCAAAAAGCCAAACCCAAAACTCAGAGTGAAACGCATCAGTGGGCTAGCATAGACCCAAAGTACAGGCGGCGATAGCCCGATCCCCTCACAAAAAAAAAACCCCACACCGGGGATAAAAAAAAAAAAGAGTTTTTAAAAGGGGGTTCCCAAAAGTAACCTAATATCCTAACCTAAGTAAAAAATGGATTGACTCTAAAAAAGAGTTGCCAACATATTTTATTTGCCGGCAATATGCAATAGTAATTTTATAGGGCTGCACCTTTTAGCGTCCAGCGCATGAGCCTTGTTTGGGGTTCTTCTAGTTTTGAATATACAGGGGTTTGTGATCACTGTAGAGGGTGACCCCCGCGATTTTGGCCCACAAAAACATCGAAAGCCCAAAGCCATACCAGCGTGAGGGCTTCTTTTTCGAGGGTAGAGTAAGCCCCGATGCGGCTGGAATTTGGCTAAAAAGAAGGCTACAGGCGCAACCCTCTTCCCGTTTTGAAAAATACTGCCCCAACCCCAGACCCACATGCATAAACCTGTAAAAAAAAAAGGTTTTGGGAAAAAGTCTAGAGACAAAGAATGGTGCAGTAACAAAATCTTTTTGCTTTTAAAAAAAAGTTTGACAATCTGGGGTCCAATTTAAAAGGGGAATTTTGGACTGGTAAGAGAGGTAAGAGGGGCTAAAATATCTGAGAAATTCTTACAGAATCTTCTGTAAAACCACCGCCTAGGAAAGTTTGAAGAGATTCCTTTATCATGAGGAACGGGAAAATCTTTTAATAACAAGAACTTTAGCAATTTTTGGGAGAAACTTTACCATACTATTTTTCATGGTAGAAAAAATAGGGGCCTGGCCAAAGGAAAGTTTTAAATAAATTAACTTTTTAAAGGGAACTCTGAAAGGCTCAAAAAGGCCTTAATTTAAGTAGGTTTTGACCCAAAGTATCAGCCCACACCCTATCATTAGGTCCCCTGCCGGTTTTCAAGTCCTTTAATAGCCTGAGGGATAAGTTTTGGAATAAAGGGGGGGAATTTTGTTTTTTTTGAAAGGGGGAATTTTTTCTTTCCGAAGGGGAAACTGTGTATTGAAATGACCTCCTGGAATTACAAAAGGCAGATTTTTCCCTTCGCCTTATCTGTAAAAGGGTCCTGAAGTAACCTTTCAAGGAGATCTAACTTGGACACAAAAGTACCTTTTCCCACAAAGTCAAAACGTCATCCGACGAGGAAGGGGGAAATCTTAATTGTGACCTCATTACCTTACGGTATCTGCACATACGAAACCCCCATCAGCCTTTTTAACAAGGAGCAGGGTGAACCCCTGGACTAATACCCCCCCACTAAACCTGCTTTAACAAAATTCTACTTCCTGCAAAAGTAGCCCTGTTTTTCAGGATTAGTTTGTAGGGGGGAGATTTAATGGGGTTAGAGTTTCCCACATCTAATCATGAAACCTAAGTACATTTTCTCGGCACATCCGAAAAAACATTAGGATATCTGTAGAAGGTAGTTAAACTTGTTGCTGCGTTTCAAATAGCCCCCCCAAAAAAAGGGATGGATCCTTGAGGCCAGAATTTGAAATTTAACATTTTTCGAGATAGAGTGCAAAGAATCATCTTCCTAAAAGGGTAGAGAACAAAGTCATTACGGGGATTTATCTGGTGAATGAAAAGATTTTAATTGTTAATGTGTAATTTTATTTTTGAGGCTTATCAAGGGGAGCTACCTCATAATTTACATCAGTAATCTACTTACAATCTGCTAGGTCCCGAAAATCAGCTTCAAGGTGTGGCCAGGTATAGTTCCTGCCCCAAACCCCTTGCTCCGGGATGGAAGGAGGGGAATTGTGCTTTTCTGTCATACCTCTGTTTCATTTTACTTTGACTTCTTTGGGTTTACCCTTTGGGCAACTGACTGCCCCCTGAAACCCTTTGAAGATGGGTTGTAGAGTGCGAGCTAACTCTTCTCCCTCCCCTTTTTGAGCACCCGAAGGGGGCCCTCTACATTGTCCCAAAAAGATCACTAAAAGGGACTATACCCTGTAGACTCTTGGCACCGTCCTCGTACTGAGAACAGCAAAAAAGGTATGATTCACCCCAGTCTGAGGAAATGATGCAAAAAGTTCTCATCATGGTTTTTAACGTCTGATGGAACTTTCCCAAGGCGCCTTTGGGGACTGGGAGATAGGCAGGGATAATTTGGGGGTTACCCCTAGCCTGTTAATGCTTCCCTAAAGTTTTTGGGCAGTGAAGTTAGTACCTGATCACTTTGAATATTTTAGGAATGCCAAACAAGAAATAAATTTGGGTTAAAACCCCCCTGAAATACTTTAGTATAAAATTTCGCATGGGAATTGCTTTTAGGATATCGGGGTTTCTTTTTCCTAATCGTAAATAAAACTGATTTCCAGACTTTGACCTAGGTGTGGACCTACACAATCTATAAATTTAAAACGCAAAAGGGTTTTCCAACAGCAGGTATAGGTTGAGAGGTGCAGGTTTAAGGAATTCCAGGGTTTTTCCTACTTGCTGACTTTTTCGGGAACACCTAATATGAGCTTCACCTCCTGCTTTTTAATTTTGGCCAATAAAATTTTTTTGTGATTCATACAGGTTTTTGTAATTCCTAATGACCTCCAATGAATTTTTTGAGCTATATTTTTAAAATTTAGGTCTATACTTTTTTTGGAACCCCCTTCAGACAATTTCGGCCCTCTATTCCCTTACCATCTCGTGCAATCAAATAATCATTTTTAAATTTAACTTACCAATGACCAAAGAGGGTTTCCCAAACTGCCTGAAAACGAAAATTTTTTAAAAAGGGTCCTTTCGTTCACCCCTTTCCCAAAGGACAGTCCCTTCGGGCGGAAACAGAGATAAACTGGTTTAAACCTGCAACCTGGGGAAAGGAAGGCTTGATCGGGGTCTTTCACTTGATCCAGGCTCTGGCCAGTTTTCCTCGAAAACAAAGTGGCTATTCCGAGATCGGGGTCGTCCAAGGATATCAACATTCCGCCAGACAACCCTTGGGATGTTCCCGAGTTCAGGCCAACACCGGAGAAGAATTAATCTTATAGGTTTTAGGACACACACTAGTAGTAGTAATGTTATTGCCCATAATAAATGGCACTTTTAAAGGGGGAACCTTTGGAAACACCCCCCATCAAGTACCCCGTGTAATATTTTTACTTACATAAATTTTATGCAAAGGGAAAATAATAGCTCCCCAAATGCTTCCAATAAAAAAAGAGGAAACAAGGAAGTGTTCTTTGAAAGGGGTAATATTCCTTCTTTTATCAGTGGGGCAATATGCTCCATATCTCTAAAAAATTTTGACTTTATTGTTTCTGATTTTTCCCCAAGGGAAATAAGACTCTTGCAAAAATAAGGGGGATAACCCTTTTTTACTACTCTCGGGACATGTTTTTAGGGATATTAGAGATTTTCCCAAAGGTTTGGGGGTTTTTGGGGCAGTTTGGGACGGATGTACCCACTTTATTTTCAGAGGAAGTAGACGACGGGTTTTCCCTTTACTCCCTGTTGACGTTTAACGGTTCCTCGGGTGGTGTCTTCTGATATGTTGCGAGATGCCCATGAGTAGTTTGTTCCAGCAGGGGGACCATAAGTTGAGAACGCGGGTTTACCGGTGACTTAGTTGGCGACTAGACATCTCCCTCCGGCTGGGACTTCATTCTCCCAAAGGGTTGATATCTCTGCTCACCAGCTTTGAAAAAAGAGCGGGACCCGCTCGACAAGGACGGGTTTTTCGAAGGTATCAGCCAACCTGGTGCCTCCAATGCAGTGGTTAAATCCGATCCGCAGAAAGACCGAACCCCGGGCCCACAGACTCCAAGGGTTTTCAACAAATAAGCTGCACCAGCTCCTCAAAGGTAAGAACCCACTTTTTTAAAACCCCTGGTAAAAGTTTGGTTTCCTGTCTCACAAAAACCCCAGGGATTGACCCGGGTGCCGCTGCTTAGTTTTAAAAGCTTTTTTTATTTGGCTGGGATAAATGTATATTTCCCAACATGTGGGCTTCACTACTTGATCTCAGAAAATTTAGCGTCTTTTAAAGTGATTAAATTCCTGTGCCCTTTCTAAACAAGCTGTATGAACCCAAAGATGCCCCAAAGCTGTTCCGGCCACCTCAAGGCTCGAGCCTGATTTTTGAAAAATTTTCAAAAAAATTTTCTGGTTGGCCTCATTGAAGCGGGGGAACCAACTGTACTGCTTTTTGTAAAAAATAAAATCATTTACAGAATCAAAAAATCCTCCTTTCCTTTCCCCAAACAAATTTTTTCTTCGAATGCTCCTGTTCCATAGTTTGCTCAAGATTGATTTTTTCCCGCTCAAGTGCCAACGCTGCTGATTCACTTCGAGACAAACCCCTTGGGACTAACTACCATTTTGCTCCGTTGTGTATCATCTTCCCCTGCGAGAACATAGTATTTTTGCCCCCACTCCCAGAGAGAGGAGTCTATGTGCCATCTCTTTTCTCGAAGTTTGTCACAAACATGAAAACAGTTTTGGGGAGGTGAGCGTGTGTTTATATTTAATCCCAAGGAACGAGCAATTTTTCCAACAACCTTAGGGAAATTTAGGTAGGTTATGCAAAATATATGCCGACACCAAGTCTGACTTGTCTAGGTGGCATAATTATTCGTATCACTAAAAATTGCAGAATACCCAAAGTAAAAGATTTGCAGAACACGCTTAGCTATGCACGTACGATTGCGAATACCCCAATGTAACACTTAAATTTTTGGGAAAACGCTCAGCTATGCACAGTCGATTGCAGAATACGCATACAAGGTGGATACGCAATAGCAAAGTTATGCAAAAAGGCACGCAAAATTTTGTAAAGCAAAGCCAGCAGCAAGCACACACTGTTTTACAAGTTTCCATAGCAAGCGAGCACACCGAACAGCTAATAGCAGTGTTGAACGACACCAATAGAAGGGGGACCATAACAAAGAAATGACACGCAAAAATTTGTAAAACGTTGGGAAACTAATGCAATGCCAGACAGCAAGCTGCACAATGTTCCTGCTACGGCTTCACCCTAAGCCAAACCGTTTCTCTAAGCCAGCTCCCGCTCCGGGCAGGCTACCCATATTACAACCCAGGAGTCCAAAAAGGCCTGTTATCTTGGGGGTAAAGGGGGCAAAATAAACACAGCAAAAAAGTTTTTGTTTATATATCCCCTTTACCAATTTAGAACGCAATATGTACACTATTACAGTGATACAATTAGTGCACTCCACGGTAAGCAAGCAGAAATAGAAGCCACAAGAAAGCAGACCGTGCTTCAACCCCTCTGAATGGGAATACAAGGGCGACAGGAAGTGGTACCCACATAACCTCTCGAGACCAAAAAACCCTCTTCTTATTGGCCGGGGCCCCGGTCATAGTTGAACATGGGGCCCCATCATCAACTCTCATAACCTGTTCGCTGGTTGGGGGAGATAGCCTGTAAATGAGGGTGACATGCGCCGAATAAAGGTTACGTACCCTTTGCATGCCCCCAAGCATTAAAAATTCCAACCCAAGTACCCCACACTTGGTTCAAAACTCCCCACGCATTCACTCAACATTTCCCAAAATCTCTCTCTCTCCTCCCCAGGTGCATATACGCTTACTATAACCCACTTCTCACATCCAATCTTTATTTTACTCCACATAATCCTTGAATTAATACATTTATAGTCCCTCTTTCCTGCCATAGCTGATCCTTCAACATTATTGCTACTCCTTCTTTAGCTCTAACTCTATTTGAAAACCCCTGACCTAATCCCATTTACTTCTCTCCACTGAAAACTCACCCATCCCCTTCAGCTTTGTTTCACTTAAAGCCAGGACATCCAGCTTCTTCTCATTCATAACATCCACAATCATCTCTTTCTTATCATTCGCACAACATCCACGCACATTCAGACTTCCCACTTTGACAATTTTCTTCTTATTCCTTTTAGTAATTATTACAGGAAAAAGGGTTACAAGCCCATTGTTCCGGCATTTTAGTTGACTTTTACAACACGCATGGCTTACGGAGGAAAAAATTCTTATTCCACTTCCCCATGGATATAAAATGAAAAGTAATAAGAACAAGAACTATTAAGATAAAATCAAAGAAAACTCAGATCTTTTTTTCAACACACCTGCCGTATCCCACCGAGGCGGGGTGGCCCAAAAGGAAAAAACGAAAGTTTCTCCTTTTACATTTAGTAATATATACAGGAGAAGGGGTTACTAGCCCCTTGCTCCTGGGATTTTAGTCACCTCTTACAACACGCTTGGCTTACGGAG
This sequence comes from Cherax quadricarinatus, assembly GCF_026875155.1. Lineage (NCBI taxonomy): Eukaryota > Metazoa > Arthropoda > Malacostraca > Decapoda > Parastacidae > Cherax > Cherax quadricarinatus. The sequence goes on along the minus strand of NC_069408.1, from coordinate 7,684,091 downwards.
GAAGAATTCTGTTCCACTTCCCCATGGATATAAGAGGAAATAAACAAGAACAAGAACTAGAATTTGAAAATAAAGAAAACCCAGAGGGTGTGTATATATGTGCTTGTACATATATGTGTAGTGTGACCTAAGTGTAAGTAGAAGTAGCAAGACGTACCTGAAATTATGCATGTTCACGAGACAGACAAAAGACACCAGCAATCTACCATCATGTAAAACAATTACAGACTTTCGTTTTACACTCACTTGGCAGGACGGTAGTACCTCCTTGGGTGGTTGCTGTCTACCAACCTACTACCTATAGAATTATCAAAGCTTATGCTTGGGTAGCATTGAAAATTGGGTTGGGCAAATACTCTGTTAGTGGGATGGATTGTGAAGGACCTGTCTAGCATGGGCCAACAGACCTGTTGCGGTTTTTCCTTCTTTCTTACGTTTTTAAGTGAATGTGACTTGACCTGACTTAGAACATAAGAAAGAAGGAACACTGCAGTAGGCCTGCTGGCACATACTAGGCAGGTTTTTCACAATCCATCCCACTAACAGAATAGACGCTACCCAAACAATAAGAAGAACATAAGATGGAGCAACAATGCAGAAGGCCTACTGGCCCATACAAGGCACATCCTTATCTAAACCACCACTACCCAAAGCTACTCAAGAATTCACTCCCGCACCCACGACACCAATCAGACTCAGCTCCTCCCACTCATGGATTTGTACAATCTCTCTTTAAAGCTACCCAAGGTTCTAGCCATGATCATAATAAGCTTTGATTAATTCTATTTACTCACGTGCAAGTCCCACTCAAATCCAACTTCTCTCACTCATGTATTTATCCAACCTAAATTTGCAACTACCCAAGGTGGGAAGAATTGGACCTGCCTCACATGGGCCAGTAGGCCTGCTGCAGTGTTCCTTCTTTCTTTTGAGTGGAGCGTCAGTCATCTCTACATAACTCCACCTGTTGTGCATTCCTTGAGTGATGGTGAAATTGCTGAAATATTGTTAAATACAAATAAGCATGTGATAAATGGTTTAGAAACTGACAGCTTGAAGAATTGAGACACTTATGCAACATATGGGAATCTTTATTGAAGAAACGTTTTGCCAAACAGTGACTTCATCAGTCCAATACAAAGCAGGAAGGCATAAAGAGAGGAGCTTGAGGTAATCAGTCCCTCAGCCTGGAATCGATGTGTTCAGTCCTCACTCACAAGAGTATTTGTCATACGAAAAAAAAAAATCTGGTGTTCTATGACTATCCTGCAAAATCCGCATCCGCATCCGGGAGGATGTCAAGATGTGACATCCACAATCTGAATTGTACTGTAAGCAGATATCCGCATTTGCATCCGCAAAATAAGTAAGACATCCGAATACACATCCGCATCCGCAGATATCTATATTTTCACATCTAATACGTACATCCCTAGTGCACACTGAGTGTTAAGACCCATTCTATGCTGACCAGGCATCTCAGGCCAATCGTGCCAAATTTGGAGGCAGGAAAAATAAAACGTATATATATACGTTTGGGTGCTACGGTCCAAATGTATATGTTTGGACCATTTACGGGTTAAAGATCCAATATTTTCAGTTACTCAATAAACTTCATTCATGTGGGGACAGATAAGATTGTCAGGCAGAAATACGAAATGAAATTGCCAATAAAATTAATTCACTCCTCTAGCAGAAAAAGCAATCATAATCCAAGTGCTAAACCCAATCATAGCATCAAAATACTTTCATTTCACAAAAAAAGTACAATACTGTAGAGTTAAATAAATGAAGTTAGTGTTCTCAAGTTTTATTGACTTTCAACTGTTAAAAAATTACCACAGGGTGCATGTTCAAACCCACTGCAAGAATGAAGCCACTACAAAAATTTTTTTCACAATATAAACTCCTCAAATGAAAAGGAATTATATCGGCAAGTTATGTACACACTTCTTCACAATTCTATATTCCAAATACAGTAGTTATCAACTAGCAAATAAATATAATACACTATACCACCACAATTATTCTAGAATACAGATGCTGCAGCTTCAACTCTCAAACATGAAAAGTAGATCTTTAAATTTCCTATTAACATTAAACTGAGGCTACTATAGAAGTGTTAACAATTCATTCTTTACTATAAATCCCTGAGCTTTGCTGATTTTTTAATTATGACAAAACTGTCTTATTTTGCCTTGATACAATTTTTTTCTAGTCTATGCAAAATTATTCAATCGCTAACTTAGCAACAGTGGTAAGCAGCTCATATAATGCAAAAAAAAATCTTTTAATAAAAACAAAACCAAAGATTTATAGGCACTCAAATAACGATAAATAATATGTACTCCTTGGAGAATATTCAGGTTGTAACAAATTTCTTATTTCAACATCTAGTATTATTATTAATTTTTTTTTTAACACACCAGCTGTCTACCACCAAGAATATAGACCGTCACCATCACTCACTCCATGTTTTTCTTCTTCTTCGGGTCACCTTACCTCGCTGGGAGATGGCCAGAGTGTTAAAAAAATACTTAACGCAAGAAAATACTAATGCTTTAACTGCACCAAAGAAAATAACTTTAAATCAAGTTAACCCATTTTATTTATTTTTTTTTTTGAAGGGCTGACATACCAAGTGCTGAAACTGTGTAATACCCCACTGTTCAGGAGTTAACACAAATCAGTATTATTTTTCAAAATTTATCAGTGGCACTGTATGCCATTCTTGAGTGTATACATTACACTGCAGGTTTCACATATTAATGTCTTTCTTTCTATCAACAAAAAGCAAGATATTTGTGAAGTAATTTTAAACAAGACATAAAATCCTCAAACACTTCTGCTTCATAAACAAGCAAGCCTCGCATAACTGTGGGTCAGTTGCAAAGACGGCGATTTTCAAAGGATTAGAAACACATTAAAAAAAGTAATGGTTCCAAGTGAAAAATATTCAGGCCAAAAACATACATATGATGAAACATTTTATCTTACACAACAGATACTACTACCCTGTATAATACTGTAATACACACAATACTCACTAAATAGAGGCCAGAATGATGACTGCAAGAGTTACTGGAAAATTTAGTAGCATTCTTTAAATTTCTGAGATGAGATAACCAAGTTAAAAATTCTGTATATATATGGGGGAGTGGTATAATACACTGCCTCAAAGTTCTAATTGGACACTTCTAATGGAGCTACTTACACCAAGGCTTGCTTGTACAACATATTGTTTAACTAACAAAAATTAATGAGATTAAAAGCAACGTTCAAAAGACTCTTCCGAATTTCGGTACTTTTTTTTTTAAAAGAACACTATAGTCCACTAAGCATGTTCCAACTATAGTAGTTATGATGGATGATCAAGATGGTTGTCGACACTCATCACTCTTCTGGACTCTTAAATCCTTTTTTATCTCCTCTCAAGTACTTTATGTACATTAAATTCTGAATGTGAAAGACAATGAGATGAACATTTGTATAATGAAAGCACTTTGGCTCAAGCTATGTACTACCAGTGAAATATTATTAAGAGTTGTCATGTTCATGGTGAACTACAATGTTTGCTTATAATGACTCCACTTGTAAATGGACATTTTGCATATAATACTGTACACAAATCTTGAAAGCAACAGGTGATAATGTTTAGTAAAAAAATTATTAAAAAATTCACACCAACAAGGACAAACTAATATTTTTGTTACTATTACCAATATTTTCCAGCTTCAGATTTGCTAATTTTTCGTTAAATGCATCACATTTGCATGCCATATTTGATTTCAACAAAAAATTTAAAATGACCAGACTTGAGTCCTGGAGGGATGGGATATTTGGAGTTTGGAGGGGCATCTGAACTGTAGTACTGGCACAACTCTGACACGACAGTGATAAGAGTTAACGATGGTGAAAGTGTTTCCTTTTTGGGTCACCCTACCTTGGTGGGTGACAGCCGGTATGTTAAAAACAATTAATCTGTACAGAATAATTAATGTGAAAATTTTAATGCTGTCCTACCTTAAATGAGTAAGTTTTCTCTTGAATCACCATCAAAAGTAAGAATAATTCGTATGTAGATTTACGTACACAGAAAGAAGTAAGTTGTACTGAAAATGTCCTTTTATTTCATATTTATAAATCTTGGTTAACTATAAGAAGTACAAATGTGTTAATTTATTAACAAACATGTAATGACGGCAAAAATTCAATGTATGTATTTAGCTGCAATGCAGTCTTACCGGTAGTAACTGTCAGAATGGCACATAACTTCAACAGACAGTGGAAATAATACAATCATTCTATTACCTGATATTTACAATGTTCAATGCCAATGACACTGATTTCCTTTCAGCAAAATCTACCCAAAATAAATTTTCATAATAATGTAGTAAAAATCTGAGACCCACTGTGCCTTATTTGCCCACATTATGTAAGTTCAGGTGACATTCGGATTATGTGTGAATGCAATGACAACATTTATTCTGGCATTTCTAAACAAGTCAGTCAAATGCATGAGATATAAAGGAGTAAATTTACAATATTTGATAAAACAATATACCATATGATAAATTTATTTTTTGGAAACAATTTGAATAACATCTTCATCACTCATAATATGATGAATACCAACTCGCTGGGGATTGAATTTTGTACTCTTACCCTGGAAAATAAAAACAGTTATGAGTATTTTTTTTGTAGGAAAAGATTGAAATGCATTACAATAATGTAAGAACTACATGATTTTATTTTCAACATCTTTCAATAGCTTTTGGTAATTAGCTAACAATCTATACAAAAATTAAATTTATAACAAGGACCACAGACAGTCAGTCTTGCTTACCAAATCTCAAAACACTAATACAATAGACCGCTGATTAACATGTGATCCTCTAGCACATTTCCTCTATCACAGTGTTACAAAATCGAGGCATATTTTCAAAGAGCACTCTGTAAAATTCAACTAACACGGTACCGCCTCAGGGAGAAAAACCAGGGCTCGCATGCAACCTAACTGTGTGTCAGGCCATTGTCTTTGTGGGGGAGGCCTAGTAAGTGAGTAAGTTTGTTTAGGCACAAGTACACATAAGCACAATCATTATACATAGTGTAAATTACCTAGGATACCCCCCAAAAAAGTCAAACAAAGTGACTTTATTTTTCATTAGGGTCCTTGTAATATTATTTAAACCTTAAAAGTTAAAACAGCTAACTCAACTGTGTGAAAATTAATTACAATAAAAGATGTACTAGGAATAATGCAAAATGAGTTATTTACATTAACATTAGAGAGAGAGGATCAGTTTACAATAATAGGCACAGGAATGTTAGCTATACAAGAAATCACTCTCTTCCCTTTCTGTAGCTTCATTCAACAGGTACCATTTGGCTCTCTTCCTGAACTGGCTCATGCTAGCACAGGCTCTGATAGTGGTTCGTACACACATATCCCATACAATTCCCAAATCTGTGTTTATGAATCGATTTCTATCTTTTCATTGCCATATCTTGTATCTGCAAAGTAACTACGGCACCTAAGAGGCATGTGAGTGATGCTGGAAGTGACAAGAAAAAGTTTAAGCATCATGTCTTGATATTATGAAGAATATCGAGATATTAGATAAGCTTAAAAGTGGTGCACATGTGGTAGAGACAGCAAGAGCTTATGGACTTAATGGCGCATCAATTTATACAATTAACCCTTAATTGTGGGGCACCCTGGAAAAAAAATTCCTGTGTGAGTAGGAAGAGTTTTGGAAAGAAAGAAAATCTTACGGTTCGACAGTTTAATTTTCCAAATCGAATAAGACTAAAATACATAGAATCTGATAAAAACTTATGATTTTATGATGTGTTAAAGTTGGTCAAAAAATGATCACTAATCAGCACCAGCGATGTTTACATTTTACAATTTATTGGCGCTAATATATGATTGTTTTTCTGTTTTGTAACTGCTTTTAATGTTTAATGCCTGGTGGTTAACGCTCTCGCTTCACACGGTGAGGGCCTGGGTTCGATTCCCAGCCAGAGTAGAAACATTGGACGTGTTTCTTTCCACCTGTTGTCTATGTTCCCCATCAGTAAAATGGGTACCTGGGTGTTAGTCGACTGGTGTGGGTCGCATCCTGGGACACTGACCTAAGGAGGCCTGGTCAAAGACCGGGCCGCGGGGGCGTTGACCCCCGGAACTCTCTCCAGATAAACTCCAGATACTAGTTTCTATAATATTAGATATGTTTCAAAGTGTTTTAGCAGTTCAAATATAGCTTCAATTGGAATAATCGGAATATACTTAAGAACATAAGAAAGAAGGAACACTGCAACAAGCCTACTGGCCCATGCAGAGCAGGTCCATGTCCCCCCCCACCCCCAGATTAGCCCAATGACCCACCCAGTCTGGTCAACTCCACTCAAGGAAGGAGCATGGCACCAGACCCAGCAGCACAAGCTAGTCAGGTCCAACTCACACCCACTCATGTATTTATCTAACCTATTTTTAAAACTACTCAATGTTTTAGCCTCAATAGCTGTACTCGGGAGTTTGTTCCACTCATCCACAACTCTATTACCAAATCAGTGCTTTCCCATATCCTTCCTGAATCTGAATTTTTCCAACTTGAAACCATTGCTGTGAGTCCTGTCTTGGCTGGAAATTTTCAGCACGCTATTTACTTTCTTTCTTTCAACACACCGGCCATATCCCACCAAGGCAGGGTGGCCCAAAAAGAAAAACGAAAGTTTCTCTTTTAAATTTAGTAATTTATATGGGAGAAGGGGTTACTAGCCCCTTGCTCCCGGCATTTTAGTCGCTTCTTACAACATGCATGGCTTACGGAGGAAGAATTCTGTTCCACTTCCAGAATGGAGATAAGAGGAAATAAACAAGAACAAGAACTAGAAAGAAAATAGAAGAATATCCAGAGGGGTGTGTATATATATGCTTGTACATGTATGTGTAGTGTGACCTAAGTGCAAGTAGAAGTAGCAAGACATACCTGAAATCTTGCATATTTATGAGACAGACAAAAGACACCAGCAATCCTACCATCATGTAAAACAATTACAGGTTTTCATTGTACACTCACTTGGCAGGACGGTAGTACCTCCCTGGGCGGCTGCTGTTTACCAACCTACTACCTACTACCCTTTATTTATTCCTGTTTTCCATTTATACACCTCGATTATATCCCCCCTAATTTTACGCTTTCAAGAGAGAGTGCAGATTCAGGGCCCTCAGTCTATCCTCATAGGGAGGATTTCTGTTACATGGGACCATCTTTGTCATCCTCCTCTGTATGTTTTCCAGGGCATTTATATCCATTCTGTAATACGGTGACCAAACCTGAGCAGCATAGTCTAAATGAGGCCTAACCAAGGATATATAGAGTTGAAGAACAACCTGAGGACTTCTATTATTTATACTTCTAGATATGAAGCCAAGAATTCTGTTAGCTTTATTGCAAACACTAATGCACTGTTGTCTTGGTTTTAGATTACTGCTAACCAGAACTCTTAAATCCTTTTCATAATCAGTAGTATTAAGATCTACATTACAGTGGAGCCCCGCATACCGGACGCATCGCATACCGTACAATCCGCATACCGGACGCTTTGATCGCAAAAATTTTGCCTCGCATACCGCCCAAAAACCCGCTCACCGCCCTTCGTCCGAGACGCTCCAATGTGCGGCCTGAGCCCGCTCACATGTTCCCCCGGTGCATTGTTTACCAGCCAGCCTCCCGGTAACATCCAAGCATAAAATCGGAACTTTCTTTTATTACAGTGTTTTTGGTGATTTTTTCGGGAAAAAAATAAGGACCAGGGCCCCCAAAAAAGCTTCAAAGTGAACCCTACGCAAAAAAAGGGGTGAGAAATATGGAGTGAAAAAAAAGATCATTGATAAGTATAAAAGTGGGTGCGTGTCTCCGAGCGGGCCAGGTTGTATAAAAAAACCCCAATCAACATCGTACTTTTGGTGGACAGCTGCTGCGTACCACCGTCACTGTGCTGCACTGTAGCTGCTGGCATGTCGCTGCTGGCTGCTGTACCCCGCAGTGTGCTGTGCTGTAGCACCGTCTACGCTGTGTAGCTCTTTGCTGCTGCTGTAGCTCGTCTGCGTGTGTAGCTCGTCTGCTGCGCTGTAGCACGTCGCTGTGCTGTAGCATCTCTGCGGTGTAGCATGTCTGCTGCTGCGTAGCATCGTCTGCTGCTGCTGTAGCTTTGTCTGTGCTGCTGTAGATCGTTCTTGCTGCGTAGCTTGTCTGTGCTGCTGTAGCATCGCTGTGCTCTGTCTCGTTGTGCGCTTACTCGTCTGCGCGCTGTAGATGCTGCTGCTGCTGTAGACGCTGCTGCTGCTGTAGCATCGTCGCTGCTGCTGTAGCTCGTCTGTTGCTGCTGTAGCATGTCTGTTGCTGCTGTACCCCGTCGCTGCTGCTGCTGCTGTAGACCATTTTTGGTGGGGGTTTATTGGAATCCCAAAGAAAAAATTAAAACCCCAGGGGGATTTCCCACCCGGATAACCCCAAAAAAGTCAGTGTATCGAAGACTGTCTAACTTTTTCCCCATTGGGGCCCTTTAAACCCCTTTTGACTGTCGAAACCCCCCAATCTGAGGGTCTCCTGGTTCGAAAAAATTTTAAAAAAAAAAAAAATTTTTTTTTATGAAATGATAGAGAATTTTTTCCCGATTGTAATGACCCCAAAAAAAAAACAAAATTTGTGGAAAAACTGAGGAATTATGCTCTCGAAAAGTTAGCGACTCGGCGCTTTTTTACAAATCGGCGTTTTCGCCCATTTTGACCCCTATTTTCGGCTAATTCATTGTTCCGGGCCCCCAAAACCATAGCTATTTCTTTAGAACTTCTTTTTTTCTATCGATTGAGTACAAAATGCCATTTATGATTTCAACTCCCTAATAATTGGTCAAAAATTTGGCAATTTGGCCAATTTCAGAAAACTAAAAAATATGAAAATTTTCAAATAAGGTCCAAATGAACAATGCAACTTCCCCAGGTCAAAAAAAACGTTTTCTTTTTTCATCATCAAGTCTCCGGGCCCCCTCTGTTACTTTTGTTTCTATTTTGAATTTTTTTCAAACAAAAAATATTAGACTTACTATTATGCAGCCCACGCAATGCGAATAACTGTAAAAAAATAACATAAACCCCATCTGATCCCATTTAGAAGGGGGTTTGGACTTTTATTGGAAAAATGGCACTTTGTTTATTTTGAACTTTGGCAAAAATCAAACATTTCCCCTATTTTGAGCTCCATTTTAGGTTCTTTTTATAGAAAAATCAATAAAAAAACACCTCTATTTCTGTAATTTTTTTCCCATTCTATCAAATGAGCCAGAAAACGAGAATACAACCATAAAACTATACGAAAATAGCCCACAAAGTGGGATTTTAAATTTAAAAAAAAAAGGTCGGATTTTTTTTCTCATTATGCAGGGTGCCCCAGGATTTTTTTTTATGGTGCAACGCCCACACAGCCCCTTCTCTCCAGTGGGTGTTGGCCCCCCTATTCACTCCATTATATAAAAATAAAAGGCCTGGTTAAAATAGTTCTGTAAAAATATATCGCGAACCACTTTATTATACGAAAAAAGCGGGTTGACATATATTTTATCGGGACTATGAATCACAAAAGTTCTCTTTTGTTTATATTGTTTAATTATATCTTTCCCATGTTTTTTTTTTTTTAAAATATTTATTATATTATTTTGGGGTTAGGTTTTACGAATGTGAAACCCTTACTGAAAGTGACCAATTGGTGGTTCTAAATTGACGCCACGCTCGCTTCGGGGCCGACTGAAGTCATACTAAAAATAGTTGAGTGAGTCGTCAGCCCAGCTTTGACTCGGTAGGGTCTTCAACCCAAAGCTCCTAGCTTACTAAATTTTTTAAACCAAGTCTTCCCTTTTGCCATTAGTCTGGTAATTCAGTCATTATAAAAGAAAACTATTTCGTTACCCAAAATTTTCTAAAGAGTAGATTATTAATTGAAATTATTAATCATACTTGTTATTGGAAAATTTTTGAATAAGTTTGGGGTTTTTCTTGCTTTTTAAGTTTTTTTTATTTATAATTGTTGTGGTTTTTTAATTCACTAACCCAAAAAACCAATGAACTAAATGATTGGTAATAAAAAAAAAAACTATTGTTACGGTGAAGATTAAGTCGTAAAAAAGGGGTTTGTCGCCGGGAGCTACTTACCCTGAAGTACTATTTGTTTTGCTTAAAAAATTAAGCCCCCCTTGAGAGAATTAAGAAAATGGATCCAGAAATTAAGTCATTTTTAGATGAATTAACAGAGCACTTTTGGGCATTTAAAATTACAGCGTGTTGGCAAATAGCTAGACTTTTTAATATACCTTATAATAGATACCATAGGCGAGATCTAGGTCCCTAATTAAGGATAGATTATTTCCGAAAAATCCAAGCAATCCCAGAACTAGTTTCGGAAAGGTTTTTTTTCCCCAGTTTGAGAAGTAAAAACCCCACGGACGGGAACTCCTTTAAATATAAGTTGAACCAGGGTTTACAAGGCCTTACACTCAGTCCAGCTCAAAGCTCCCCCCCCGTTCATTTCCCCGGGTATGGGCGGTGGGGGGAACGAACCCCAGTCAAATGCGGGGGATATTTTGGGGACTGGTGTCGTCCCAAAATATTTCCCGGGAGAAGACGCCCGAATTCCCTCGGTGTCCTTACCTTTTGGGGAATTTTTCTTCCGAACAACTAGGGGGAAAAAGAACGATATTACTATTACAAAACTCTCAAATCGAATAGGAAGACTCAAAAACGAGGAAGAATTTGGGTAAAAGGTTTCGTTTTGAAACAAAGAGAAGGAGTTCCGGAAGAAAGAACGTAAAAGGCACGGTAACCGGGTTTGACTTGATAAAGCAGCTCTGAGGGTCCCTAAGTTTAACAAAACAGATTGGGTGAATTTTCAAAATTTTTTTGGAATCAGGCCGTTCAAGGGGCTGGCCCCAAAGACAAATGGGCCACATTGCGCACACGTCTCTATATGGAAAGGGCAGTCTTTTGTCGCCCCTTACCATATAAATTTTTGTCCGTACGACGTAGAAAAGAGAACTATTTTAGAAGCAAGGGGCATGCCCCCTTTTTTTGTTCCCAAATAGCTTTTCGTTCCATGAACGGCAAACAGGAAAAACTTATTTGATTTTGCCCGGGAAACAATGGCGTTTAAAACTTTTGGTGTCGAGTTTCTGGGTCACGATTTAAAAATTTCACAATTAATGTTACTAAAAATTTGTATGAAAATTTTCCAGGGGGATTTCGCCAATTTGTTGGCCCCATCCGCAAACGACGTTTTTTAGAGCTCCCGCGCTGGGACAACTTTGATTTTTCCCAAGGTTGGTACAATCTGAAAGCGGCCAGGTTAAAAAACCAGAACGAGCCCCGCCCTGCGAAGCCTTTGGAAGCGCCTCCCCAACCACACCCGTGTAAAAGTAAACCCAAAGTAAAACACCAAATTCAATCGACCCCCACCCTATAGCCCAATGGGTTGGGGAAAAAAAATTAAAATGTTTTTATGTTCGAAGCTGGGACATTCAATCACAATGCTTTAAGCGTGATGGGAAAGGGGGAAAGGATCCATCCTATAATTGCCCCAAAATAATATCCTCTACGACTCACCCCAAAGGGAAAGCCCGACCCAGAGTAGACGCTCTGCCCCAAGGGAAAAAACTAACAGACCCCTAAATTGATAAGCAGAATATGGGTATCATCTCAAACTTGTCAAGGGCTTGAGTCCTTATTTTCCCAAAAGCAAAGTAAAAATTACGTAGCCATTTTGCAAGTAAATCCTTTAGGGATACGGGGGGCCTACTTAACATTATTTAAAGAAGGACTGTTATCATTCCCCGCCAGTCTTATGGGTTTCGGCTCGTTGGGAAACTTATGGTGGCTCCCCTACGCGGACCCCTGTACAATTATTGTTGAAACTCTATTTTTACAGGGGGAGTCAATGGGTGTCTCCAAATAACTTCCCCCTAAAAGGACGTAGACCATTGATTGGGAAAGACTTAGGGAAGAAGGAATTGGAAAAAGCCCTAGTTAGGAAAAACCAACCGAGGAAAATTCGTCACGAAGCCCACGAACGGAACCTACCCTCTTTCCTCTGAGCGAGTAACCCCGGGGGGGATGACCAAAAATCGCGTTCTCAGTTTGGGATCGGAGGAAGATGGATGACGTCGACGTAGGAGTAAAAGACATTCAACGAAAACTCGAGGGGCCAAAATCCCCCCAGAACCGATACCAATTTCCCAATCGGTGGTTTTTGAAAAAGATTTTTTCTCAAAAGGGGTTAGTAAGAGAACTCCCAAAAAGACCCCTCCTTAAGTACCTCAGGAAGCTTGCTGTAGGGGAAAAAGCCCTTAAAAATGAAGCCTTACATTGGGGGAAGGACTTACGAAAAAAAACTAGGATCTCTTAAAAGTGATCTCTAGTGGTCTTGCCCCACCCCTTTAGAAATTTGCATGTAAGTTTGCTCTTGACAGTCCCCAAGGGGGACAATTGGGACAAAAGAAGCTTTTTTGAAAAAATTCTAAGCACTTCACATGGCCAAAAATGAAGGAAAAAGTGGAACGGTATGTAAGAAGCTGTTCCTTGTCAATATAGGAAACCTGAAAAATCCACCACCTCGCCGTTGAACCCCATACAAATAACAGGCGAACCTTTTTTCGTCTGGTGATCGATGTGTGGCCCGCTACCCAAAACTCGCGGGGGGAACCAGTTTGTTCACTATTTTGGACAAGTACCAGGACCCGGAAGCAGTTCTCCAGGAGGATTAATGCCCCCAATAGTGAGAGCACTGATTAAGTTCTTCTCTCACTTTGGTTTTCCAAAAGGTTCCGGGTCAAAGGGTTTTGTTTTTACTTTAAAAATTTTTTTGTGAAGCCCTTTTCAGTTAGGGGGCAAGACGGTTTACCGACGGCCTATCGCCCAACACAAGGCGTGGTGGAAAGGGTTATCAAAATTTAAGAATGATGAGGTCTATTTTTTACAGTATTCCAAAGATTGGAAAAAAGGTACCACTACTTTTTTTGCCCTAAAAGAAAACAAAAAGACAACTTGAAGTTTCGCCATTTTGGGAATATATGGGGATCAAATTTGGGCCGTACAGGGTTTTCAAAGAAACTTGGACCGGGGAAGAAACGCCCACTTTTAGGAGCTCTTCCTTAATGAAAGAACGCCTGAGCCTAGCTAGAGAATTGGCCCCCAAAAAAAATTAAAAGCACAGAGTAAGTGAAGGGGAAACTCGTTTTTAAAATAAATTCGTCATTTGAACCAAAAGACAAGTTCTGGTTCAAAGATTTACAGGGACATGCTCTACACCCAAATTTGAAGGTCCCTTTTGAAAATTTGGAAGCGCCTAAGGACGTTTAATACTTGGGAAGGGCGCCCAAAAAGAGGAATCACAATGGGCGTATCATGTTAACCAACTTAAAAACCCCATTCAGGGAAAGTTTCACCCGTTTCTACTATAACTCCTCTGAACCAAGAAAGGGTTTTTCCCGTAAGTTCGGGTGAAAAAGATGGAATACCAGTTCTTTGAACAAAAATTTGAAAACCTTAAAGAATTTTAAAATTTTCTACTGATAAACTGGGAAGTGGACAAAGGGGCCGAAAAAAAATCCCTGATTAAAGGGAAATCCCACCATTCAATGACCCCCCAAAAAAGTTACTTGGGTGTGCACGAGTTACCTCAGAGAACCTACTCCAACAAGCAATCTCCCTACAAGTGATCCCAAAAAAAAAAAGGGGAGCTAGAGGCAGAGGTAACTTTTTTACTCTCACAGGTTGATAAAAACCCAAAAACAGTCCCTTGGGGATCCCCCTGCATTCTAGTCCCCCAAACCCAAAGGGGCCCCCCATGTCCTTTTTTAAAAGCAATGCTGTAACAGTACCCCCATGGGTTTCCAATACCCGAATTACGACTTAATAGACAAGGTTCCCAAACTAAATATATCAGAAAATTGGACTTGTTAAAGGTTTCCAAGTCCCCTTTTCACCAAAAGGTAAGAGTATCGGCTTTTACGTACCCGGTGGCCTATCGAGTATTGCATTTTGCCCTTCGGCTTCTGTAAAGCGGCCCTCATTCCAGCGTTTTATGAACATACTTACGGGCGGATTGGGCGGAGTAGAACTTTCTTAGACGACTTAGTGTTCAGCACAGTTTTGGGCCCCCAAAACCTTTGACAGCTTAAAAACCCTTTTTTAACGCCTTAAGTAAACATAATTTTAAGTGAATTTTTCCCAAATGTGGTTTGGCCAGCGAAAATTAAAAATTTGGTTTCGGATTTGGATAAGTGAAGTCCTCCTTTGAACGCCCAAAGTAAAGGCCCCTTAAATTTCCCACCCTAAAAGGGTAGGAAAAGGTATCAAGTTTTTAGGAGTTTCCGGTTACACCGTCGGGTTCTGTCCCAATTTTGCACAGGTAGCTTTTTTCCCCAATGAATTAAAAAATCCAAAAAAAAAGTTTTCTGGACCCCGGATGTAAATTGCTTTTTTTCGTTAAAAAAGATTACATCATTTCCCCCGCATGCTGAGCCGATTTTAATAAAACCCTTCCTTTCAAATAGATTTCCAGTGGTTGCTTTTGGGAGCGCATTGTTACAGAAGGCTCCAAATTCTGACCCTATTAAACCTGTTTCTTTTTTTTTCTTCTAAGTTAAAGAAACACCAAAAAATTATTCAACTATAGAAAAAAAAACCTAGTTGTTGTTGCCTAGAGAATTTTTATTATATTTTTTGGATCTTTACCCATCAGATTCGGTGTCTCCCATCATAACCTTTTACCTTTAAAAATTCTATGAAATCGAAAAACGCCAGAATACTTCTTGGGGTTTGAGAATTCAAACCCTTTTTATTCCATTTCCCATTAAAAAGAAAACAAAAAATTTTTGCTGATGCCTCTCAGGCCCTTTAAATTTTTTAAAAACCCTTTTTTTTTAACAATATGAGTCGGTACTTTTTGACCTCTAGTTGTGGGGAAAAATGGAGATGAAGGTTTTCTGTGTTATGTTACAACCTCTGTATGTGACAGTGCTCCCACCACAGGAGTACAAATCAATGGCGACCGTCAGTCACGAGGGGGAGGTGTTAGCGCCCCCACTTCACTCCATTATGTACAAAAATAAAAGGCCTGGTTAAATTAAATTCTGTAATAATATATCGCGAACCACTTTATTACTAGCTAGATAAAGCAGGTTCGACTATATATTATTATCGGGTACAGTATGAATCATAACATACTCGCATTGTATTATATTGTATTATATTATATCTTTCCCCATGATTATTATAATTATAATATTATATTATATTATTATTAGGTTAGGTATTACGAATGTGTAACCACTACTGTAGTGACCAATTGGTGGTTCTAGAATTGACGCCACGCGTCGCCTTCTGGCCGAGCTGAAGTCATACTATGAAGTAGTTGAGTGAGTCAGTCAGCTCCTAGCTCTGACTCGGTACGGGTCTTCAACCCAAAGCTCCTAGCTTAAACTAAAACTTTATACCAAGTCTTGCCTTTGCCATTAGTCTGGTAATTCATGTCACTTATGAAAGATAACTATTTCGTTACCCTAGACCTTTCTAAAAGAGTAGATTATTAATTGAAATTATTGTATCATACTCTGTTAATGAGAATTTGAACGTAAGTTTGGGGTTTCTTGCTGTATAGTGTTTCATTTATAATTGCTTGTGGTTTTTTAATTCACTAACCAAAATACCAATGAAGCAAAATGATTGGTAATAAAATAAAACTAACAAAAAAAAATGGAGTTATTTGTGCCCCTATTGTTACGGTGAAGATTAAGTCGTAACAGTGGGCCTACCAGCTTTCTCCTGCTTGATTTGAAGCCGCTAGAATTTATGAGTATATATACGTCAAACACGGCACCTCGTAAAATGTATATATACGGCCGCGACAGTCAAAGGGTTAATCTTGTCTCCCAGGATGCAACTCACACCAGTCGACTAACACCCAGGTGAACAGGGAAAAATGCCTGGAACTAGTGGTCATATTGGTGAATTTAAAGACACCAAAGGTTGGTTTGAGAGATTTAAGAATCGTAGTGGCATACACAGTGTGATAAGGCCTGTTCTGGAAGAAAAATGCCAAACAGGACCTACAGTACTCAGGAGGAAAAGGCACTCCCAGGACACAGTGTCTCATCAGTCATTGCTGCATCTTCAATAAAGGTAAGTGTCATTTATTCTTCATTTAGTAGAGTAGTACATGCACAATATATATTGTGCATGTACTACTCTACTATTGTGCATGTATCCTTCTCTTTGTGTGTAGGAAAATGTATATTTCATGTGGTAAAAAATTTTTTTCATACTTGGGTGTCTTGCACGGATTAATTTGATTTCCATTATTTCTTATGGGGAAAATTCATTCGCATACCGAACATTTCGCAAAAACAACCAGCCCTCTTGCACGGATTAAGGTCGCTATGGGGGGGTCCACTGTATTTAGTTTATATATCGCATGGTTATTTTCCTGTCCAACATTTAGAACTTTGCATTTGTCTATATTAAACTGCATCTGCCACTTCTCCGACCATTGCATCAGTCTATTCAAATCATCCTGGAGTGCTCTAGTGTCCTCATTAGAATGAATTGGACGGCCTATTTTGGTGTCACCAGCAAATTTGCTTATGTCGCTATTTATTCCCTCATCTATGTTGTTTATGTAAATTTTGAACAACAACGGGCCTAACACTGACCCCTGAGGAACACCATCTGTGACGTGCCCCCATTCTGATTTCTCCCCATTTATGCAAACTCTCTGCTGCCTATTTGTCAGCCATGCCTCTACCCAGGAAAAAATTTCTCCTCCTATTCCGTGTGCCTTAATTAAGTTTCCTCAATAGCCTCTTATGTGGAACTCTATCGAAAGTCTTACTGAAGTCCATATACACAATATCATATTCATTACCATGATCTACCTCCTGAAACACCTTAGTGAAAAATGTTAGTAAATTCATAAACAGGAATGCCCCTTTGTAAAACCATGTTGAGATTAATTAATCAATCTGTGCCTATCAAGATGGCTACGAATTGCTTTGGCAATTATTGATTCCATAAATTTTCCCACTATGGAGGTAAGGCTTATTGGTCTATTTTTCAAAGCCAAGGACCTGTCACCTGCCTTGTAAATAGGTATTACATTTCCCATTTTCCACTTATCAGGCACTATGCCAGTTTGTAGTGATATGTTAAAAAGATCTGACAAAGTTATGCTGAGTTCCTCTTTACATTCCTTTAAACACCCTTGCAAACAGTTTTATCAGGGCCTGGGGATTTGTTAGGTTTTAGTTTCTCTATTTGTCTGAGGACCATGTCACTAGTTTCCGCAATCGTGCATAGTTTATCGTCCTGTTCTACGTATTATTATTATAATAAAAAAGAAGCGCTAAGCCACAAGGGCTATACAGCGCTACAGGGTAGGGAAGGAAGCAAGGGTATTAGGCGGCAGAAGGGGGGAGGGGTGATCAGTAGGTTACAGAAAAACAGCGGGCAGGGGATAGTGTGGGGGTAGAGGGTAGCAAGAGGTTGAGGTAGAAAGGGCCGAAGGTATCATCAGAGTTTGTGAAGTCAGTTGTTGTCAAAAAGTCAAGGAGAGTGTCCGGATGAAGGCGAGAAGGAAGGTAAAAGAGAGAGCAGCGGAGCAAGACAACGACGGAGGTAAATTCTGCGTGCTCGTTGATATTGTGGCTGACCGATAATGGAACCTGACAATTCTCACAGAGGAGCAGGCGCCTCTCCATGAGATATCCATGAGTAAGACGAGTATGGCCAATGCGAAGACGGGAGAGACAGTCTTCCAACCTCAAAAACTGGTGACAAGAAGACGGCCAGTAACCTATACTCGGTTTAATAGATTGAAGTTTGTCACCGAGCAGAGTAGACCAACGTTGTTGCCAACAGGTGTGAAGGTGGGTAGCTATTGCAGCAAAATAGTCCGTAAATGGAACACCCCTATATGAAACTGGTAGGTCATGTACTGCTGACCTCGCAGCACTGTCTGCCTGTTCATTGCCCTGTACGTCAACATGACCAGGGACCCAACAAAAAACAATATCTTTATGCTTGGTAGAGATGCGGCGTAGCCAAAGTTTGATACGGAGGACTAAGGGGTGAGGTGTATCAAATTTCTGAATAGCCTGTAAAGCACTAAGGGGGTCTGAGACAACCACAAATGATGACACAGGCATAGATGCAATATGGATAATGCTGCAAGAATGGCATACAATTCAGCAGTAAAAATACTAGCCGTGTTCGCATCGCTATTGGGCGGTGCGGACGTGCTGCGCAGTAGCTCCTGATTGAGTTGGCTTTTGCGCAGTGTTGACGTGTACTTATCTCTGTGAAGACCTGTTTGTGCGCTCTCTACGAATTGAAGCAAGATGCCCTCCATCGAGCAACTTTACCAACAGCTTAAAGAAGAATTGAGGATGGCGAAGGTGGAGGATTCGGCGACCCGACCGAGGAAAACAAGAAAATTCGTAGTAGTCCTCCTGTTTTGAGTCCTCAGGTCAAGAAGGGAAACTGGTCAGTGGGCCGGACAGCAGGAACGAAGTTGACGATCAAGAGGACGAATGGAAAGGTAGAAACGATGAAGAAGAAAGAGACTGCCGTGGAAACTGTTGTGGAAACATCTAATACATTCTCAGTGCTACCCGATGAATGTGAGTCAACTACTGGGAACAACACGACGAACGACACCAAGGAAGGTAAGAATATTGTTGTTGTTGGGGGTAGCAAAGTTAGGAATATGGATAGGGCGTTCTGCTTGAAGGACAGGAGTAGGAGACAGAGAGTTTGCTTTCCTGGGGCTGGGATGGAGGATATTGTTAGCCGTCTGGATGACATCATGAGAGGTAATGGGAGCAATCCTATTATCTGTCTCAGTGCTGGAGGCAACGATGTTGGCAGACGTAGGAGTGAAGACCTGATTAGCAGGTATAGGTCAGCAATAGAAATAATTAGGAGTAAGGGTGGGAACCCTGTCATATGTGGTATTTTGCCAAGGAGAGGAGTTGGAAATGAATGGTTGTCCAGGGCAATTGGTGTCAATTGCTGCTGAACAAATACTGTAAGGAAAATGCGGTAACATTCATTGACAACTGGGACCTCTTCTATGGCAGAAATGACATGTATGCCAGGGATGGGGTTCACTTATCTAAGTCTGGGTGGTAGCACTGGCAACTGCAGTGGAGGGAGCAGATAGGACTTTAAACTAGGAATAGTTAGTGGTATGGGTTTTGGCAGGAAAACAGTGAAGTCCCAGTGTAGTAATATTACGAGTTCTAGGGAACTAGTAATAAGCGAAATGAGGTAGATACTGAAAAGCCAGGGACTTTGGGTGATAAGGACAGTAATAGGTTTAGTAGAAAAACAGAAATGAGCAGGAAGGGTAAAGAAAAAGGAGAGTCTTTCAATGTTTATTGTGCTAATTGCCGTAGTGCTAGGAATAAGATGGACGAGTTGAGATTAGTTGCTAGTGCAGGTAACATTGATGTATTTGCCTTAACTGAGACGTGGTTTAATTCAAAAAGTCGGGACATGCCTGCGGAATGTCATATTCAGGGTTTTAAATTGTTCCAAGTAGATAGAAGTATCAGGAAGGGGGGTGGGTGGCATTGTATGTCCGAGATCGCTTGAACTGTTGCATAAAAACGGGTATTAAGTCAGAAGTAACACATACAGAGTCTGTTTGGATAGAATTTTCAGAGGGGCATGAAAAACTGATTTAGGAGTGATATACCATCCCCCAAACTTAGATAGGGACCAAGGGAGACTACTATGGGAGGAAATTGTTAAGGCCACAAGGCACGATAATGTAGTAATTCTAGGAGACTTTAACTTTAGTCATATTGATTGGAATTTCTTGACTGGGAATTTAGAATCATACGACTTCTTAGAAGTAGTTCAGGATTGTTTTTTGAAGCAGTTTGTGACAGAACCTACAAGGGGAAATAACCTGCTTGACTTAGTTATGGCAAACAATGAATCCCTTGTTAATAATTTAAAAATCTCAGAGGAACTGGGTGCTAGCGACCACAAATCAATTACATTTAGCATTGAATGGAAGTACGATAGTAGCGATAACCCAGTAACAGTCCCAGATTTTCGCTTAGCAGATTACGATGGGCTTAGAGAACACTTATCATCTGTTGACTGGGGTAACGAAGTGAGCTATCAATATGACAGTTTTCTGAACACTATGCATGCTGCTCAAAGAATGTTTATCCCATATAAAGAAATTAGATCAAATAGAAATGACCCAAAATGGATGAATAATAGGCTCAAATATCTACTAGGGCATAAGAAAGGAATTTATAGGCGTATCAAAAGAGGTGAGGGTCATCTTATGAATCAGTATATTGACATTAAGAGGGACATTAAAAAGGGATAAGAAAAGCTAAAAGGGACTATGAATTTAAAGTTGCTAGGGATTCTAAAACTAACCCAAAAAGTTTTTCCAGGTCTATAGAACAAAAGTTAGAGATAAGATAGGTCCCCTTAAAAATAACTATGGGCACCTTACTGACAAAGAGAATGAAATGTGCTCGATTATTTAATAATTATTTTCTCTCAGTTTTTACACAGGAAGACACTAACAATATTCCAGTAATTAATTTTTATAGTGGGCTAGAAGAGGATAAATTATGTAACAACACAGTCACTAGTGAAATGGTTGTGAAGCAGATAGACAGACTGAAGCAAAATAAGTCGCCGGGTCCTGATGTGGTTTTTTTTAAGGGTTCTTAAGGAATGCAAAATGGAACTCTGTGAACCATTAACTAATATTTTTAATTTATCTCTTCAAAACAGGTGTAGTGTCTGATATGTGAAGATGGCTAATGTAATTCCTATTTTTAAAACGGGACAAGTCGTTACCGTCAAATTACCGCCCAATAAGCCTGACCTCAATTGTAGGCAAATTACTAGAGTCAATTATAGCTGAGATTATAAGAAGCCATTTTGATAAGCATAGCTTGATTAATGATACTCAGCATGGATTCACAAGAGGCCGGTCTTGTCTAACTAATTTATTAACTTTCTTCAGTAAAGCTTTGAGGCTGTTGACCACGATAAAGAATTTGATATTATTTACTTAGATTTTAGTAAGGCTTTTGATAGAGTTCCGCACCATAGACTGTTAAAGAAAGTGGCAGCTCATGGCATTGGGGAAAAGTGCTCTCGGGATCGAGTCATGGCTCACTGACAGGAAGCAGAGAGTGTCCATAAATGGGGCTAAATCCGAGTGGGGATCTGAAAACAAGTGGCGTTCGACAGGGATCAGTTTTGGCCCGTCGTTGTTTATAATATATATCAATGATCTTGATGAGGGAATTACTAGTGATATGAGCAAATTCGCCGATGACAACATAGATAGGTAGGATAATTGACTCAAACGTAGATGTTATGGAACTTCAGGAGGATTTAAACAAACTCTATTCTTGGTCAGAAAAGTGGCAGATGCAGTTCAATGTAGATAAATGCAAGTTCTGAAGCTCGGGAGTGCCCATAAACCCTAGTACTTATAAGTTAAATGATGTAGAACTTAGCCATACAGATTGCGAAAAGGACTTGGGGTTATGGTGAGCAGCAACCTTAAAACCAAGACAGCAATGCCTAAGCGTACGTAATAAGGCAAATAGATTACTGGTTTTATATGAAGAAGTGTAAGCAACAGAAGTCCAGAGGTCATACTGCAGCTTTATACATCATTAGTAAGGCCTCACCAAGTTTATGCAGCTCATTTTTTGGTCTCCATATTACAGAATAGACATAAATTCGTTAGAAAACATTCAGCGTAGGAGGACTAAATTAATACATAGCATTAGAAATCTTCCTTATGAAGAAAGATTGAAGACTCTTAAGTTACATTCACTTGTTAGACGAAGAATGAGGGGAGACCTGATCGAAGTGTATAAGTTGAAGATAGGTATTAATAAAGGGGATATTAATAAGGTCTTGAGGATCTCTCCAAGAGAGAACCCGCAGTAATGGATTTAAATTAGATAAGTTTAGATTTAAAAAGGACATAGGAAAGTATTGGTTTGGAAATAGGGTAGTTGATGAGTGGAACAGTCTACCTAGTTGGGTTATTGAGGCTGGGACTTTGGGTAGTTTGAAATTTAGGTTGCATAAGTACATGAGTGGGAGGGGTTGGATTTGAGTGGGACTTTCACATCAGAGCTATTTCTTGGGTGGCATTGAAAATTGGGTTGGGCAAATGTTTTGTTAGTGGGATGAATTGTAAAGGACCTGCCTAGTATGGCCAACAGGCCTCCTGCAGTGTGCCTCCTTTCTTATGTTCTTATGTTCTTATGTTAAATGCCCTCGTACGACGCTATCCAGAAACAATGCTGCGAATCCTACGCCGTCAGAAGACTTAGAGCCATCTGTGTACACTGCAATGGCATGAGGGTGAGAGTGGAAGTGGTCAAGAAAAAGAGAGCGGAAGCTACCGTAGACAGTTGGGCTTTTGAGCAAGGGAGAGAGAAAGAACAGACTCGAACAGCTGGAACTTCCCAGGGAGGGGGAGGGAAAAGTGAGATGCTACATGAACATAGAAAGGTGGTAATTGAAGAGAAGACAAGAGCGAATGAAGGCGAAGAGAGAAGGGACGGAGCAAACAGGGGCAGTAAACAAATAAAGAACGTCTACTAATATCGGTGACCATTCTATAAATGGAAGGATTGCGGAGATCATGAGAGCGTACATAGCAGCGAAGGCAATGGGCATCACGGCAATCGGATAAGGATGGAATATTCGCTTCTGCATAGAGCTCTCAACAGGGGAAGAGCGAAAAGCACCAAGGCATAAACGCAATCCCTGGTAATGAATGGGGTTAAGGCTAGAGAGAGTAGCAGGAGAGGCCGCTGAATAGATCTGGTCACCATAATCAAGTATCGATAAAATGAGGGTGGAATGTAGGCGAAGGAGAGTTCGACGATCAGCTCCCCATGAAAGATGAGCAAGGGTTTTAAGAAGGTTCAGCCGGCTGTGACAAGTTGCCTTCAGAGAGGAAAATGTGAGGTTTCCGGGAAAACCACAGTCAAAGAGGGGGCCTAGAAACCGACTGTACATGTTCGGGGATACGGGACCCATGGGGTAAAAAAGGATGTTTGGGAGATGACGAGCGTCTAGTGAAAGAAATTTGGTGAGTTTTGGTACTAAAAAAATTTAAAAACCATGTGTGGTGGCCCAATTAAAAACACAGTCGACCGATGTTGGAGAGAAGCGAAAAGAGGTGACATCAGCGCCTGCACAGGCAATAGCGAAGTCATCACATAGGTGATCCCAAAATATTGGAGGGAAAGACAGAGGCCAAAATCATTTTACAGAAAGGAGAAAAATGTTGTGCTCAAAAACACTCCCTGGGGGGGACACCTTAGCTTGGAAAAAGTCCGGGGAGAGCACATTATTAATTTAACACGGAAATGCTGTCTTTAAAAAAGTTTTAAGGGAAGTGGTAGATTGCCTGGGACCCCTAAGGAGGGGGTTTGGGGCCAAAATTTTATACCTCCAAGTTTGTCATAGCCTTCTAAAGGTCAAAAAATTGCCAATAACTGAGGGGTTATTCGAAAAGGCTTTACGAACATACGACCCAAAGGGTAGTAAGGGGTCTATGGTAGAAGGCCCCTTACGAAACCCATATTGAGATGGAGAGACTGTTTTGGTCTCTAAATCCACACTAAAGCTTTTTACCGGGCATTCCATCACTTTGAAAACTGCATGGAAGAGCAATGGGACGATAGTGGGGGGGCTTAAATGCACGTAGTACCGGGTTTTGGGGAAAAGGGGAGAACAAGGGCGATTTCCACAGGGGCAAGAATCCTTGTGCCCAAATAGATGAAAAAGGCATAATAGGACTGAAAGGGTTAGATGAAAGGGTTGTAGATACAATATGAAGTCGTGGGGGTCCAGCTGCGGTGATCGCAAGCTGAGAGTGTTGCCTCCATTCCTGAAGTGTAAAAGGCATTTATAGTGTTCTTCCCTAGAGAAGAAAAGTCCAAGGGGGTAACCTCTGGCAAAAACTTTGAGGAAAGAAACGAGGGGCATAGATGGAGCCCTGAAAATATGGGCCAATTTGCCCTTTCATTGGGAACATCTAGTGGGCTTGCTTAACAAAACCGGCAACCCGCAGAACAGGAGCCCGGTTGGAGAAATTTTCCACTCAGTTTTTGTATTTTTTTCAGACTGACTCATAGAGGAAGCAAGGGATGGGGAGCTAATTCACCCGCAAGTGCGTTAGCATCACGGGTGACACAGCGAGCGATCGCACCTTCGCTAAAATCAAAAGTCTCTCCGTGGTTCTATTGTACCAGTACCTGCCCCCCGCCCGTTTCAAACGTACGCACGAGCACAAGCAGGGAAACCCCCAAGGCTCATTTTTGGAAAGCCTCCCGATGTTTGGGGTATAGAAAAAAAAGTGCGGGGTTTAAAAAAGAGGGCGAAAAGGTGGAAAACTCATCAATGGGGCGAAGAGGGAAACCCCATAAAAACAGTTTGTTGGAGTAAAAGGTTCCAATTTTCCTGACAAATTGCCAGGTGGGTTACGAAGAGGGGTGAAAAAGAATGGAAGTAAAATGATTGGGAAAAGATTGGCATGTAAAAAACCCGGGGGAACAGACCAGGTGAAGCTAAAGCGGCGGAGGGGGAAAAACAGACGAAGATCGTGCAAAGGGGAGTTGATCGAGGATCAAAAGGGGTTTGGAGTACCGTATTTAAAAAAATGGGGGGGGTGGGTACAAGAAAAGCCTTTTAACTGAATGTCGAGGAATCAAAATGGAACCCCCCCCCCGAGGAAATGATGGGCATTAAAAAACGCCAAGTAACAAAGTGGTGGCGGAATGACAAACAAGAAAGGCAAATCCCGGGGTAGATAAGCCCAAAAAAAGGGGAGAGATACAAAGAACAAGTGTAACCCCCCTATCAAGTGGAACGGGGTGCTGTGTATGCGGAAGTACGAACAAATACTGATGAACGGAATATCGAGCGTAGAAAGGGCACTTTCATTAAAGGTCCATCAGAAAAAGGATCTGAAGAATATAATAAATTATAGCCCGAGATGGGGAAAAAGAACAGCAGAGGTAATTTTGGTTCCTGAACAAACACCAAAAGGGGAAAACTGGGAGAGCAACATCGAAGCTCACTCCCGGGTTTCCCAAGGCCGCGTAATTCCCTGTAAATAGGCCAGATTTGGGAACGATTTAAAAAAAACCTGAAATCCCAGGTAAGGGACCTAGGACTAAGGAGTTAGAAAAGTCCACATGTGGTGGCAAAGGGGAAAATGTTCAAGCAGCGAAGGAATGGTGCGCTGTAAAAATAAGTTGAAGATGGAGAAGAGGAAGAGAAGGGAAAAAGAGGGTGGATCAGTGTTCCATTGATGGTTTGGTCTCTGCAAATATTCAGAGCTTCAAGTGTTTCAGAGTTCGGAAAATCGTGGGGAGAAAAATAATGGAGTGAATGAGGAGGATTTAGTAAAGTCGGAACGTAAGGACTGTACCAAGGTAGGGGGGGAACTGAAGGGTGGGGAAAACTGGAGAAGTGTAGGGGGGACAGAAGAGGCGAAACCTGGGAGGTGCAGAAGGGGAAGAAACTTGGGAGGGGACAGGGGGGAAAGGGCACAGTGAGGAGGGGGATGACCCCCACACTTGAACACCAATGAAAGGGAAAGCCCCGGGTACAGAGCCCGGGGAAGTAAAATGTGGGGTGGATGAAGGGAAGGGGGGTTAAAGGAGATTTTTGGCCCTCTGAGAAGTAGAGGGACGATTGGGGGGAAAAGGGTGCGTACGAAGTCTTGACGAACGGGGTTTTAGGGGGAACACGAAGAAGTGAGGACAGACGGGTGTTTAATAGGGACGTCTACCAGAGGACCCCGACCGCAAGTAGCGCAGATGCAGCATGGAAACCCGTGCCAACCCTGCCTTCATGCCAGTAAAAACCCGCAATCCGGGGGTAGCAAACCCCAAATCTGCCAGCTACCCGGTGGACAAAAAAGAGGGGGGGCCGGTATCCCCCACAAAAAAACCCCCTTTGGGCCCCCACCCCAGGAACCGAAAGGGCTTCCAAGATGGGACCCTAGCCCGAAAAACACCCAAAGCCACCCTCTGGAATTCGGGGAGGGGTTGGGGGCATCCCCAGAGATCCAGATTCCACCAAACTACGCCACCGCCCAAAAACCTCAACGGGAAAGGAGGACCCCGGGGACCCTTTCCCCCACCTGGAACTACCGCCTGTGGGAAAAATCCCAAAGGTCAAAAAGAGGAAGGCAAAAGGGAGGGGTGGGGAGGAGGAGGAGGAAAAGAAAAAGGGGAGGATGGGATAGGGAAGGGGGGATTGGGGGGGTAATTAGGTTCAGTCTGAGGAAGGAGACCAACAGGTCTAATTCCTCAGACCAAGAGCCTCTGCACCACGCCAAGGAGCCCCCCTTGAAGAGGCCTGTTCTACGTAATCTATTATTTCTGGAATATCGCTAGTATTTTCCTGGGTGAAAACTGAGAGGAAGTAGGTACTGAGAATTTCACATATATCCTTATAACTGTCAGTGATCTGACCAGAGTTACTCTCAAGTGGGCCTATCTTGTCCCTAATCTTACTTCTGTATACCTGGAAGAACCCTTTTGGGTTAGTCTTTGAATCCCTTGCGACCTTAGCCTCATAATCCTTTTTTGCTTTTCTTATTCCTTTCTTTATTTCTCTCTTTAGCCCTTTGATGGTCAGTGCCGTAGATCTATGGCTTTACGCTGAGGGTCCAAACCGTAGATCTATGTCATGAGCTCAGCTCACTCTGATAAGCTGTGAGCAGTAAATTTTGGCCTAGATATGAGAGAATACATCTATGTGGTATGTGTGCACCACATAAAACAAATCCTGCAGCATGTAGTGCATAATGAAAGAAAAAAACCGAGACCGTAATTTCCGATTAAAACGGCGACTTTGCAGTGTTTTTTCGTATGTTTTTATAGTTCTATTTGCGATTTCTTGGTCTCCTTTGATAGATTGGAAGATATATTACAGAAGTAGAGATGATTTTGATTGGTTTTAGTATTGGAAATGGCTTGAAACTGAGCTCAAAGTGGCGGAAATGTTAACTTTTTACCGATGTTCAAGAGTAAACAAATGACCTAACACGTCTAATACACGCCTGCTGGTGGTTCTAATATACATTCACAAATGTGGTGATGTTATTTATACAATTATTACAATATTGCAAAACAGTAAATCTTCTATTTTTTAGTTTGAATAAAAATTCATAATGTGAATGAAAAATCCAAGTGGAATTCATTAGTAAAGCCTGAAAACATAACTAATAAACAGAGGAAATGTTAGTTTAGTCCCAGGAATGCCTGCATTGTTTATTCTGGACCCTATTTTGAAACTGGAGTACACCTACCATCCGACTTACGACCTGCTCAACTTACGACGACTCGACTTACGACCGTGTTTTTTATGCCAAATTTCTGGGAAATAAACAAGTGTTTGTGTTGTACATAGTGTTTATCCTAAACCTTACAGTATAAAATACAGTACTAACAGCATAAAAAGTAAAGTAAAGTAAAACATGAAATACCAAAATAAAACAACACAATAAAGTCATTACAAAAATGTTACGTTGATATTCAGTAGTAAAGTTCGACTTACGTTCATTTTGACTTACGACCGGTTTCTCGGAACCGAACTTGGTCGTAAGTCGGATGGTAGGTGTATTTGGAACTTTGCATTAAATTGGCCAAATTACCAATTTCCGATCACTTTATTTTGTAGGTGAAACAGTTGACTTGGCAAATTCTTGTGCTCAATCGATAGAATAGAAATAATACTAGTGAAATAGCTAAGAATTTGGTCAACTGGAATAATGTATAATTGGCGTAAAATGGGAATCAAAGTCGGCAAAATCGCCGATGCGTAAATATTGTTTGATGCTTCAAAATTCGCGAGCATAATTTTGTCAATTTTTCATCAAATTTCGTACTTTTTGTTTTATTACCTTCAGAAAAAGATTCTCTACCATTTCATAAGAAAAATAACAAAATTATTTTTGGAAAATTCTTGGACACTGGTGGGCACTTGAAATTTGGCCTCTGGACCCTGAAAGGGTTAATTGAATATATTGATTTCTTAACTGCCCATTCCCTCTTTTGATACGCCTATATATGCCTCTCTTTTGACCAATGAGATGTTTTAATCTATGGTTCATCCATTTGGGATCATTTTTGTTAGATCTAATTTCCCTACTCGGAACAAAAGTTGTCTGGGCAGCTAGAGCTATGCTCTGAAAAATGTCATATTGGCAACCAAGATCACCTACCTGACCCATAGTCAGGAAATCCCAATTTAGCCCACCCAGGTAATTTTTAGTCCCATGAAGTCGACCAAGCGAAAATCTGGGACAGAGATTTGATTGCAGTTATCTGGGAAATTCCATGATATATTGAAACTAATTGATTTGTAGTCACTTTCCCCAAGCTCATCATTAACATCAAGATTATTAATTAGTGAATCTTTGTTAGCAAGAACCAAGTCAAGCAGATTGTTTCCTCTTGTTGGTTCTGTCACAACCTGTTCTAAAAAGCAATCCTGAACCATATCAAGAAAGTCACTAGACTCGAGATTTCCTGTCATATTGTTCGAATGAATTTGTCCAAAGTTAAAATCTCCCATTATCACAACATTTTCATATCTAGATGCCTTATGAATTTCGTCCCATAACAGCTTACTGCACTCCCTATAAAGGGTTTTAGGGCCTATAAATCACACCCAAAATTAATTTGTGATGACCCTTGAGAAACTGTAGCCAAACAGATTCTGTGTTCAATGTTTCTAATCTTATATCATGTCTAAGACAACAATTAAATTTTCTCTGACTTACATCACCACCCCACCACCCTTCCTGTTGACCCAATCAGTATGGAATAGTTTATAACCCTGTATGTTTGCATTCAGAAGGCATTTCTCTATCTTTCAGTTGAACCAGGTCTCTTGTTATTACCAAGTAATCTTAGCTCATCTATCTTATTTCTTAAACTCCTACTATTTGTACAGTAAACCTTAAGGGAGCTAGTCACTCATTGCCCTTTGCTGTCTCTCTTGTTTGTTGATCAATTGATTATCCATTACTAGCAACTTTATTTTGAATTTTGTCTCTCTTAAACATATACCTGAGGTATCCCATTAATAACTTCTGTTTTTAACCCTAATACTGCAGCCTGATTGTTTCCCACAAACACCCATGCCTCAAATAATCTATCAATTTAAATTCTTAGACAAGTCATCAATTACCCTTTCAATCAAACTTGCTAATGCAACCACTCCATCCCCAGAGAGATGAACCCCATCCCTTGCATACATATCACGTTTGCCAAAGAATAGGTCCCATTTAAATCAATGAATGGGATTGCAAGTTCCTTGCAGTACCTGTCCAGCCAGCAATTTATACCAATTGCTCTAGACATCCATTCATTGCCCACTCCCTTTCTAGGCAAGATGCTACATATGATTGGGATCCCTCCTTTAGACCTAACTATTTCTATGGCTGACCTGTACTTATCCAGCAACACCAGTCTTCTGCCCTTCCCAATGTCATTACCCCAGCACTAAGACAGATAATGGGCTTGTTCCCATTACCTGACATAATATTATCCAACCTGCTGACTATGTCACCAACACAAGCTCCTGGAAGGCACACTCTCTGTCTGACCTTTCTGTCTGTTACAAAAAGCAAGGTCCATATATCTTACCTGAGAATCTCCTACTATTAAAATATTCTTACCTTGATTAGCAGGGGAATCAGTGGTACCTTCAACCTCACTAACCATTGAAGTGCACTCGTCCTAGAGAACAGAGAATTGATTTCCTACCTTCACATCTCTGTTAACCCTCCTTATCTTCCTTCTTCCTGAACTCTGAACCACTTGCCACTTAAAGAGGCTGCCACTATCACTGCTAGTGACCATTTCCTCCTTACCAGCTAAATCCTTCTCACACTCACTCCCAAACTCATCTAGGCAAAGCTTCAGCCTCCTATATTCCTCCTGAAGAAGAAGTAAACCTCCTTCTTCAACACTTTAACCTGAGATTCTAAAACACTACAACAAAACCATGGTGCTTGGTAACACCCCATGCTAACTCCCAGAGCTTAGGACAGGCATGACCACAGGTGACCACTGACCTCAGCGTGTGAGCAGGGTAATATTTTGTGAATGGATTCAGAGAAACTGGTTAGCCAAACTTGAGTCCTGGAAATAGAAAGTACAGTAGACCCCCGCCTTATGAATGCATCGCATTACGTTAAATCCACCATACAAAGCATTTGAGCGCAAAATTTTTGCCTCGCCTCACAATAAAAAACTCACCTTACGTGATTCGCCCAGGACGCGTTGCACGTGTGGCCTCAGCGCCAATGTTTACAAGCCAGCCAGTGCGGTCGCATCTACGCATACATTCGGTACATTTCACATTATCCCAGTGTTTTTAGTGCTCGTAACTATAAAATAATCTAGGTAGTAGGTTGGTAGACAGCAACTGCCCAGGGAGGTACTACCGTCCTGCCAAGTGAGTGTAAAACAAAAACATGTACAGTGGACCCCCGCATACCGTTGGCATCACATAACGATTAATCCGCATACCACTTGCTTTAATCGCAAAAATTTTGCCTCGCATACCGCTTAAAAACCCGCTCACCGCTGTTCGTCCGAGACGCGTCCAATGTGCGCCCTCAGCCAGCCTCACATGTGCCGCCCGTGCCATTGTTTACCAGCCCGCCTCCGCGGTAACATCCAAGCATACAATCGGAATATTTCGTATTATTACAGTGTTTTCGGTGCTTTATCTGGAAAATAAGTGACCATGGGCCCCAAGAAAGCTTCTAGTGCCAACCCTACAGGAATAAGGGTGAGAATTACTATAGAGATGAAGAAAGAGATCATTGATAAGTATGAAAGTGGAGTGCGTATCGCCGACCTGGCCAGGTTGTACAAGGAACCCCAATCAACCATCGCTACTATTGTGGGCACCAGAAAGGCAATCAAGGAAGCTGTTCTTGCCAAAGGTTTAACTGTGTTTTCGAAACAAAGATCGCAAGTGATGGAAGATGTTGAGACTCTTATTGGTGTGGATAAATGAAAAACAGCTAGCAGGAGATAGCATCTCTCAAGCGATCATAAGTGAAAAGGCTAGGAAGTTGCATGAGGATTTAATTAAAAAAATGCCTGCAACTAGTGCTGATGTGAGTGAATTTAAGGCCAGCAAAGGTTGGTTTGAGAGATTTAAGAAGCGTAGTGGCATACATAGTGTGATAAGGCATGGTGAGGCTGCCAGTTCGGACCACAAAGCAGCTGAAAAATATGTGCAGGAATTCAAGAAGTACATAGACAGTGAAGGTCTGAAACCTGAACAAATGTTTTAATTGTGATGAAACAGGCCTGTTTTGGAAGAAAATGCCAAGCAGGACCTACATTACTCAGGAGGAAAAGGCACTCCCAGGACATAAGCCTATGAAAGACAGGCTTACTTTGTTGATGTGTTCCAATGCTACTGGTGATTGCAAAGTGAAGCCTTTATTAGTGTATCACTCTGAAACTCCCAGACCGTTCAGGCAAAAGAATGTCCTCAAGGAGAATTTGTGTGTGCTGTTGGAGGGCAAACAGTAAGGCATGGGTCACTAGGGACTTTTTCTATGACTGGTTACACCATGCATTTGCCCCCAATGTGAAAGATTACCTAACTGAAAAGAAATTAGAACTTAAGTGCCTCCTGGTGTTAGACAATGCCCCTGGTCATCCTACAGACGTGGCAGAGCGACTTTATGGAGACATGAAATTCATTAAGGTGAAGTTTTTGCCTCCTAATACCACTCCTCTCCTGCAGCCCATGGACCAGCAGGTTATTGCAAACTTCAAAAAACTGTACACAAAAGCTCTTTTTGAAAGGTGCTTTGTAGTGACCTCAGAAAACTCAACTGACTCTAAGAGACTTTTGGAGAGATCACTTTAATATCCTCAATTGTGTAAACCTTATAGGTAAGGCTTGGGAGGGAGTGACTAAGAAGACCTTGAACTCTGCTTGGAAGAAACTGTGGCCAGAATGTGTAGACAAAAGGGATTTTGAAGGGTTTGAGGCTAACCCTGAGAGGATTATGCCAGTTGAGGAATCCATTGTGGCATTGGAAAGTCCTTGGGGTTGGAGGTTAGTGGGAGAGGATGTGGAAGAGTTGGTGGAGGAGGACAATGAAGAACTAACCACTGATGAGCTGATAGATCAACTTCAAGAGCAAGAGGCCAGACCTGAGGAAACTGGTTCAGAGGAGGGGAGAGAGAAATTGAAGAAGTTGCCTACTACAAAGATTAAGGAAATCTGTGCAAAGTGGCTTGAAGTGCAAACCTTCATGGATGAAAATCACCCTCACACAGCTATTGCAAGCCGTGTTGGCAACCTGTACACTGACAATGTTGTGAAACACTTTAGGGAAGTCATAAAGGAACGAGAGGTACAGGCCACTATGGACAGATATGTTGTGCAAAAAAGTCCAGTGACTCTGAAGCTGGTCCTAGTGGCATTAAAAGAAGAAGGGAAGTAACCCCAGAAAAGGACTCGACACCTCAAGTCTTAATGGAAGGGGATTCCCCTTCTAAACACTAACACTCTCTCTCCCCTCCTCCCATCCCATCAATCATCACCAGATCTTCAATAAAAGTAAGTGTCATGTAATTGTGCATGCCTTTTTCAGTTTGTGTGTATTAAAATTAACATTTCATGTGGTAAAAAAAAATTTTTTTTTATACTTTTGGGTGTCTTTGCACGGATTAATTTTATTTCCATTATTTCTTATGGGGAAAATTCATTCGCATACCGATTATTTCGCATACCAATGAGCCCTCTTGCATGGATTAAAATCGGTATGCGGGGGTCCACTGTAATTGTTTTAAATGATGGTAGGATTGCTGGTGTTCTTTTTTCTGTCTCATGAACATGCATGATTTGGGATGTCTTGCTCTTCTACTTACATTTGGCACACTACACTACATGTCAAGCAATACGTGGTTCCTCAATAATCCCCCGGCCTGAAAGTCGTCCCTTACAGAAAAAGTCCTTTTTTTTTTTCGTCAAAAATTGGTTTTTTCAAATGGTCCCATAACTCGCTAATAGTCCTTCGTTCCCGGGCGCTACCACGCTCTGAGCCGCCTCGAGCCGCCTTTGGGCCTTTCCTTCCCACCAGTGTGCCATTTGTTTACCAGTGAGCGACGGTCCCCCTCCGTGCTCCAGCAAATATTCATAATATTTTATTTATTTTAGTGCTTGCTGTTATTTAAGTGTAAATAAGCTACCATGGCTCCAAAAAAAAGTCCTAGTGCCCAAACCTTTGGTAAAAAAGGTGAGAAAAGATTGAATTTAAGAAAAAATCATTGAAAATAGAAAGTGGGTCGTGTGGGCGAACTGGCCCGGATGTATAACAATCCCTACAACCATATCTTCCCTCATAGCCAAAAAAAGGAAAACAAGAATCTGTTGTTGAAAGGGGGGAAATATCTGACAAAAAAGAGATCCCAGTACTCGAAGATGTTGAGAAGTATTTTGGTGTGGATAAAAGAGAAACAGTTAAGGAGATGTCTTTTGACTTCGCTTATTTTTGAAAAGGCTAGGAGTTGCTGAAAATTTGGTAAAAAAAATTTTTCCTGCAACTAGTGGTGTGTGAGTGAATTTAAGGCCCGCAAAGGGTGGTTGAGAGATTTAAGAAGCGTACTGGCATACACAGTGTGGTAAGGGATGGTGAGGCTGCCCTTCGGACCACAAAGGGGGCTGAAAAATATGTGCACGAATTAAAGGGGTACATAAACAGTGAAGGGGA
>NC_069408.1:7403236-7649683 GCF_026875155.1 Cherax quadricarinatus | reverse complement strand
AGCCGACCCCCCACGCTTTTTGGACTCTAACCACGCAACTGCCCTGCCCGTGTATCCCCTTGTGCATTTGCCAAGACCCCTCCTGTTGGTTCCCTCTCACTTTCATATATATTTTAGACCAACAGCAACAAATTAATTATACATATTCACATTGGAAAATTTAGACAGTATGAATTTTTCGGGAAAATTGCATCAAATTTTCCACAGTTAGTTTTGAGGACTCAGTTTTTCTATAACCTATGTCCTATAAACTTTGGAAAAAGTCTCTTGGATTAGTTTTTGAATCCTTAGTCACTTTTAATTTTGTAGTTTCGTTTACCTTTTCTTAACATTTCTTTTAATGTGAATATATTGATTGACAAGGTGAGCCTCACCTTTTCTGATATTATTATAATCATAACTAAACGCTAAACCCACAAGGGACATGCAGAGCTGTCCTCTTCTGATAAGCCATTTAAAAGATGTTTGAGTCATGTTCATCCAGTTCAGATCATTTCTTCTCAATCTCATTTCTCTGAATGTACTGTATATGCATTTTATCGCACTAGGGCACTTTAAATGTCATAGTATATTACGTGTCGGTGGGGTGGCCAGGTGGGCTACCGTACTTACCACACCTGACTTCTTACAATAAAGACTACTCACCTCTCACCCTACATTAAGACTACAAATATTTTGATGTAAGCAATGAGTGTACTGTGTGTGTATTTTTACTTTTTAGTGTTTTTAATGCCTAGTTCTATTGCTAACTTAATATATGTAAGTGTAAACTTGTTATCTGGCATTTATAACTATTTATAAGTGGAGAAAATGGCATTCTGCTTTCCAGCGATGTCTGATTTCCGGCGGTGTCTGCTGTCCGGTGGTGTCTGCTTTCTGGCAGTGTCTGTTTTCCGGCCTTGTCTGTTTTCCGGCCGTGTCTGCTTTCCAGTGGTATTTGCTTTCCAGAGATGTCTGCTTTCCGGTGATGTCTGCTTTCTGGCGGTAGCCTGCCGTATAAGTGGGGCTCTACTGTATTTTTTATTTTTAATCAGTGAGATGCGCTAAACCCGTAGGGTATATACAGCTCTAGGGGAGACAATCAGATTCAATCCAAGGAAAAGGAAGGCGAGCCCAGTTCCTTGGATCAAGAACCCCTCACCAGCATCAAGGCACACCTCCCTTAAGGGATCTTTTCTTTTATAGCAGTGATTCTCAATTCCTGGGTCGTGACCCCAAAAATTGGGTCACAAGCCATCTGAATGGGCCGCCAAGGGACTACGATTTTATTATTTTATTAAAACTACTACTACCTCTGTGTTGCATAACTAGTATTAATTAATTGTTTCTATATTCTTTTCAGGTTGGTTACTTCATTATTATTATTTTTTAACAAGTCGGCCGTCTCCCACCGAGGCAGGGTGACCCAAAAGAAAGAAAATCCCCAAAAAGAAAATACTTTCATCATTCAACACTTTCACCTCACTCATGCATAATCACTGTTTTTGCAGAGGTGCTCAGAATACAACAGTTTAGAAGCATATACGTATAAAGATACACAACATATCCCTCCAAACTGCTAATATCCCAAACCCCTCCTTTAAATTGCAGGCATTGTACTTCCCATTTCAAGGACTCAAGTCCGGCTATATAAAAATAACCGGTTTCTCTGAATCCCTTTACTAAATGTTACCCTGTTCACGCTAAAACAGATCGTCAGGTCCCAAGTACCATTCGTCTCCATTCACTTCTATCTAACACGCTCACGCATACTTGCTGGAAGTCCAAGCTCCTCGACCACAAAACCTTCTTTACCCTTTCCCTCCAACCTCTTCGAGGACGACCCCTACCCTGCCTTCCTTTCCCTACAGATTTATTCGCTCTCCATGTCATTCTACTTTGATCCATTCTCTCTAAATGACCAAACCACCTCAACAACCCCTCTTCAGCCCTCTGACTAATACTTTTATTAACTCCACACCTTCTCCAAATTTCCACACTCCGAATTCTCTGCATAATATTTACACCACACATTGCCCTTAGACAGGACATCACCGCTTCCTCCAACTGCCTCCTCGCTGCAGCATTTACAACCCAAACTTCACACCCATATAAGAGTGTTGGTACCACTATACTTTCATACATTCCCTTCTTTGCCTCCATAGATAATGCTTCTTGTCTTCACATATACATCAAT
Organism: Cherax quadricarinatus; assembly: GCF_026875155.1. Lineage (NCBI taxonomy): Eukaryota > Metazoa > Arthropoda > Malacostraca > Decapoda > Parastacidae > Cherax > Cherax quadricarinatus. The sequence continues at coordinate 7,647,507 of NC_069408.1, read as the reverse complement.
GCACAACTAACCTTTTTTCATTCATCAATTCTATGATTAAACTCATCCTTCATAAACCCATCCGCCGACACGTCAGCTCCTACATGTCTGAAAACATTCACTTCTTCCATACTCTTCCTCTCCAATTTGATATCCAATTTTTCTTTATCTAAATCATTTGATACCCTCATCATGTTACTCTTTTCTACGTTCACTTTTAACTTTCTTCCTTTACACACTCTCCCAAACTCATCCACTAACCTTTGCAATTTTTCTTTAGAATCTCCCTTAAGCACAGTATCATCAGCAAAAAGTAACTGTGTCAATTCCCATTTTGTATTTGATTCCCCTTAATTTAATCCCACCCCTCTCCCCAACACCCTAGCATTTACTTCTTTTACAACCCCATCTATAAATATATTAAACAACCATGGTGACATTACACATCCCTGTCTAAGACCTACTTTTACCGGGAAGTAGTCTCCCTCTCTTCTACACACCCTAACCTGAGCCTCACTATCCTCATAAAAACATTTAGTAACTTACCACCTATTCCATATACTTGCTCCTCTATCCACTCTATCATATGCCTTTTCTAAATCCATAAAGCAAAAAAAATTTCCCCTACCTTTTTAAAATCTGTTCACATATATGCTTAAATGTAAACACTGATCAAACATTCCCCCCATTTAAAAAACCCTCCTTGCTCACCGAAACCCCACATTCTGTCTTGCCTCTAATTTTTTTCATAATAACCCTACGATACCTTTTCCGGGTTAAACTCAAAAAATTTTCCTCTATAATTTTTCAATCTCTTTTGTCCCCTTTCCTTTTTATGAAGGGGAATTTTACATGCTCTTTCCATTCATTTTGGGACCTTCCCCCCTCTTTTATACATTTATTAAACAAAAATACCCAAACCCCCCAACATTATATCCCCCGCTTTTAAATTTCTGTCATGATCCGTCATTTTTCCCGTGCTTTTACCCCCTTTCCTTTAGTAAGCCCCACACACCTCCCCCACCTCACATTGCTCTTTTTCACTCCAAAAGATTTTATACCTCCCCGGGCAGGATGAATTACCGCCTCCCTTTCTTGTCGGGCATTTTAAAGTACTCAAAATGTTCTCGCCCTCTTTCCCCTGCCTCCACCCCCATTCTAATCCCCCACTCTGTTTTTAACTGACCCAAAACCATTTGTTCCTAGGCTTTTTTAAACCCGTTTTTCTCACTCCAAAAAATTTTTTCATTTTTATCAAAATTTTTTGACATGCCTTTCCCCTCTATATATCATTCCTTTTGCACTTCTCAGCACTCGCTTCACCTTAAAAATTTATTCCATATACCTGCTTTTCTTATAACACTTCTGCTTTGTAAAAAAACCCTCATAAGCTACCTTTTTCTCTTTTATCCAACCCCTTTTTTTCATCATTCCACCCAAACACTCCCCCTTTCCTCCTTACCCCCTTCCCATAGCCACAAACTTCTGCCCCAATTCAATACTGCATTTTTAAAAAATACCAAACCCCCTTTTAAGCCCCCCAATACTCATACTTGCACCAGCCCACCTTTCTGCCAATAGTTGCTTACATTTCACCCAAACTTCTTCCTCTCTTAGTTTATACACTTTCACCTCTCTCTTACTTGTTGTTCCCATTTTCCTTTTGTCCCATCTATCTCTTACTCTAACTGTAGCTAAAACTAAATAATGGTCCGATATATCAGTTGCCCGTCTATAAACATGTACATTCTGAAGCCTGCTCATCAACCTTTTATCCACCAATTATGTGCTACATTATGTGCTACATCATACCTTGTATATTTATTTATCCTCTTTTTCATAAAATATGTATTACTTATTAACAAACCTTTTTCTACACATTGCTCAATTAAAGGCTCCCCATTTTCATTTACCCCTGGCACCCCAGATTTACCTACTACTCTCTCCACAACATTTTTACCCACTTTAGCATTGAAATCTCAACCCCAAGTACTCTCACACTTGGTTCAAAACTCCCCACACACTCAACAATTCCCAAAATGTCTCTCTCTCTCCTCTACACTTCTCTCTTCTCCAGGTGCATATACGCTTACTATAACCCACTTTTCACATCCTATTTTACTCCACATAATCCTTGAATTAATACATTTATAGTCCCTCTTTTCCTGCCATAGCTGACCCTTCAACATTATTGCTACTCCTTTCTTTAGCTCTAACTCTATTTGAAACCCCTGACATAATCCCATTTACTTCTCTCCACTGAAACTCGCCCACCCCCTTCAGCTTTGTTTCACTTAAAGCCAGGGCATCCAGCTTCTTCTCATTCATAGCTTCCACAATCATCACTTTCATATCATTCGCACAACATCCACGCACATTCAGATATCCGACTTTGACAATTTTCTTCTCCTTTTTAGTAATCTGTACAGGAAAAGGGGTTACTAGTCCATGGACCAATTATGTACCTATGTAATCTTTTGACTACCGCCCACAGGATGGGTATGGGGTGCATAATAAACATATTAAACTAAAACTAAAACTAGTCCATTGTTCCCGGCATTTTAGTTGACTTTTACAACACGCATGACTTACGGAGGAAAGATTCTTATTCCACTTCGCCATGGATATAAAAGGAAAAGTAATAAGAACAAAAACTATTGAGATAAAATCAAAGAAAACTCAGATGAGTGTGTATAAATAAACGTGTACATGTATGTGTAGTGTGACCTCTAAGTGTTTACCTGGAGTTTACCTGGAGAGAGTTCCGGGGGTCAACGCCCCCGCGGCCCGGTCTGTGACCAGGCCTCCTGGTGGATCAGAGCCTGATCAACCAGGCTGTTGCTGCTGGCTGCACGCAAACCAACGTACGAGCCACAGCCCGGCTGATCCGGAACTGACTTTAGGTGCTTGTCCAGTGCCAGCTTGAAGACTGCCAGGGGTCTGTTGGTAATCCCCCTTATGTGTGCTGGGAGGCAGTTGAACAGTCTCGGGCCCCTGACACTTATTGTATGGTCTCTTAACGTGCTAGTGACACCCCTGCTTTTCATTGGGGGGATGGTGCATCGTTTGCCAAGTCTTTTGCTTTCGTAGTGAGTGATTTTCGTGTGCAAGTTCGGTACTAGTCCCTCTAGGATTTTCCAGGTGTATATAATCATGTATCTCTCCCTCCTGCGTTCCAGGGAATGGCCTTACCAGCAAAGCTTAATTTTAAATTTAAATATAGTGAACACTTAGCTGATAAAAGACAGCAAATCGTCTACACAGCCGCCCCTGCAGACGAGGTCTAGAAGCTGTCGAAACCATCTTTCAACGGGCTGTAAAGATTTATAATTTGTAAGATTATAAATTACCCCTAGGGGGTGTTATGTCAGAATATTTCATTCACTGATGGCTGACAAAATACATACTTGTTTGGACTCAAAAGTCCACACCTTACTGCAGACTATAGGTTGATTACAAACTCCTTGCGACTCAAGTACTGCGCAGTCCCCCGTACTACAAGAAATTCGTAACATACCTTGCTCTTGTAACGTGAGCTATGGTGTTCTTCACACCTTTGACAGGTATCGGTGACTTGATAGAAGCTGAAGTGTCCTTGGATGTCCACGTCTTCCATTGGTGGCCCAGTGGCCTGGTGGCTGAAGCTCCCGCTTCACACACGGAGGGCCCGGGTTCGATTCCCGGCGGGTGGAAACATTTCGACACGTTTCCTTACACCTGTTGTCCTGTTCACCTAGCAGCAAATAGGTACCTGGGTGTTAGTCGACTGGTGTGGGTCGCATCCTGGGGGACAAGATTAAGGACCCCAATGGAAATAAGTTAGACAGTCCTCGATGACGCACTGACTTTCTTGGGTTATCCTGGGTGGCTAACCCTCCGGGGTTAAAAATCCGAACGAAATCTTATCTTGTCTAGGAAACGCACACTGGTACACTATGTTCCACAAGATTTGTCTTTATTGTTCACAATCTTATCACAAGAGAAGCTGATTACACTTCTCTTAAGTGTTTATTGTGTTTTGTGAGACACTTTGTTCACACTAACGCACAGATCATTGTTCTTTGTTGGTTATCCTGGCGTCAGTGTCACTCTCAGTGGAGTCAAAAGTAATCTGAAGATGCCACAGCGCCCCATGCCGTCACTCCCCTAGCACAAAGAAAAAGCTGACGTGGTACTTTTGCTTCCTTGCCACTTCCTCGATGAAGCAAAGCAGAATGTTTGTTTCTTGCTGTCTTAAGGATAGACAACAATGTCCACTATCTTTACTATGGTAATAAAGTGGGAGCAGGATTTTCCTTAATTGTCCTGCCAAAGTAAGAGATGTACTGTCTCTTATTAAAATACACTCTGCAACACTGGACTGCAAGGAGCAACGGTCACTTGACCACGTCGCATACTCGTACGGCATCTGTGATCAATTACTCACTGTAGCAGTAAACAAGACGCTTTCCCCTTCTGAGAGGGCTGGGCCCCTCAGGGCTGAAAGGGGCTGAAGGGGGCTGATACCCCCCTCCTGGAGAAAATTTCTCCACACTAAGTGCAAGTAGAAGAAGCAAGACGTACCTGTAATCTTGCATGTTTATGAGACAGACTAAAGACACCAGCAATCCTACCATCATGTAAAACAATTACAGGCTTTTGTTTTACACTCACTTGGCAGGACGGTAGTACCTCCCTGGGTGGTTGCTGTCTACCAACCTATTAATTAAACGTTTCGCCCACCTAATGCTTTGTCATGGCCATACAGAGCTAAACCATACCACGGGTGAGATTAGAACCTGCGATCAGAGAGTCATAAAACTCCAGACCGTCGTGTTAGCCACTGGACCAGCTAGCCACATTGTTATTATAATCATAAAATTAAAACTAAGCGTTAATTATAACTAATCCCTATCCCACAAGGGTCATATAGTGGTTACTTCATACTTAGGAATTATGACTAACTCAGTACAAGGAAAAATATGTTAATGTTGGCTTCAGGCACATCACTCAACGTGGCGGACTTGAACCACAACGTGTTATTTGTGGGGAAGTCTTGGACAATGAATCAGTCAAGCAGAACAAGCATATAAGGCACATTGAAGGAATGCACAGTGTAACTGTGAACAGAGAGCGGAGTTTCTTTGACTGATAAGAACAATATTATTATTGTAATCAAGGCGAGCGCTAAACTCGTAGGATTATATAGCGCATGTGGGGGGTGGTAGAATGGAAGGTATTCAGGCTCACTTCAGGAACTGGAACACAATCCAATTTCCTAGATCAAGAGCCCCTCACCAGTGTCAAGGAACCTTCCTTGAGGAGACAGGAAAGAGCAAGATTTGAAATGGCAGAGGATGGATGCTACTACCAACACAGCTGTTGACTTGGAAGAGTCTACAGATATTAGCGATGATACCCATCTCGTGGATTGGGTACAGTAACAAGGTCCAGAAGATATGGAATAGGAATTCCTATTCTGCCAGCCATTACACATTACTGAAACTGGAGTATTTTCAAGTACAGTTTTGTGGATTCATTCTTCAGAGAAGAAGGGTTTCAGTGGAATCAGTGTTTTAGTGTCTGTTGTGATTGTGCACCAGCTATGTTAGGAGCACCTCAGGGCTTCACTGCTACAGTGAAACACAGACAAGTTGATGCACACTTGCTGTGGGACCTTAACAGGGCCTGCAACTAGCACCAGTGACCTTAAGAACAGGAGCAGGGTCTGTAGAGTACTTACTAGTCAAATTATCTTCTTCCAGACTGCACACAGTAACATTGGAATTATAGTGAACATGCAAGCTCGCCAACAAGAACGTTTCGCTTTGTATACAACACAACAGGTAAATGCCCTAGCCTGTTTAAAATGCAGTTTCCCTATGCAATGTGTTTCGATTGCACAGGACGAGCACAGCCAGGAGACTACCAGGATAAACACTTCCCATAATATCAACCTGAGGTTCGGGAGATGGCAGCGATGCTGTGGTAAGAACAGATGTGGTAAAAAGGCATAACTCTTCTGAAGAGGAAGTAAAAGTGATAACTTCAAGAAAGAAGTATGGTGTGAATAAAGCACCCAATCAGGAGGCCTGGTCACAGACCGGGCCGCGGGGGCGTTGACCCCCGAAACTCTCTCCAGGTAAACTCCAGGTAATCTGCCCACTCAAACTGCCAATGGGAGTGACGAAGGGTCGAGAGTAAAAACGAGAAATAAGAAAAGGGAAATGATCATGATCATGAGGCTCAAGTAACAGACCAATCGAAGGCCCACGCTATAGAATAAGAGCACATAGAAATTTATACAGAAAAGACAATTAGTGCAAGGTTGTAAATGAACGGGGATGCCAGTATTTAAAACATGAAAAGGAGGGAGAAAAGCCTCTAACTGGTCTACACAAAATCATTGCGAGACCCTCCCCAGTGGAAATGATGAGAATAAAATTCGCCTAATAAAAGGAGGGGTGGAGGTAAAATAAATAAAAAAATAGATGTCATGGATAAATAATGGGTGAGAAGGGAAAAAATGCAAAGAGCAGACCGTGTACCACTTGGCCAAATATACACGAGCTGTAGTACGATGAAACAAAGTATGAACGGAAAGCCAAGAGTAAGGAATATCACTGTACACAAGACGTGCATCCTTGTCAAATGTCTCATTGGAAAAGAGTCAAGTGACTGCAGTAAAACATCGCCACAGGTAGGAAAGCCAGCAGTGGATCGTAATTTCAGCTCTTTAGATAGATACAAACAAGGGAAAACTGGAAGAGCAACACTTAGAGTTCTTCCCCAAGTTCCCCTGTATCCCCTGATAAAGTCACTATGAGAAAAAAAAAAGTTAGGGCAACGGCAACATAAAACAGATGATGGATATGGGCTAGGGTGGTCAGTCAAGTCAATGTGTGGTGGTAGTGGATAGGTAGAAATAAGCCATGTGTGGGTAGTCCTAAAAGAAGACACTAGTCAACAGGTTGCAGAGAATGAGGATGAGACAGTAAAGGAGGTGGGTCATTGCCCATTGCAAGGCTTTCTCTCTTCACTAAAGGCCAGTGTGGCCTCAAAAAGTTCATGAAGACAATGGAATAGCAGGAAGTGTGATGAAAGAGGAGTGGATGGATGAGTTTTGAGCCTTTGAAGTTTCAGAGGAAGAGATGAAGGCTCAGCCTGTGATGGCTGTGTAGGAGAAACAAGGGAATTAGAGAAAGATGAAATAGGAAGAATGGGTGATGGCAAAGAGGTGGGAATGTCAGAGGTAAGAACTGCATAAGGATCAAACACAGGGAATAATCATGGAAGAGGGTAAAACAGGGACCTGAGGGCATCGAGCTGATTTGGAGCAGGAGAGCCATGGAAGTCTTTCATGAAGACGGAGTAATCACTGGCATAGCATAGGAAAGGCCCCTCTCTTTCCTTAAGACGACAAATTTCACATTATCTTAAATGAAGACGGCATTGGCAGGAATATGCAGGGTGAGCTTCAATGCAATCAAGACAAGTGGGAAGCAGACATCAAGATGGATAATGATCTGACGCACCACAGAGCAAACATTCTACCAGTGACCTAAAATACTTGGCTGTGTGGCCAAAGTGACAGCAATGTCTGAATTGCTGAAGTGTAGGAAGCAACTCCCACACCTCGCTTGGGCTGCATTGTAGAAAGTTTTATTTGGGCTGCATTTCAGAAAGTCTTGTTGCATAATGGTATATGGGATGAGGACAGAACCACAGCTAGAATTGAGAAAAGAATGTCTGTGTATTGTGAGAGGGATGTTGGTTGGGGAAGAAGGAATGTCTGTAATAGTATTTGTATCCTTAACTAAGGGTTGAGGTTGTTTGGATGTTGCCGTCGAGCCACTGTCCTGTGGCATGCAACCAATTTGAAAATCGACACACCACTGTGGAAGAAGCTGGGTGCATGGTCAAGGTAGAGTGCAAGTCAGAGGCATCAAAAGGGTCAGTCAGTACACCTGCACCAGAGTAAGGCAACGAGGTGTTGCCCAAAAACAATACCGGGTTCAAGGGAAGGTCGAGATCAAGTAAGGGTGCTGCGGGGAAAAGAGCCTCAGGAGGCAAATTATGACTAGATTATTGATGAATTAAGATTTTTTTTGTTTTTTAAAGTGGGAGGGAAGGGGGAAAGAGGGTCACCTCCAAGGGAAAGCAGAGAGATTGTATATTCCCCTCCACATTCAAGAGTGCCCTCATTGCAACAAACAGTGCCAATAATGCATGGAAACCACTCCCTACCCTACCCTTAATGCCAGTAAACCAGCAATCCAGGGTGGCAGTTTCCAGTGGTGGGCACAGTTCCACTAATCCGCTAAGCACTAATTAGCAGAACTAACTTTTTGTTTAGCAGATTAGCGTTTCTGCTAACTTCAGAAACCAGTAGCAGACCAATTAGCTTCTGCTAAATAAAGTTCTGCTAACTTTGAGTCTGCTAAGAAAAAATTCATGCTTTGTTCATAGCCGGAAAGCAATGCCTTTTCAACGGCGCACGTGTTTGTTCCTGTCTGTTGTGAGCGTTTCCACAACAGTCAGTCAGGCACACTATTGGCTGACTACGTGTAAACGTGACTTGTCAGTGCAGCAGCAGCAACATCTGAGCAGTGTCAGCGATCACCGGGGTGCGTTGTCACTTATCGTTATGAACAGGGGAGACGTTTCTGTTCTACCTGAGGGTGTTGTTGAGAAGTCTGCAGCGGCTGTGGTTGAAGCAGAGGGAACTCAGGCTGAGGACCAGGAGTCGCAGAACCCATGGCCCCACCTGAATGACTATTTTGTAGTCAAGTTAGGGATACGAAGAGCCCCAATATTTTGTACTTCCTGTGCATCATGTGGCAGCCCAAGGAGACCATCATCAAGGGACAGGCGGCGAGCCTCTACAACTTGAAGTTGCATGTTAAGAGGAAACACTCACCGCATGTCATTTAAGTTTGAGGAGAGAATAAAAGCCGGATCTTCCATGGAAAACACGAGTAATCTTCTTATGGCAGTGCCACTAGCAGGAGCAGCAGCCAGTCATCACAGCCGCCTGCAAAGAGAGCACGCCAGACCACCATTGGCAAAGCGTTTGTTGCTGCTGGCTCTAGCATCCGTCAGTCTGTGGTGGACACAAAGATTGTGGACCTATTCGTCTACAATATGCTATTGCTGCATGTAGTGGAATCTCCCACCTTCGTCAACCTGATCAAGACTTTGAACCCCCAAAAAGACGTCGATGTCCCGCTCACCCTAAGCAGGAGGATTTTGGTCAGCCATAAACAGCTGGAGGAGTTTCTTATAAAGTATTTATGAGTTATAAGATCTTATTAAACTACTACTATAGCTTTTCTAATATTTTTTTAATTGTCGTGGGTATTGCAAGTTATGACAGTTTAGAAGTACAGTACCTTTCCCAGTGTTTAAAGTAACCAAGCAAAACTGCTTGAGTATCGTACTTGAGTAACTTTTCTCGGTGTTTATCAAAAATTACTGATGATGTAACGAGTAATGTATCGTTATCATATTGTAGTGAAGTAAAAGTAATAACAGACTTCACTGCTTAAGTAAAAGTAAAAGTAGTGAGCAATTTCAGTACTTTTTAAAAAGTTAATACCGATAAAAGTTACTTAAGTACAGTACTCAAGTAGTTTTACTTCGTTACTTTACAACACTGGTGCTTATACTCGAGTATAATTGCTATTCAAGCCAAAAGAGGAAAGAGAGGATAAAGTCACCTCAGTTCATAGACTACACATAACCATTAGTTATTTTACAGTATTATTTGTTTCTCTCTTTTCGACGCTTTCAAGTTGACAAGAAGTAAGGGTAGAGGGTAGCAAGAGATTGAGGTAGAAAGGGTTGTAAGGAGTACTAGAGGCATCATCATCAGAGCTTGTGCAGTAAATCAGTCGCTGTCAAAAAGTGAATGAGAGAGTCTGGGTTAAAGGAGGGTTCATCAGCAAGAAGGGAAGGTAAAGTAAGGGCAGTAGAGCAGTGACGACGTTGGAGGTAAATTCTGCATGCTAGTTGATAGAGTGGACAGTTCAACAGAATGTGGCTAACAGATACTGGAACCTGAGAATTCTCAGAGTGGAACAGGGGACCTCTCCATGAGATACCTGTGAGTAAGACGAGTGTGGCCGATGTGAAGACGGGAGAGAGTAGTCTCCCAATCTCGACATTGATGATAAGAAGATAACCAGAAACCTATACTCAGTTTAATAGAATGTACAAGTGGCCCTCCACATTTGCGAGGGTTATGGGATCAAGAACCTTGCAAATGTTGAAAATTCGCAAATGTTTGGTGCACAAATACATTGTAGGGAAATATAATTATAGCATTTACTTAGCCTAACAATACTGCTTCCTTAACCTATTGAACCATGAACAATCATAAAACACATGAAAACATCGTAAAATACATATGTGTATTGTATATATATATATATATATATATATATATATATATATATATATATATATATATATATATATAATATATATATATATATATACATGAAAAGCAGGGGTGTCACTAGCATGTTAAGAGACCATACAATAAGTGTCAGGGGCCCGAGACTGTTCAACTGCCTCCCAGCATACATAAGCTGGCACTGGACAAGCACCTAAAGTCGGTACCTGACCAGCCGGGCTGTGGCTTGTACGTTGGTTTGCGTGCAGCCAGCAGTAACAGCCTGGTTGATCAGGCTCTGATCCACCAGGAGGCATGGTCACAGACCGGGCCGCGGGGGCGTTGACCCCGGAACTCTCTCAAGGTAAACTCCAGGTAATAAATAATGAACAAACAAAACACTCACCACTCGTAAGGTTAGGCAGACAAACGCTGATGACTTGTGATGATAATGACGATGATGATGATAGTTAGCCATGCAGTTACTGATGACTTGTGATGATAATGACGATGATGATGATGTTAGCCATGCAGTTACTGATGACAGCAAAAATCACACACACTCTGGCCACAAAGCCCTCTAACAACCCTTCACTGTCTGAGGGTGCAAATCCTTGACACACTCATGCACCATTGGACGTATCAGTGGCTTATTACTTTGTAATTTGTTCATGACTGTAACCATGTATAGGAGTGAGGCTGATTCATTACCTTTGTAAGTTTCCATGATTGTGACCAGATCTACCTGGAGTTCATTACCTTTGTAACTAGTTCAGCTATCATAACTTTGGGGTCCAGTCCCTGGACCCATTATGTACCCTTTGTAATCTTTTGACTACCGCCCACAGTATAGGTATGGGGTGCATAATAAATATATTAAACTAACTTAAACTAACTCATGCACCATTGAGAAGCAGTCAACGATGGTGAATTTCTTCCAGTATTGAGTGACACTCATATCTGGATCTGCATCTAACACAGCGTGGAGTAACTGGACTATTACAACCCAGGAATTCAAAGGCCTGTTATCCTGGGTGTAAAGGGAGCAAAATAAACACAGCAGAAAAACTTTTGACTCATATTATCCTTTCACCAAGTAAGAACAGATGTACACTATATACACTATGTACAACAATAGGTATTAGCGCATGCCACAGTAAGGCAGAATAGATGCCAGTAGAGAGCAGACCGTGCTTCAACCAGCTCTAGAATGGAAAGGACAAGGGCAGACAGGTGGGTGGTGCCCACAACATCTCTGCGATTGCCAGAACCATCTTCTCATTGGCTGAACCTGGGTACTGATCGAACGATGGGGCCCCATCGTTCGACCCTAGTACTGGTTCGCTGATTGGGGGAGACAGCCTTTCATTGAGGGTGTGTACATGCGCCAAATAAAGGTTACGTACTCTTTGCATGGCACATGGACAATGACTGAGTGGTGGACTGGTAGACTGGCGGGCTGGCGGGCTGGTGGGCTGGCTGCCGGTTGAGGGGGGTAAGAGGGAGGGTAGTAGGGAAGCATAAATATGATTGGGCTGCTGGGCATTCACGGATGTTGGAAGCTCGTGAAAGTGAAACTTGCGAATGTAGAGGGCCACCTGTAGTTTCTTATGGAGCAGGTCAGACCAATGTTGTTGCCAACTAGTGCGAAGGTGGGTATCAATTACAGCAACATAGTCTGTGAATGAAATACCTCTATATGTAACTGGGATGTCATGTACTGCTGACCATGCAGCAGTGTCTGCCCGTTATTTGCCGTGTATGTCAACATGACCGGGGACCCAACAAAAAACAACAATTTTGTGCTTACTAGAGATACAGCATAAACAAAGTTGGATAGGAAGAAACAGGGGATGAGGTGTGTCAAATTTTTGTATAGCCTGTAAAGCACTAAGGAAGTCTGAAACGACCACAAATAGTGACACAGGCATAGATGCAATATGGGTAAGTACTACGAGAATGGCATACAATTCAGCTGTAAAAATGCTAGCTGGAGATAAATGCCCTCACACAATGCTGTCCGGAAACACTGCTGCGAATCCGACACCATCAGAAGACTTGGAACCATCGGTGTACACTGTGATGGTATGAGAATGATCAGAAGTTCAAATTCAAATTCAAAGTTTATTCTCTATAAGGATTACAATGCTTAGTTTACAGAATTTGGTTATTGTGTGGTTTACATGTAGTAAAATAATAATTACAGAGTGTACCACTAGAACACCTAGCATGGCTAGGCATTTCGGGCAGACTTCGATTAAATCTTAAGTTTAAAGGCTAAAGGCTAAAGTGTCATTTGAAAACAGGTGAATTTGTAAATGAAGTGATAAGCCTATAGAGGCAGGTGCCAGAAGTCGCCAGAATCTTACCACAGTGGTCAGCTGTTTTAATAATCTTTCTGGCCTGCTAGTGTACTCGCATATAATCTAGTGATACCAGTGAATAGCAGAATACAGTGTTGTAGTAGCAACTAACCAGTATTATAATGGTACTTAGTGGAGTGGAGTGACTTTCATTAGTTTCTTTTTTCTTGAAATACCAGACGTTACTGTGAATTTCATATAACCTGTAGTTACCAGCGGTCGCAATATACACAACGAGAAGCAATTATTACCACAGAAAAAGCGTCCTTCCTCCAAAATTTCCACCAGTCAACTATAGTGATAATATAGCATTTATTGTGGTGGAGACGAAAAAAAAAAAACTAGAAAAGCTAGATACAGCGATTGATAAACAAGGGTTGAGGCTCGACCGTTCATCACTGTAGGAGCTGCCAGAAATCACTGGCTCTTCAACACACAAGTTATACTTTTGTATCAATCAAATCACATATTACTCGGGTAGATAATTTCAAGTAGATCCTTCATGTGTTAGCCCAAATCACCGACTAGTATGTTTTAAATAAGTGACCCACTGATCAGATCAGATCGACTGGACCAAACCCTCGACTGGTCCGAACCCTTGATGGTCCGAACCCTTGACTGGTTTCAAACGGTTTCGTTGGACAATAAAGCAGACTGTAAACGGATGGGGTTGTAGGCGCACTTATCAAACACAAACAATAAATATAAATCAGGAACGTACACGGTAAGCTGTCCAATTAGTTAGAAATAGAAATACAAATAGCTAGAGCTTCATTTAAGGAGGTTATTAATAGAGTATTCAAGAGGTTGCTAGTAGAATTACAGTAAATCAACCACTCAAATCATTATGAAGCTCTGTATAGTCTGCAGTCAATCAAACAAACGGGCTTCCACATGGATAAATTGTCATTTTTTGTGGAAATTGGTGTCATGCCCCTTGTGCAGATATCCAAGAACTAGCTACAAGCAGTATTAAAACAGGGAAGTGTTTTTGGGTATCCCCAAAATGAGGGAAAACCCCCTTTTGCCCCTTAAAACCCCCCAAAGGGTTTTTAAAAAAGGGGAAACATAAACGGGGGGTTTCCCATAAAAAACCAAACAAAAAATACAACGGGAAGGGAACATTCCAAATTGGGTTAAAAATTAAAACCCCCAAATACCCCAAGGAGCATCATTTAAGGGGGGTTTATTAAATGGTAAAGGTGGCTAAAAGGGAATTCCAAAAACCCCATAAATAAGGAACCCAAAAGGTCTGCCCTAAAAAAAGGTTAAAGGGAAAAAAAAGTTTTTTGGAAAAGGTGCCCCCCCTTGGGAAAAGAAAAGTAAAAGCAGGGGAAGGTTTTTTGGGGGGCCCCCAAAGGGAAAAAACTGGGAAAAATTTCCCGGGGAAATTAAAATGGGAAAACCCAAAAAGGAAGGGAAATAACCTAAAAAAGGAACCTCAAAGGGGCCAAGGACCCCCCGTATGGGGAACAAGGGGGGTAGTAAAAGGTAAGGAAAAACCAATATTCCCAAAAAAAAAACCCAAAGGAAAAAAGGAAACGGGGGCCCCCTAGCAAAATGGGGGAAGGTATTTCCCAAACAAAAGGGTGGAAGCTAAAGGGTTGTCCTTGGGGGAAAAAATAACCGGGGAGTTTTTGGGGGATTGGGGGTTAACCCCCCCTGGCCCCTTAAAAAACCTGCCTCTGGGGACAGGCCGGGGGGAAAAACCCAAGTGTGTCGTAAGAAAAACCAAAAAGGAAAAAACAGCCCGTTGAAAAAAAGGAACTACTTTAGGGGGTTTTCCAAAAAAATTTGGGGGGACTCCCCAAGGGTCTGGGAACCCCCCTTTTATGTGGTTGGGGGTTAAAAGCCCCCCCCCTTTATTGTAAGGGCCTTTTCCAGTTGGGGAAACCCCAGAAAACCATTGGGGGGTGGTGCATGCCCAAGTCCCCCCCCGCGTGGGAAATAATTTTGTGCTTGGTTCCCAGTCCCTTAAAAATTTCCAGGGGTTTTGAAATCCTCCCCCTTTGGATTCCGGGAAAACGTTAAAAAACGCCCAAAGGCCCCTCCCAGTTTTTGGAAGGTGTTTTTTTTCCCCTTATGGGCCGTAAAGTCTTTTTTGGTCCATATTTTTTCGGTCCATTTCATTTTCCCCCTTAAAAGGGTTTTGGGGAAATTTTCAGAATTTTTCCCCCTTTTTGGGGGGAAAAAAAAGGTTTGAAAGAAGGCCCCCTTTAATTGGGTTTTTTCCCTTGCCCCAAAAGTTTTGGGTAATTTCCCAAAGGCGGCCAGCCAAAAGGAGCAAGGTGGGAATTATTAAGGGTGAAAAAGGATAAAGAGTGCATACGGGGTTGCCCCCCTTTTAAAAAGGGTTTCTTTTAATTGCCCCTTTTTTAAACAACGAAAACAAAGATGGCCCTTAAAAAACCCCCGACATAACACCCCAGGTTTTGCCCTTTGGGGTTTTTCGCTCTTTTCGTGGCCAAATTTTTTTGTACTCTGATGAAGTTTTAAATTTTTCCTCATGTTTACCAAATCTGAGAATTAAATTTTTTTCTCATCTTTTGAATTTCAAAATGTTTTCGGGCAGCCCCCCGAAAGTTTTTGGTTTTAAAAGTCCGCCTGGACCCTTGCAGTGTTCGAAAATGGAAGCCACTGCATGCAAAATTCGGGTTCACCTGAAAAGGAAGACACGGTGCTGTGGCTACATCCTTGTCTTTTGGGGATATGGGGATGGGGGAACCCAAGATGGGAGCAGTACTGTCCCCTTGGGGAAACCCAGAGCTTTAAAACCGGGTAGCCCGCCTGGGAAACCTTTACTCTTTTTGACGACTACTCAGGGTTTTTCTTTTAGGGGGAAAATTTTATAGATCCATCGACCACTTTTCCTGTTATTCCAAAAAGCGGGGCATTTTGTGGGGCAAAAAAACCCATGGTCACAACTTTCGAAGGCTTTTGCAAAGTCGTATATATTACATCTGCTTTTTTTTTTTGTTTCAAGTCCCTTTAGGCCCTTTTTCGAAAGTGATCCAGAAACTTAAACGGGCCCGGAGCGACCTGTTCAAAACCCCAATGTTGCCCTTTTTGGGAAACTAAAGGGTTTTTCTAGAGGGTGGTAAACTTGCTTCTTACCCTTTCAAAGTTTTTTTAAGATAGGGGAAGTTATGCAAATTTTTTGTAGTTTTTTGGCTGTTGTTTTACTGCCCCCTTTTGGGAAGGGGCTATGTCTGTTGTTTTTAGTAACTGAGGGACGACCCCCGTTCCTTTCTCCCTCTCCTTAGATGGAAAAGGCTCGTGATAGGGGTTTCTTGAAAGTTCTTGATGAAAAACAGAGCCCAAAGGGGAAAGTCGGGCCCGGGGCAGAGTGTTTGGGAAAGTCATTTATCGCCTGTTCGAAGTAAATTTGGCGTCAGGATAACATCGGATAGGCTTGTTTTTAAATAAAAATTTTGGGGCTTTTTCTCAAAAAAAATTTCATTTTAAATTTTCGACTCTCAGTCTGGTTAGCGGCTTGCTAAAAACTGAGCCCTATTGGGATTTGAAAAGTTTCCCCCTCTTTTCCTTGCGCATCTGTTTTGGACCCATTTTGTTTAATTTGGGGCCCAATACTGGGCGTTTTTTCTCGATTTTGATTTGGCATAGGAAGAAATCCCTTTGGGTTTCTTTCATTTCATTTACCCGCTTTTTATTTTTCCCCCCCGCGATTCCTGACTCCTAAAAAATTCTTTAGCTTAATTTTCAAATGCTTGCTATTTCTCTGACCAGTGCCCTCCCTGCGTTTTTCCAGATATATTGCCCTTTCTTTTACCGCTCTGTTTTTCCCTTTCCGTCGCCTGAAAGGGAGCGCCTGTCTTTTTTTCTATTTACATCTACTCCCCTTTTTTTCTTAGGGGAATAACCTTTGCATACCGGTGCCACCGATTTTAATCGGTTCTGGGCATAAGTGGGTCTTTTTTGTTTTAGTATATCTTCCCACCCTTAAAAGGGTTGGGAAATTTGGGTTTATTTGGGGCCCCCAATTTATGTTTTTTTTAAATTGAATTTAAAATTTTGGTGAATGCTCCCTCGTGACTAGCCCTTTTTGGGTCGGTCTGGGCCCCTCGCATACATGTTGAACCTCAATTATGTTTGATCGAGTAATTGTTTTTGATATGGTGAAAATTTCTTATCAATCTCATTGTTATGAATATGAGGTCTAGTGAAATTCTCAAGTCTAGTAGGCCTTTTTTTGCTTTTTTAAAAATTAAATTTTTGTGCAAGTTTTAAAAACTCTGTGGTGTGGTTTTAAATCAGACTGCCCCTGGGTTTTTAAATAAAACCAATTTTATTTGCTATATTCCCCCCTTTTTTTGGGTGCCTTAAGTTAAAAACCCCCAGGAGCAAGATGTTGGGTGAAGGAGCTGGAAGATTTCCAGACAAATGGCAAATTTTTTAAAAGCTGTTCCTGGAATTGCTGGGATATTGCATCCGGGGGCCCTTTTAGACAAACCCCAATGACTAGGTTTTGGTTTTCGACCCTTTTTCTGCTTTAAAAATTCCCCTACTCCCTTTTAGGCATTAAAAAAGTTTTTGTGCAAACAAGGACTCTGCAATTTACAGGGGCCCAACCCCCCCCCCCCTTTTGCCTGTTCACTCTTTCAAATCTTTTAGGTTGTAACCGGGATCCATAATTTTATTTCCAAATGATCCCTTTTTGGGGTCTCAGTGAAAGCCGCGAAAAATTGCCTTTGCCTCGGGAAGCATCCCCCGGATGAAAGGGATTTTTTTTTGTTGCGGCTTAGACCCCGTAATTTTCAAAGAAGAATGTTAATGGGGGGGGGGGCTGGGGGGTATTGTTGGTACGGGGGGGGGTTTTTTTTTTTTTTCCGGGATTAGTTTGAATAAGACAGGAAAAAATGGGACCATCACAGAAAACCCCCAAGGGAAAGGAAACCAAGCCTTTGCCATACTATGCACTTGGTATCTGCAGACATGGGAAATCTGGAAAAACAGACGGGAAATGCAAATAAAGACCACCCCAGAAAAAGCCATGCCCATATGACAACAGGGAAAAACAAACTCCCTTCCTGGGAAGCCTTTTTTTTTCCCTGAAAATTTTTACCTCTTCAGTAAAAGGAAAGACTGTGCTTTTAACCTTTTAAAATTTCCAAGGGGAACCATCTAAAGGTACAAAAAATACAAAAAAATCCAGGCCATGGAAAACCTGGGTACCACAGCCACTCAAGAGGGAGAGGTTTTTTTTGTGCCAGGAAGGAAAAAAAACTGGCAAAAAAGGCAGAAATCGAAAACTAAATCCATCCAAATTTCCCGGGTGGAACCACAGCGAAAGGCCCCCCACCCAAACCAACAGATACGATACTAATGCCGGAAAAAAAAAACCCCCCCCCCCCCAAACCACAATACCACCATTTCCCATGACATTCTTTTTTGCAAATATACGGTTTTAAAGCCAGCAAAAAAAACAACAAAATACCTTTCATTCCCTTGGGCTGGGTTTTCAGAGGCAAAGGCAATTCCGCGGGGGTTTTACGAGACCCACAAAAAGGATCCCCTTGGACAACCAAAATGGATCCCAGGTTTTCCAAAATATACAGAGTGACCAGAGTGAACCCGGCAAAAGGGGGGGGGGGGTTGGGCCCGTAAAATTCAAAAGTCACTTGTTTGCAAAAAACTGCTAAAAAGCCTCCCAAAAATGAAATGGAAGTTTTAGCATAAAGGTTCCCAAAAAACCAAAACCTGTCCCTTTTGGGAGTCTACAACCTCCGGGTGCAACATCCCAGCAAATTTCCCGGGAAAAGCTGTTTAAAAAATTTACCACTGTCGAAAATCTTTTCCCCTCCTGCACCCAAAAAACCCTTTCTTCCCGGGGGGTTTCAAAATTTAAACACCTAAAAAAGGGGAATATAGCAAATAATATTGTTGCAGGGAATAAAAACCAGGAGGCAAACTCTGATGAAAACCACACCACACCCAGGGTTTTTTTTAAACTCTGCACAAAATTCAATTAAAAACCCCAAATAAAAAGCCTACAAGACTGGAAAAATACACTAAACCCCCTTTTTTCACTAACAAATGATCCGATAAGAAAAGTCACCATATCCAAAAAAAATAACTCAGATCACAACATAATTTTAGGTTCAGACATTATGCCCGGGGGCCCCCGACCGACATAATGAACCTAGCACGAGGGGGCCCTTCACCAAATTAACTTTAATAACAAAAAAAAAAAGTGGGGCCAAGAAAACCCCTCCTAACCGATATAAGCTGGGGAAAAATATTTCAAGGGGAACCCCAGACCCCCAAAGTATCCTAGAACGATTAAAATTGGGGCACTCGATTTTCCAAGGCAAAAACCCCTAAGAAAAAGGGGCGAGTAGATTTTTAAAAAGAAAGAGACAGGCCCCCTTTTTCAGGGGACGGGAAAAAATAACAAGGGGCTAAAAGGGTCAAAATATCTGAAATGCCTTTTGGGAGACACTGGTCAGAGAAAAACAAAGCATCGAAATCAAACTAAAGGAACTTTTAGATTTAGAATCGCGGGAAGAACTAAAAGCCATAAATGAAATCGAAAGAAACCCCAAAATATTTTTTTCTCCTATGCCAAATCAAAGTCGAAACAAACCCCCCCGTATTGGGGCCCCCACTTAAACAAGATGGGTCCCCACACAGATGAAAAAAAGGGGAAAGATGAGGGTACCAAGTCCCCAAAATGACCATTTTTTTGCAAGCCGCTAACCAACTGAGAGTCCCAAGATCAAAAGAAATTTTTTATGAGAGACCACAAAAATTTTGGGTTTAAAACAAGCCCAACCGATGTTATCCGACGCCCAAAGACCCCCCCTTTGAAAAGGGGATAAAACATGCCCTGCACTCTGCCCCCGGGGCCCAAATCATGGGAAATCCGTGTTCATCAAGAAATTCAAGAAGCCCCCCATATGACCCTTTCCAAACCCTTTGGGGAGGGGGCCCTTTCACGGGGGGCGCCACAGTTACTAAAAACCCAAAAGACATAAACCCCACCCAAAAAGGGGGCAGTAAAACAAAAGCAAAAACAAAAAGGGCCGAAGCCTAACACCCATTCAAAAAAACTTTGAAAGGGAAAAATAAGAACAAAACACCACCCATCTAGAAACCCATCCCCCTTTACACAAACCCCGGGGAACCTTTGGGTTTTGAACCCGGTTTGCTCCTGTCGTTCCCCAAACTATTTGGGTCACTACGACAAGGCCTAAATGCACTAGAAAAATAAAAAGAATGCAGAGAAAAAATAAACACCTTTTCAAAAGCCTTCGACAAGTGGGGACCATGGCTAAAAGCGCACAAAATGCGTCTAAAGGGGTTAAAAGGAAAAATCGGGCGATGATCAAAATTTTTCCCCACTAAAAAACACCGAGAGTATCGTTTAACAGAGTAAAGTCCCCAGCAGCAAAGGGGAAAAGCCTGTTCCACAAGGCCCAGTACTACTCCCATCTTGTTCCTCATCCTCATAACCGACATAGACAAGGATGTCAGCCACACACCGGTCTTCCTTTGCAGATGACACCCGAACTCATGACATGTCTTCCAAATTTTTGACACTGCAAACTCCAGGCGACCCTCCCAAACCAAAACTTTTAGTGGGCTGGAAAAAAAACAATAAGAAGTTCAACGATGAGAAATTTCAAATTTCTCAGATATGGAAAAAACGTGGAAATTAAATCTTCATCAGAGTACAAAAAAAAATTCTGGACACAAAATAGAGAGAAACACCAACGTCAAAGACCCGGGAGTGATCATGTCGGGGGATCTTTACCTTCAAAGGGCCATAACATTTTATTTAATCGCCTCTGCAAAAAAAATGACAGGATGGATAATGAAAACCTTTAAAAATAGGGAGGGCCCAAGGCCCCTGAAGAACCTCTTTTTGGTCACTTGTTTTTTCCCAGGGGGGAATATTGCTTTCACACAAAAGCACCAACAAGGCAGGGGAAATTGCTGACCTAGAAAATTTCAAGAACCTTCACGGGGCACATAACGGAGATAAAACCCCAATTACTGGGGCGCTTGAGGTTTCCCGAACCTTTTTCCCCCGGAAACAGCGGGAAAAGATTTCATGATTTTATACACCTGGAAAAAAATAGAGGACTTAAATACCGAAATTGCACACGAAAATCACTCACTACAAAGGGAAAAGACTTTGGGAGACGATGCAACAACCCCCCAATGAAAACAGGGGGGTCAATAGCACGTTAAGAGACCAAACAAAAAGTGTCAGGGGGCCCCAGACTGTTCAACGCCTCCCACAAACATAAGGGGGGATTACCAACAGACCCCTGGCAGTCTTCAAGCTGGCACTGGACAAGCACCTAAAGTCGGTTCCTGACCAGCCGGGCTGTGGCTCGTACGTTGGTTTGCGTGCAGCTAGCAGCAACAGCCTGGTTGATCAGGCTCTGATCCACCAGGAGGCCTGGTCACAGACCGGGCCGCGGGGGCGTTGACCCCCGGAACTCTCTCCAGGTAAACTCCAGGTAAAATATTACAAAATTATGAGGTAAGTTGGTATTATGGCTAAGTGACTAAATACTAGTTTGTGAGTTTAGCAATGTGAATGCTTTTGTTTTGGCACTATACATAGTTTCAGTATTGGAGTATCACAGGCCAACTTATGACTAGTTAAGATTCATTATTTTGAGATTGAGATTGATATTTCTGTTTATGGTCAAATGGGTGAGTGAGTGTAAGTGTTAACCACCAGATGGTATTCGTGCAACAGTTAGGTATCTTTATTTCGAAACGTTTCGCCTACACAGTAGGCTTCTTCAGTCGAGTACAGAAAAGTTGATAGAAGCAGAAGATACTTGAAGACGATGTAATCAGTCCATCACCCTTAAAGTTTTGAGGTGGTCAGTCCCTCAGTCTGGAGAAGAGCATTGTTCCATAGTATGAAACAATATGGAGATGAAGTGACAGGATGGAGCCTTATATAGCGCCAGGAGGTGAGACGTAGGTCACTAGAAGAGGTAAGAACGCAGATGTTAGGAGGTCAGGTCCCTCTCAAATCCAGCCGTTCTCACTAGTAGAGGTTGTCATAGTTGATTGCAGGTCTGTACCAAGATACCCTTGTGTTGCAGTGTCTGACAGATTGAACATTAAAATGGTATAAAATACCGACAGGGTGTTAGGTAAGACACATGTGCAACAGTTAGGTATCTTTATTTCGAAACGTTTCGCCTACACAGTAGGCTTCTTCAGTCGAGTACAGAAAAGTTGAGGGACTGACCACCTCAAAACTTTAAGGGTGATGGACTGATTACATCGTCTTCAAGTATCTTCTGCTTCTATCAACTTTTCTGTACTCGACTGAAGAAGCCTACTGTGTAGGCGAAACGTTTCGAAATAAAGATACCTAACTGTTGAAAGTTAAGACACATGTGCAACATCTGGATATCTTTATTGTAGTAGACGTTTCGCCATCCAGTGGCTTTATCAATACAGATTCTAGGACATAATAGGAAGACAGTAGAAACTATATACAAAAGATGAGTAATCAGTCCCCTCGGCCTTGGAGTTAGTGTTCACAGCTTCATGGTGGAGGAGAATCTGGAGCAAAGACAAGAAGACTGGCG
Source organism: Cherax quadricarinatus (assembly GCF_026875155.1). Classification (NCBI taxonomy): domain Eukaryota; kingdom Metazoa; phylum Arthropoda; class Malacostraca; order Decapoda; family Parastacidae; genus Cherax; species Cherax quadricarinatus. The sequence continues at coordinate 7,625,203 of NC_069408.1, read as the reverse complement.
GTTTATATAGGCGTCAGTGGATAGGGACTGGCAGCAGACGAGGGCAGTCACTGGTAGGCGGGATTCCCCAGTGGAAGTAGGTTCTTCCCAAAGAAATGGGTTAGTTGCAGCAGCCGTGAAGAATGTCTTGTAGATGTCCTCTGAACCAAGATTCCATGATGTTGCAGTGTCTGACAAGTTGTGCAAGAAAGGTATAAAATACCGACAATATGAAAGTTAAGACACATGTGCAACATCTGGATATCTTTATTGTAGTAGACGTTTCGCCATCCAGTGGCTTTATCAATACAGATTCTAGGACATAATAGGAAGACAGTAGAACTATATACAAAAGATGAGGTAATCAGTCCCTCGGCCTTGGAGTTAGTGTTCACAGCTTCATGTATCTTACCTAACAACCTGTCGGTATTTTATACCATTTTAATGTTCAGGTTTAGTTAGGACAATATTCTTGGTTTTTTTCAGTTTGTGGGTCCCTAGAATCTGAGAGAGTGTTTTCCAGGTCTTTTTTATATCTCCTCTTGTGTCAGTGAATCTACTGGAGTAGTATAGTTGTTTGGCTTTCTTTATTACTTTGGTGAGGACTGATGAATAGTGTTTAAGAATATCTTTGTGTATTAAGCCCTGTCTATATTGCTTTTCATATTGGTATTTCTTATCAATGGATTTCAGAATGGTGCTGGTTAGCCATGGGCAACCAAGCCGTTTGTTTGTGATCTGTTTCGTTTTTATAGGACAATGTTTGTTGTATAGTCTAAGTAATTTGTTAAAAAAAATGTCTGTCCAGTCATCAATACCATTGGCCTTGGAGAATTCTGTAGGCCAGTCAACAGTCCTCTAGGTCAGCTGTGAACTTCCTATTGAGCCTCATCATGGAGTCTAAATGAAACTTTGTTGTATTCAAGTGGTGGTTTACTAATGTTTGTCAAGAGGTCAAGTGGCTAAGAAAAAGAGAGTGAGAAGCCACTGTAGGCAGTAGGACTTTTGGGCACAACAGTGGGAAAGAACAGACACGAACCGTCGAAACTTCCCAAGGGGGTAGAGAAAAGTGAGATGCTACATGAACATAGAAAGGTGGTAACATAAGAACATAGAACACAAGAAAGGAGGAACACTGCAGCAGGCCTGTTGGCCCATGCTAGGCAGGTCCTTCACAGATCCATCCCACTAATAGAATATTTGCCTTCATAAGAACATAAGATCATAAGAATTAAGGAACACTGCAACAGGTCTACTGGTCTATGCAAGGCAGCTCCAATTCTCCCCACCGGCTTAAGCCAATACCTTGACCTAGTGAGATCAGACACGTCACTTAAGGGATTAGCACTGCGTCCAACCTAGTAGCTAGTCAGGTTCATTTCACACCCACCCACACCCACTCATAAGAACATAAAGAAGGAACACCACAGCAGGCCCACTGACCCACGCGAAACAGGTCCGTGTCCCCCCCCCCAGATTAGCCCAATGACCCACCTAGTCAAGTCACTTCCACTTAAGGAAGGAGCACGGCATCAGACATAGCAGCACAAGCTAGTCAGGTCCAACTCACACCCACCTACACCCACTCATGTATTTATCTAACTTATTTTTAAAACTACTCAACGTTTTAGCCTCAATAACTGTACTCAGGAGTTTGTTCTACTTATCCACAACTCTATTACCAAACCAGTGCTTTCCTATATCCTTCCTGAATCTGAATTTTCCCAACTTGAAACCATTGCTGTGAGTCCTGTCTTGGCTGGAAATTTTCAGCATGCTATTTACATCCCCTTTATTTATTCCTGTTTTCCATTTATACACCTTGATCATATCCCCCCTAATTCTGTGTCTTTCGAGAGAGTGCAGATTCAGGGCCCTCAGTCTATCCTCATAGGGAAGATTTCTGATACATGGGATCATCTTTGTCATCCTCCTCTGTACGTTTTTGAGAGCATTTATATCCATTCTGTAAAACGGTGACCAGAACTGAGCAGCATAGTCTAAATGAGACCTAACCAAGGATATATAGAGTTGAAGAACAACCTGAGGACTTCTATTAAATATGAAGAAAATAATTCTGTTAGCTTTATTGCGAACACTAATGCACTGTTGTCTTGGTTTTAGATTACTGCTAACCAGAACTCCTAATCCTTTCGCAATCAGTAGTATTAAGATCTACTTATTTAGTTTATATGCGCATGGTTATTTTTCCTGTCCAACATTTAGAACTTTGGATTTGTCTATATCAGACTGCACTGGCACTTCTCTGACCATTGCATCAGTCCATTCAAATCATCCTGGAGTGCTCTAGTGTCCTCATTAGAATGAGCGGACAGCCTATTTTGGTGTCATCAGCAAATTTGCTTATGTCGCTATTTATTCCCCCGTCTATGTCGTTTATGTAAATTGTGAACAACAACGGGCCCATCACTGTTCCCTGTGGAACAACGTTTGAGACGTGCCCCCATTCTGATTTCTCCCCATTTATGCAAACTCTCTGCTGCCTATTTGTCAGCCATGCCCCAACACAGGAAAAATTTCTCCTCTTATTCCGTGTGCCTTAAGTTTCCTCAATAGCCTCTGATGTGGAACTCTATCGAAAGCCTTACTGAAGTCCATAACACAATATCATGGTTTAGAAAGACACGTAAGCAAACACTATAACATATTTATTAGAAAACGTTTCGGTCCTGGGACCTTGATCACTTCTAACATACAGAGGTAGAAAGACATTATATATATTGGCGGAGAGTGAGATGTGACGCACGTGACCTGAGGAATGTCATAAGAAATAGAATGGAGGAACACTGTAGAAGGCCTACGGGCCCATGCGGGGCGGGTCCTTACAAAAAACCTCTACCTATGAGAGGACGGGTAGACGATGAAATCAGGGGACTCCTGTTTGTTGGGGTTGGGCTTTTTAAGTATCAGTATGCCAATTTTTTTTAAAATTTTTTGTGTTTCCGTGTTGCGTTCTATAGTGTGGGTCGGCGATTGTGGGGCTTTAGGCACCGTCGGCGTTAGGTCTGGTTCGGTAGAAGGGTTTTGTGCCCGTTTCAGTTCTCAAATGCCCCGGGGAGTCCCTGGGAGGACACAGGCGTACCTTACATCGTTTTGTAGAGGCATTTCGAGCTCATTCGGGCGGACTGCAAATCTCGCCTGCTCGCCTACATATTTTTTGGGGACAAACCCCACAAGGATATGAAAGACGCCTGCGTAGAAGTTAGAGGTGTGGGGCGGGCGTTTCGTTTGGGGCTTTGATAGATGATGTGTTTAGGGTGGAAACGTTAGTTACTCATAGAAAGTCCCGCGAGTATTCATGGCAACATCCCCCAATGGGTACTATGAACTTTTTAGGGGCTGTTCCAGGGGCCGGTTTTTTGGGGGACTCCTCTCTTAGTCGGGTGTCTTGGGTAAATAAAAGTTAAAGATCGTCCTTTTTGGGAGTTTTCTATACACTTTGAAGAGAAGTTTTGTCACGTGGGGAATCTGCACTTTAAACGCGAGGAAAGGGGAATTTTTCCCACCATTTTCGGTTCAAGTGTAAACTTATTGATGGTCAACTGCTTTGATCTTGTTGAAAGGCCGGGATATTGAAGTCCGGTAGAAAACCAAATATCATCAACGTATTTTAGCCGGGTAAGGGGTTTTGGGGAAATGAGGGTGCTAAATTTTCTGGCTCCGGGTTTTCCATGAAGGGGTTGGCAAGCACACACAGGGGGCTGCCCATTGCCCCCCAAAAGCATTGTTTGTAACATTGTCCAAAAACTTGAAGAAGTTAAAATTTAACAAAAATTCCACTAGTTTGATGAAATCAGAAGAGGTAAAGGGAGGTCGGGGTTTTTCAGTGACCTCTGTCTCAAAATGTTGTTTCAGGTCAGTAGAAACTTTGGAAAAAGGGGGCGTACATCAAAGGGAACCATGCTTTGTTTTTTTACATTCGGTTGGGAAAATTTGGAGAGAAGTACCCAGTGTTTAGGGGGGCTTGATGAGGTGCCCAGAAGCGCGAAAGTTTTGGCAAGGTGGCCGCTAGTCGTTGGGGCGCTCCCTATCCCAAGTGATAGGCCGAGTGGGGGGGCCCGGTTTGTGTTCTTAGGAAGGCCCCACAGGGGTGCGGTTTTGGTTTTACCCGGGAAAGTTCAAGTAGTTTTTGCCTTGTTCTGATTTTCGTAAGATGCTCGAGCCTCTTTATGCACGAAATTTCCCATACAGGCTGGTATGTGTTGGCCTCGTGAGAAATTTAAGACCTTTTTTTGTTGTAGTCGACAGTGTTAGTAACACCACACCACCTCCTTTGTCACGGTGTAAGACGTTCACGTTGTTGCCAGGGTTCCCGAGTGCTTGAGAAACTTTCTGGAATGACAGGTCTTGAAGGGTCGTACTGCCATGTAATTCCTTTAACAAAGCCCTTTTGAAATCGGAGCTCCAAAAGGTTGGGTTTTTGGTTACCATATCCCAAATTATGTTTCTTGTTGACGCCCTATAAACTTGGCCCTAGGTTTAGGGTTCGTCTGGGGGCCGGGGTTTGTGAAAAAGGAATAAGTTTTATGATTTTTCTGGTCGTCCCTTTTGCTCCATTGCTGGGGACACAGGGCTTTATTTTCGTTGTTGGCAGTGGTAACTGCTATATATATTCGCAGTCCTTCTTAGGGGTAGGAAGTGAACACAATCTGACAGCATAATGAGGCTTCCTTCTGACATGTCGCAGTTCATCAGAGCTTTCTCTAAGGTAGGGGTAAAAACAAGAGAAAAGGGGGCTAGATGGGTCAGTTGTCAAGGAGTGGACCCCCATTCCCAAACACCGTTACCTGGCTAAGAACGTTAATGAAATTGGGTTTTTTATCCGAACGTCTCAATATCCAGGCCCTTCTCAACAAAACAATGCAGTTGAACCATCTAAAAAGTTTACCTTTAAAATCGAAAATGATGGCAAAATTCCTTTCCTCGACTTTTTACGTCAGATCTCCCCACAGTGACAAACTTCCTTCAAGGTATAGAAAACCTACCAACAAAGGGGAAACTTTAACACTTTTATTCACTCCCAAGACACCTGCACAAGAGGGATCCTATTGGGTTTTCTTGAGAGCCTTCGCACTCCAGCCCTTGTTTTCTAAAAGGAAAAATGCACTTACATAACACAACCCTTTTTAACACGTCTTCAGTTCCCATTTTTCTTCATCCGAGATTCCCAATAAGGCACAACCCTATCCTCAAAAACCCCGCCCAGGAAAACACCCCTTTAAACAGTTCATAGTCCCTCCCATTTTTGGCGATTTTTCCACGAAAATTTCCCCGGGGACTTGCAAGAGTAAATAAAACGTTTCCCAAAATAAACAAAACATCTAAAAAAGGGACCTCACAAACGAAACGCGGGCCCCACACCTCTAACTTTTTACACAGGCGTCTACACTATTCCTTGTGGGTTCTGTCCCAAAAAATATTAGGCGGGGACGGGCAGAGATCTCGCGGGCCCACCTAAAAGAGATCAAAATGCCCCCTTAAACAGAGACGATGTAAGGAACGCCTGTGTCCTCCACAGGGACCCCAGGGGGGCATTTAAATAAAATTGGAAAAAGGCACAACTCGTTCTAAACCCCGAACCAGCCCCTTCAAAACGCCGACGGTGCCTAAAAAGGGGCCCCCACAAAATCCCCGTCACCGCACTTTTGAACGCAACACTGGAAACAAAAAAATTTTTTAAAAAAACATTGGCAAAAATTTGTTTACTTTAAGCAGAAACCAAACCCAAAAACACAGGAGTAACAGGGATTTTCATTCGTCTTCCCTTTTCTTCATCATGGGTTGAGGTTTTTTTTTTGATAAGGACCGGCCTCCATGGGCCAGTAGGCCTTCTGATTTGTTCCCCCCATTCTTTTGTTTTTTATGCCCATTCCCAGGCCCCCAAAGCTTTCCCAATCTCCCCTCTTCCCCCCAATTTATAAAAAAGTCTTTCTACCTCTGTTGTTTGAAGTGTAAAAGGTCCCGGGCCCGAAACTTTTTTAAAAATAAATATGTTATTTTTTTGCTTAGTGTTTTTTCAAAAACCAACTTGTCGGTATTTATTCCCAAAGGGTTTTTATACACACAATTTTTTTTTTCTTTACCATGATCTACCTAAAAACACCTTAGTAAAAAAATTTTTAGTAAATCCTTAAAGACGGGAACCCCCCTTTTGTAAACCGAGTTGAGATTTTTTTAATAAAATCTGTACCTTAACAAAAAGGGGTTACGAATTGTTTTCGGCAATTATTGTTTTCCCAAAAATTTTTCCCACTATGGGGGAAAGGCTTATTGGTCTATGGGTTCGAACCCAAGGACCTGTCCCCCGGCCTTGTAAATGGGGTTTAAATTTCCATTTTCCACTTACGGGCCATACCCCCAGTTTGTAGTGATATGTTAAAAAGATTACCCCCAAATTTAAATGCTGATTTTCCTTTTTACTTTCCCCTTTAAAACCCCCTTGGGCCAAACAGTTCATCAGGGCCTGGGGTTTTGTGGGGTTTTTTGTTTCTCTATTTTTTTGAGGCCCCGTCCCCTTGTTCCCGAAATTTCGTGCTTTAGTTTATTTTTCGTCCCTGTTCTACAAAATTTCTATTATTTCGGGTTTTCGCTATTTTTTCCGGGGTGAAAACTGGGGGAAATAGGTATTGAAATTTCACACATTCCTTTTTCACTGTCAGTGCCCCTTTTAATCTTCCCCTTCGGGTATCCCGAAAAAACCCTTTTTGGGTTTTAGTTTTTTGAATCCCTTGCGCCCTTACCCCCTATAAATCCCTTTTTGTTTTCTTATTCCTTTCAATATTTCTCTTTTTAAAACTTTTTTTTTATTTTTTTTTAAATTTATTTTTTTTAAATTTTTTTTTATTTTTTTTATTTAATTTTGGGCATACATACAGAGGTAAAAAAAAATTAAGGGAAAGAGAAAGCATCCCCAAAGGGCCATTATTTTAAAAAGCTTTTGGGGCTGGCTTAAAATTAACAAGAATTTGTTTGAAATCAGTGAAAAGGCCATTTTGGGTAAACAGATAACTATAAAATACAAAGAGTATTACAAAAGACAGGGAAATTGGTTTCATGCATTGTTTTTTACATTTTAGTTTGAATGGAGTATTTTTGTTAGATTGGGTTTTTTGGTTTAAAAATTTATTTATATAACTGAATTATTGATTTTTTAAACTGCCCATCCCCTCTTTTGATACGCAAATATATGCCTCTCTTTTGCCCAATGAGATGTTTTAATCTATTGTTCATCCATTTGGGATCATTTTTTAGATCAAAATTTCCCTACTCGGAACAACAATTTTGTCTGGGCAGCTAGAACTACGCCCCTGAAAAACGTCATTTTGGGGCAACAAAGTTTCACCTACCTGACCCCATAGTCATGACATCCCAATTTAGCACACCCCAAATTAATTTCTCAGTCCCATGAAGTCGGCCAAGCGAAAATCTGGGACAGAGATTTGATTGCGGTTATTTGGGTAATTCCATGATATATTGTAACTAAGTGATTTGTGGTCACTTTCCCCAAGCTCATCATTAACCTCAAGATTATTGGTGACTCTTTGTTGGCAAGAACCAAAGTCAAGCAGATTTTTTCCCTCTATTTGGTTCTGTCACAAACCTGTTCAAAAAGAAATCCTGAACCATAATCAAGAAAGTCATTTAAACTCAAGATTTCCTGTCATATTGTTCCAATGAATTTGTCTAAAGTTAAAATCTCCCATTATCACAACATTTTCATAACTAGATGCCTTGTGAATTACGTCCCATAACAGCTTACTGCACTCCCTATCAAGGTTTGGGGGCCTATAAATCACACCAAAAATTAATTTGTCATGACCCTCGAGAAACTGTAGCCAAATAGATTCTGTGTTCGATGTTTCAAAATCTTAAAATCATGTCTAAGACAACAATTTAAATTTTCTCTGACATACATTGCCACCCTACAACCCTTCCTGTTGACCCTATCAGTGTGGAATAGTTTATAACCCTGTATGTTGCATTCAGAAGGCATTTCTCTATCAAGCTGAACCAGGTCTCTGTTATGCCAATAATATCTATATTACCTACACTTGCAAGTAATCTTAGCTCATCTATCTTATTTCTTAGACTCCTACTATTTGTTTAGTAAACCTTAAGGGAGCTAGTCACTCGTTGCCCTCTATTATCTCTCTTTGTTTGTTGATCCATTGATTTATTGATTTTCCATTACTAGCAACTTTATTTTGAATATTGTCTTTTAAACATATACCTGAGGTATCCCGGTAATAACTGCTGTTTTTAACCCAAATACTGCAGCCTGATTGTTTCCCACAAACACCCATACCTCTATAATCTATCAGTTTAAATTCCTAGACAGGTCATCAATTACCCTCTCAATCGAACTGGCTAATGCAACCACTCCATCCCCAGAGAAATTATCCCCATCCCTTGCATACATATCAAGTTTGCCAAAGAATAGGTCCCAGTTATCAACGAATGGGATTGCAAGTTCCTTGCAGTACCTGTCCAGCCAGCAATTTATACCAATTGTCCTAGACACCCATTCATTGCCCACTCCCTTTCTTGGCAAGATGCTACATATGACTGGGATCCCTCCCTTAGACCTAACTACTTCTATGGCTGACCTGTACTTATCCAGCAGCACCTGTCTTCTGCCCTTCCCAATGTCATTACCCCAGCACTAAGACAAATAATGGGCTTGTTCCCATTACCTGACGTAATATTATCCAACCTGCTGACTATGTCACCAACACAAGCTCCAGGAAGGCACACCCTCTGTCTGACCTTTCTGTCTGTTAACAAAAAGGACGGTCCATACATCTTACCTGAGAATCTCCATTAAAATATTCTTACCTTGATTAGCAGGGGGAATCAGTGGTACCTTCAACCTCACTAAACCATTGAAGTGCACTAGTCCTGGAGAACAGAGAATCGATTTCCTACCTTCACATCTTCTCTGTTAACACTCCTTATCTTCCTTCTTCCTGAACTCTGAACCACTTGCCACTTAAAGTGGCTGCCACTCTCACTGCTGGTGACCATTTCCTCCTTACCAGCTAAATCCTTCTCACACTCACTCCCAAACTCATCTAGGCAAAGCTTCAGCCTCCTATTTTCCTCCTGAAGAAGTAGAACCTCCTTCTTCAACACATGAACCTGAGATTCTAAAACACTACAACAAGCCATGGTGCTTGGTAACACCCCACTCTAACTCCCAAGAGCTTAGGACAGGTATGACCGCAGGTGGACCACTGACCTCAGCGTACTGAAGAGGAGACAAGAGCGAATGTAGGAGAAGAGAAAAGGGGTGGAGGAAACAGGGGTGATGAACAAATAAAGGACATCTACTAACATTAGTGACCATCCTATACATGTATATGGAAGGATTGTGGAGGACATGAGCACACATAATAGTAAAGGCAATGACCATCACGGTGATCAGATAAGGATGGAATATTTGCCTCTGCTCAGAGGCTCTCAACTGGTAAAGAGCGAAAAAGCACTGAGGCATAAAAGTAATCCCTGGTGATGGATGGGATAAGGCTAGAGAGAGAGTTGCAAGAGACGCCGCTGAATATATCTGGTCACCATAATCAAGTTTCAATAAAATTAGGGCTGAATGTAGTTGAAGGAGAGTTCTATACGATCACCCCCCCCCTGCCATGAAAGATGAGCAAGGTTTTTAAGGAGGTTCAGCCGCCGGTTATGACAAGTTGCTGTCAGAGAGGTAATGTGAGGTTTTCCAGGATAACCTATAGTCAAACAGGCCCAACAAACCTGACCATATCACGTTCTGGAATATGCAACCATATAGGTACAATGGATGATCAGAGATGACAGAAAATCTAGTGAAAGTAATTTAGTGAGCTTTAGTACTAGAAATTTAAACCCATGAGTGGTGGCCCAATTAGAAACACGGCTGACCACATGCTGGAGAGAAACTGCAATGAGGTGGCAGTCAGCGCCTGCACAAGCTAGAGCGAAGTCATTGGATGTAAGAATAAAGGCCAGATCATTTATAGCAAGGAGAAAAAGTGTTGTGCTCAGAACACATCCCTGGGGGACACCTTCAGCTTGGACAAAGTCCGAGGAAAGCATATTATTAACCCGAACATGGAAATGTCTTGCAGTTAAAAAATTCTTAAGGAAAAACGGTAGATTGCCTCGGAGGCCTAAGGAGTGGGACTGGGCCAAAATATTATGCCTCCAAGTTGTGTCATATGCCTTCTCAAGGTCAAAAAAGATGGCAATAAATGGATGGTTAATGGCAAGGGCATTACGAACATACGTATCCAAGCATATTAAGGGGTCACTGGTAGAACGACCCTTACGAAAGCCAAATTGACTAGTGGAGAGACTATTGTGTCTCTAAATACCACATCAAACATCTATTTTCCAGACATTCCATCACCTTGCAAACTGCACTGGTAAGAGCAATGGGACGATAGCGGGAGGCATCATGTCCCGTAGTACCCGGTTTGCGGAAAGGGAGAACAATGGCAGATTTCCACAGCTGGGGAAGAACTCCTTGCAACCAAATAAGATTAAAGAGTCATAAGAGGACAGCAAGGGCTGACTAATGCAAATGCTGTAGCATACGAATATGAATGCCGTCAGGCCCAGCTGCCGATGATGGGCAAGCAGAGAGTGTTGCCTCCAGTTCCAAAGTGTAAAAGGCATATTATAAGATTCTTCTCTGATAGAAGAAAAGTTTAAGGGTGCTAACTCTCTGGCAAACTTTGAGGAAAGAAGGGGCATGGATAGAGCCCCTGAGAGATACAGACAAGATGATTATCAATTTCCATGGCAAAGTCAAGAGGGTTTGCTATATTGACACCGGCAACCCGAAGAACAGGAGTCGGGTCAGGAGAGTATTTACCACTCAGTTTCCGTACTTTTTTGTAGACTGCACTCATAGAGGAAGCCAAAGTGACAGTAGAAACATAATCCTGCCAGCAAGTGCCTTTAGCCTCACGGATGACACAGCGAGCGACCACTCTCTTCTGCCTAAAATTAAGGAGTCTGTGGTTCTATTGTACCAGTACCTGCCCCATGCAGCATGTTTCATACTGCCCAAGCACAAGCAGGAGACCACCAAGGTACGCACTTCTGAGAATGCTTGCCCAAGGTTTGGGGTATAGAATGTGAAGCTGCAGTTAAAACTGAGGCCGACAAGAGGTGTAAAAGCTCATCAATGGAGGACAAAGAAGGATCCTTACTAAAAGCAGTTAGATGCGAGTAAAGGTCCAAATTCACTCGGTCAAATTGCCAGCGTGGGCTACGAGGAGATGGTGAATACGAGGGAGAAGTAATGATGATTGGAAAATGATCACTGTCATGCAAGCCTGGGAGGAGAGACCAGGTGAAATCTAGTACAGTTGAGGAAGAGCAAACCGAGAGATCCATGCAAGAGAATGAGTATGAGGATCAAAATGGATGGGAGAACAATTGAATGTCGCAGGAGTCACAGTAAAAAAAACCCAGAGGAAATGGTGGGCATTAAAATCGCCAAACAACAGAAGTGGCAGTGCTAAGGAAGAAACCAGGAGTGCAACATCTGTGATAGGTAATGCACAAGAAGGAGATACAAAGAGCAGATTGTATTCCACTTATTCAAGTGGATGCAGGCTGCAGTGTAATGCAGTGAAGTATGAACAAAGAGCTGATGGTATAGAATACCGGTGCATACAAGAAGTGCATTTCCATTAAAGGTTCCATTGAGAAAAGGATCCGATGAATATATGTAATAAATCATAGCCCGAGATGGGATGGATAACAGTGGAACGTAATCTGGAAAAACTGGGAGAACAACTCCTGAAGCTCACCCGGTTACCTCTAAGACTGCGGATATTCCACTGTAAATAAGCCATGATTTGTGAAGAGAAAGATACATGAAATCTGAAGGTAGAGGTATCTATGGACTAGAAGGGTTAGAAAAGTCCACATGTGGAGGCAGCCGAAAACTTTTATGCAGCAATGGATTGAGATGCTGCGAAGGAGTTGTGCAGACGGAGAACATAAGAACATAAGAAAGGAGGAACACTGCAGCAGACCTGTTGGCCCACACTAGGTAAGTCCTTTACAATCCCTCCCACCAACAAAACATTTGCCCAACCCAATTTTCAATGCTACCCAAGAAATACGTTTTGGCAATTCTATTTACTCATGAAAGTCTCACTCAAATCCAACCCCTCTCACTCATGTAATTATCTAACCGAAATTTGAAACTACCCAACGTTTTAGCTTCAATAACCCTACTAGGCAGACTGTTCCACTCATCAACTACCCTATTTCCAAACCAATACTTTCCTATATCCTTTCGAAATCTAAACTAATCTAAAGAGTGAAGAGGAGAAACAGGAGGTGGATCTGTGTCATCAGTGGTCGAGTCTCCTAAATATATTCTAAGATAGCTTCAAATATTTCAGAGGACAAAGACGTTGTATATGGTGCAATATTGGAGATGGAAGGAGGGGGGTGAGTAAAGATCAGGGCGACACTGGACTATACCAAAGTAGGGGGGACAAAAGGGTAGAGCGTACTGGAGAAAAAGCTTGGGAGGGGACAGGAAAGGAAGTGACCTGGGAGGGGATAGAAGAGGAAACTTGGCAGAGGACAAGGGAAAATGGTACTGCATGAGGAGGAAGATGAACCTCCACACTTGTAACAGAGCCAGTTAGAGGTGAAGAGCCAGGTACAGAGACTGGAAAGGAAAAATGTACAGGTTGCAGAAGGGAAGGAGGGGTGAAAGGAGATTTTAACAATGGGGATTTTTTGGACTTCGGAGGAGAGGAGCAATGGGGAGGAGGAAGTGTTGTACGAGGTCTTCTAGACACAAAAACTTGTGAGAGAAGAAGAGGAAGAGGTGAGAACAGAATGAGGTGTCGAGGAAGGGATCTTTGAGTCCAGTACAGCAAAAGAATTAGAGACAGGGGTGACTGTGGAAGGGGTGACCACAGAGGAGGCTGCGGAAGGTGGAACCTCAGAGGTGAGGGGTTGTTTAGCAACTCGAGAATAAGAAATATGGGGAAGTTTCCCTTGGAGGCATAGATGAGAGACTGCCATAGCATAAGGAAAGCCTTCTGCCTCTTTGAGACAACGGATTTCTCACTCATTTAAGTAAACTTGGCAACGGCAAGAGTAAAATGGGTGAGTCTCATGACAATTAAGGTAAGAGGGAGGTAGACTACAGGACATATTAGTATGGTTGTCGGCACCACAGACTGGGCATTCGGCCATAGACCTACAATATTTTGCTGGATGACCAAAATGCCAGCAATTTCTACACTGTTGCAGTTTATGGATCACCTTTCAAACTTGTAAACAGTGTCCCGCAATAAAAACAGAGGGTGGAAGCTCACGGCAGTCAAAAGTTAAGTGAGTTACATTGCAAGGGTATCGTCTCTGCCTGTGAGCAGGGAGGACATAAGTGTCTACTTTGAGGATTGGGAGGTCTTGGAGCTCAAACTGTTCTAGATTGTCATTACCGCATCTGGAAATTGTTGGGCAATGGTATGGGGTAGAATGACAGTACCACTACATGACTTGAGGGAATGATGTTTTTCAACAGTTACAGAAGTAGCATCAATGGTTGTAAGGAGAGAAAGATCGTGAGCTTGGCTAGCATTCTGGACAGTGATGATGCATGTACTGCTCTTGAGAGCATGAAAGGATATATCTCTACCAATATGGCATAGGAGCGCCTTCCCAATACTATAGTCAGAAAGATAGGCAGTAGAGGAAGCCATAGAGTAAAAAACTTCGTCCACTGTGTATTATTTTGAAACATAGCACTTAAGGGGAGTGCGTGACATGCTGGTCTGTTCAGAGTAGAATGAGAAGGAAGTGAAGAAGTATCAACAGGTAATAGTCTTGAGCATTTAGGTGTGGGACCAGAGTTGGTCCAACGTGGGATGGGTGGGCGATGCAAAAAATTGCCACACTGTAGAGGGAGAAGCCGGAAGCATGGTCAAAGAAGTGCAGAGCTCAGACGTATCAAAGGAGTCAGGCAAAACCCCGGTACCTGGAGCGGGTGATGAAATGGCACCAGCAAGAGGTACTGGGGCATCAGAAACGTCTGAAGAGTGGTCAAATAAAGAGGCAGGGTCGGAACAGGATACTGTATCAGGAAGGGGCCCTGGGGTAGCAGGTTCATGGATTTGGGACTCCATGGTTGTGTCACTTCTTCGTTTTTGTTTTTTTAGAAAAAAAAAAACAAGGAAAAAAAGGGGAACATAAAGGAATAGCTTCTAGGAGGAAAGAAAGGGCTGTAAATCCCATTCCGTGCCAAAGAGGACCCCAGCACTGCAAGTAGTGCAGATGCAGCATGGAACCCATGCCATACCCTACCCTTCATGCCAGTGAACCAGCAATCCAGGATAGCAACCATCATATCTGCCGAGCCACCTCAGTGGACAAAAGAGAGAGTAGCTGGACACCATCACCCGAAAGACACCCAAAGCCACCTCCCGGAGACCGGAGGAATTGGGACATCTCCAGGTGATCCAGATTCCACAGCAAACTACACCACCGCCAAAGACCTCAACGGAATGGAATGGACCACTGTACCCTTCCCCCTACCTAGGAACTAGAGTGCCTGTGGGAAGAATCCCAAAGGCTGAAAATAGGAAGGGGATAGGGAAGGGATGGGCAAGAGGAGGAGGAAAGGGAATAAGGGGGATGAGGAAGAGGAGGAGGAAAGGGAATAAGGGGAATGGGGAAGAGGACGAAAGGGAATAAGGGGGATGGGGAGGATGGGACAGGGAAGGAAACCAAAAGGTCTAATTCCTCAGGCCAAGAGCCTCTTCACTGCACCATGGAGCCCCCCTCCCCCTTGAAGAGGTACGGTACAGAAATTTGGCTTGGTACCTGAAATGCCTGGTTCCTCATGTAGGATTCACTCTATATGCAGTAGACATATAAATAATGAACTCTGGCTATTTTACTTGCTTATTCATAATCCACTCTTATAGTAACTCATATCTCACATCCTACTTTATTCTAATCAACAATATATTTTAATTCGAAGATTTTTCCTCCCTCTTCGCACAGTTCATTTATTATTAACTTCCTTGATACTCATTCTCTCACATACACTTAACTTTATCCCATTTACTCCCCCACTCAAATTCTTGAATATAAAACATAATAAAAGGATACAATACAGCAAAGAGATTTTAAAAAACTATCAATAAAAGAAGAGGATTTCATTGAAAATATATGGCCTGAAGAGGACCTACCTTTCAATGCCTACAGGGACAAAAAAATTTTTGGAAAAGAA
Organism: Cherax quadricarinatus; assembly: GCF_026875155.1. Classification (NCBI taxonomy): domain Eukaryota; kingdom Metazoa; phylum Arthropoda; class Malacostraca; order Decapoda; family Parastacidae; genus Cherax; species Cherax quadricarinatus. Next base: position 7,609,941 of record NC_069408.1, on the reverse strand, counting down.
AAAAGTGATTTTTTCTTATGAAATGACAAAATCTTTTCCCGATGGTAATGACACCAAAAGTACGAAACTTGATCGAAAACTTATGGAATTGCTCTCCCCACAAAATTAACAATCTCGCCGACTTTGAGCCCTATTTTCAGCCAGTTCCTTTGTTCCAGTGGACCAAATTCATAGCTATTTCTTTAGAACTTCAATTTTTCTATCAATTGAGCACAAGAAACTGCCCAGTTACTGATTTCAACTACCCAATAGTGGTCAGAAATTGGCAATTTGGCCAATTTCACAATTAAAAAAGATGTCAATTTCAAAACAGGGTCCAGAATAAACAATGCAGACATTCTTGGCAATAAAATAACATATCCTCTGTTCATTAGTCACGTCTCCAAACCCCTTTTATATTACTCTTGCTTTCTATTTTGATTTTTTATTCACACAAAAAATAGAAGATTTATAGTTATACAGACTACTTCATTATTGTAAAAATGGTATAAATAATATCAGTGCACTAGTGAAAGAATATTAGATTCCCCAGTTGACGTGTATTGGATGTGTGGTGTGATTTGCTTAATCTTGAACATTGGTAAAAATCAAACATTTCCACTACTTTGAGCTCAATTTCAAGGTAGTTTTCATCGTGAAACTAATCAAAATCACCTCTATTTCTGTAATATGTTTTCCATCCTATCAAATGAGACCAAGAAAACGAGAATACAACCATAAATACTATAGGAAAATACACCTTAAAGTCGGTGTTTTAATTAAAAAACACGATCGTTTTTCTTCTCATTATGCACTGCATGCTGCAGGATTTTTTTATACAGTGCATACTGACCACACAGACCCATTCTCTCACACGTAGGCCTACCAGCTTTCTCCTGCTTGATTTGAAGCCACTAGAATTACTGAGTATATATACCTCCGAAACACTGGCTCGTAAGACGTATATACGTATACGGTTGAAACAGTCAAAGGGTTAAATGCTAGCCTAACATATATCAGCTTCGCATTTCTGGCTGCTCTCTTTAGTACATATTTAACCAGTAAATGGTCCAAACGTATATATACGTTCATTACCCCAGTGCCCCGAATATTTTGAAAAATAAAAAAAATAATTTTTAATGAAAATAAAGAGCACATTTTTCTAAGTGTTACAGGATTAAAATGAAAAAAATTAGGGCCAGTACTTACTGAGATATGAGGCTGCATTGTTGGCATTTAATGCTCACCTGATGGCAGCATTGAGTCCTGCCACTTGCAGAAGTGTTGCCGATATACCATTTTTTCTCATTTTTATATTATTTTATATAATTTTTATGTTCTGGTAATTACAATTTATTGTAGTTCTTGTCATTTCATAACCAATCTTTGTTCTGATACTAATATTAGGTACTGAAATTGTACTCAAATTGTCACAAACACATTGACAGGTGGACATTTACACCTGCCTTGGTCATTTACTATTGTTTAGGAATATATACAAAGTATTTATAGGTCCCAGCAATGTTTTGAATACAAGGGAGTATAGAAGAAGAAGGAAGAAGAAGGGAGGAGGAGGAAGGAGGAGGAAGAAGGAAGAAGAAGGAAGAAGTTCCCTTGAAGCAATGTGTAAGACAAGTGTCAGTGACAAGCATCCAGGAGGGCAGTGATGAGATGTGAGATGACATTTGACAGGCGCCAGTGAGGGTGAAGAGATGAGATAATGCAGAGATAAGACGAGATAAGCTATGACATTTGATGGGTGCCAGCGAAGGTGCAGAGATAAGGAGTGACATTTGATGAGCTCGTATCTCTGATTATCTGTCTCTCAGTCTGCTTGTCTCTTTCCATCTCTCTGCTTGTCTCTCTCTCTGTCTCAGAGAGAGCCACTGTGAACCAACAAGTAATCTTATGCATTATATCTACAAGCACTTCGGATTTTTTAGGTTATCCTAGGTAATTTACACTATGTATAATTGTATTTGTGTATACCTGTGAGACAGATAAAAAGAGAGACAGATAGAGGCAGACAGACATAGACAGAAACAGAGATAGACAGACCCTAAACTTGGAGTTAACATCACTTTCCTCTTAAAAGGGGAGTGTTAATATGACATTACATCAGTGAATCCTTAGTGTTTGCCGCACTGTTTGCTCTAGCTGGCGCTCAATATAACTGGCACTCCCACAAGGTACTAAATGTTCCCATATTTTTTTTAATATGGTGCACACTAGGAATGTATTGGATATCCGTATCCGCATCTGCAGAACATCCGCACAATTTCTCACATCCGCATCTGAATCTTTATTTTTTCTAAATGAGATATCCGCATCCGCAATCATGATTAAATAAATATCCACATTTGCATCCACATCCACGTCAAAGAGGATGTGGTGGATATTATAACCTAAATTACAGAGCTTGCATGTTTATTTCCCTACAGTAGGCCTGTTGCCCCATACTAGACAGGTCCTTCACAAATCCAACCCACTAACAGAATAAACGCTACCTAAGAAATAAGCCTTGACAATTCCCTTTACTCACGTGCAAATCCCGCTCAAATCCTACCCCTCTCCCTCATGTATTTATCCAACCTGAATTTGAAACTACCCATGTGTAAGTCCCACTGCATGGGTGAGACTGTGTGACTGTGTTTGTGAGACTCTCACACAGTCACTCACACTGACGAGGTGTATGAATGGAAAACAAGAATTAATATAAGGGATGTAAATAGCGTTTGATAAACATATTAGGTATAGTAGCAAGTTGGTAGACAGCAACCGCCCAGGGGTACTACCGTCCCGCCAAGTGAGTGTGAAATGAAAGCCTGTAATTGTTTTACATGATGGTAGGATTTGCTATCCATTTTTCTGTCTCATAAACATGCAAGGTTTCAGGTACGTCTTGCTACTTCTACTTACACTTTGGTCACACTACACATACATGTACAAGCATATACACACCCCTCTGGGTTTTCTTCTATTTTCATTCTAGTTCTTGTTCTTGTTTATTTCCTCTTACCTCCATGGGTAAGTGGAACAGAATTCTTCCTCCTTAAGCCATGTGTGTTGTAAGAGGCGACTAAAATGCCAGGAGCAAGGGCCTTGTAACCCCTTCTGTATATTACTAAATGTAAAAGGGAAAACTTTCATTTTTTCTTTTGGGCCACCCTGCCTTGGTAGGATACGGCTCGTGTGTTGAAAGAAAGAAAACATATTAGGTTGGATAAACACATGAGTGAGAGGTGTTGGATATGAGTGAGACTTGCACATGAGTAGTTAGAATTTTTTTTTTTTTCAGCAAGTTGGCCATCTCCCACGAGGCAGGGTGACCCAAAAAGAAAGAAAATCCCCAAAAAGAAAATACTTTCATCATCATTCAACACTTTCACCTCACTCACACATAATCACTGTTTTTGCAGAGGTGCCCAGAACACAACAGTTTAGAAGTATATACGCATAAAGATACACAACATATCCCTCCAAACTGCCAATATCCTAAACCCTCCTTTAAAGTGTAGGCATTGTACTTCCCATTTCCAGGACTCAAGTCCGGCTATATAAATAACCAGTTTCCCTGAATCCCTTCACTAAATGTTACCCTGCTCACACTCCAACAGCTCGTCAGGTCTCCATTCACTCCTATCTAACACGCTAATGCACGCTTATTTATTTATTTAATGTCTTTGCAAACAGTACATTGAGATTTTATATTTACAAGAGCGGGTTGCAATGCAAAGAGAGCCTCTATTATGCCTTGGCATTATGGGCCAACTTAACATTATTGATTTACAGACTACTTAACACTAAGGATTTTATCATAGTTGTACAGTAGGACAGTAATTATTTCATAGTTCAACAATAGATTATTAATTATAAGTGAATTAAATTTGTATAAGACAAAGGATATATTCTTTTTCTTTCTTTCAAACAACCGGCCGTATCCCACCGAGGCGGGGTGGCCCAAAAGGAAAAACGAAAGTTTCTCCTTTTAGATTTAGTAATATATACAGGAGAAGAGGTTACTAGCCCCTTGCTCCCGGCATTTTAGTCGCCTTTTACAACACACATGGCTTACGGAGGAAGAATTCTGTTCCACTTCCCCATGGAGATAAGAGGAAATAAACAAGAATAAGAACTAGAAAGAAAATAGAAGAAAACCCAGAGGGGTGTGTATATATATGCTTGTACATGTATGTGTAGTGTGACCGAAGTGTTAGTAAAAGTAGCAAGACATACCTGAAATCTTGCATGTTCATGAGACAGAAAAAAGGACACCAGCAACCTACCATCACGTAAAACAATTACAGGCTTTCGTTTTACACTCACTTGGCAGGACGGTAGTACCCACCTGAGCAGTTGCTGTCTACCAACCTACTACCTAGGAAAGGATATATTCATATAGTCTAAAATGCTTTTTATGGAAAACAAGGGTTCAATTATATTCCTGTCAACAAAGGATAAAAGGTTCAAAGTGATTGTTGAAGTTATGATGTGGGAGTACATAGGTGAGTGTGTGTGTACTGAGTATTTAAGTGTTTAGTCTAGGGTGATTAAGTGGCTTTAGAGAAGAGTCTTAAACTGATTTTCAGACTGGGTTACTTTAACCCTTTGACTGTTTTCGACGTATAAATACGTCTTACGAGCCAATGTTTCTGACGTATATATACTCAATAATTCTAGCGGCTTCAAATCAAGTGGGAGAAAGCTGGTAGGCCCACATGTGAGAGAATGGGTCTGTGTGGTCAGTGTGCACCACATAAAAAAAATCCTGCAGCACACATTGCGTAATGAGAAAAAAAAAAAACTCTGATCGTTTTTTTGGAATAAAACGCCGACTTTGAGGTGTATTTTCGTATAGTATTTATCGTTGTATTCGCGTTTTCATGGTCTTAGGTGATAAAATGGAAAAAAATATTACAGAAATAGAGATGATTTTCATTACTTTTACGATGAAAACGACCTTGAAACTGAGCTCAAAGTAGCGGAAATGTTCGATTTTTACCAATGTTCAAGAGTAAATAAATCACACCACACAACCAATACACGTCAACTGGGGAGTCTAATATTCTTTCACTAGTGCACTGATATTATTTATACCATTTTTACAATAATGCAGTCGTCTGCATAACAGTAAATTTTGTATTTTTTGTATGAATAAAAAATCAAAATAGAAAGCAATAATAATATAAGAGGGGCCTAGAGATGTGACTAATGAACAGAGCATATGTTATTTTAGTGCCACGAATGTCTACCTTGTTTATTCTGGACCCTATTTTGAAATTGGCATCTTTTTTATTTTGCGTGAAATTGGCCAAATTGCCAATTTCTGACCACCATATTGGGTAGTCCAAATTAGTAAATGGGAGGTTTCTTGTACTCAGCTGATAGATAAAATGGAGTTCTAAAGAAATAGCTATGAGTTTGGTCAACTGGAACAATGGAAATTGGCTGAAAATAGGGCTCAAGTCGGCGAAATCGCCGATACGCATATGTTGCCGAGACCGCTAACTTCGTGGGAGCATAATTCCACGAGTTTTCGACAAAATTTCGAACTTTTGGTGTCATTACCATCGGGAAAAGATTCTCTATCATTTCATAAGAAAAAATAATTTTTTTTTTTTAAAAATTGAGCGACATAGAATGACAGTTTCAGAGAGGGGCCTGAAACAGTCAAAGGGTTAATATCTTCTAGTAATGAATTCCATATTTTAGGAATCTTTATGTGCATAGCTGGAAGTCCAAGCCCCTCGCCCACAAAACCTCCTTTTACCCCCTCCCTCCAAGCTTTTCGAGAACGACCCCTACCCTGCCTTCCTTCCCCTACAGATTTATACGCTCTCCATGTCATTCTACTTTGATCCATTCTCTCTAAATGACCAAACCACCTCAACAAACCCTCTTCAGCCCAGTGACTAAAACTATATTAACTCCACACCTTCTCCTAATTTCCACACTCCGAATTTTCTGCATAATATTTTACACCACACATTGCCTTAGACAGGACATCTCCACTGCCTTCAACCGCCTCCTCGTTGCAGCATTTACAACCCAAGCTTCACACCCATATAAGAGTGTTGGTACTACAATACTTTCATACATTCCCTTCTTTGCCTCCATAGATAACATTTTTTGCCTCCACATATACCTCAATGCATCATTCACCTTTTTTCCTTCATCAATTCTATGATTAACCTCATCCTTCATAAATCCATCCGGTGACACGTCAACTCCCAAATATCTGAAAACATTCACTTCTTCCATACTTCTCCTCTCCAATTTGATATCCAATTTTTCTTTATCTAAATCAATTGATACCCTTATCACCTTACTCTTTTCTATGTTCACTTTCAACTTTCTACCTTTACACACACTCCCAAATTCATCCACTAACCTTTGCAATTTTTCTTTAAAATCTCCCATAAGCACAGTATCATCATCAAAAAGTAACTGTGTTACTTCCCATTTTGTATTTAATTCCCCATAATTTAATCCCACCCCTCTCCCGAACACCCTAATATTTACTTCTTTTACAGCCCCATCTATAAATATATTAAACAACCATGGTGACATTACACATCCCTGTCTAAGACCTACTTTTACCGGGAAGTAGTCTCCCTCTCTTCTACACACCCTAACCTGAGCCTCACTATCCTTATAAAAACTCTTTACAGCATTTATTAACTTACCACCTATTCCATATACAGTGGACCCTTGGGCAACGATGGCATCGTATAATGTTAAATCCGACTAGCGATACATTTAACGCTAACATTTTGCCTCGACTAACGGTAAAAAAACTCGAGTAACGATATTCGTTCTCGGGTACCAATTAATATCATTAGTCGAGGGTTCACTGTACTTGCAACATCTGCCACATTGCTCCCCTATGGACTCTTTCATATGCCTTTTCTAAATTCATAAATGCAGTAAAAACTTCCCTACCTTTATCTAAATACTGTACACATATATGCTTCAATGTAAACACTTGATCTACACATCCCTTACCCACTCTAAAACCTCCTTCCTCATCCACAATTCTACATTCTGTCTTACCTCTAATTCTTTCAATAATAACCCTACCGTACACTTTTCCTGGTATACTCAGTAAACTTATTCCCCTATAATTTTCACAATCTCTTTTGTCCCCCTTCCTTTTATATAAAGGGACTATACATGCTGTCCGCCAATCCCTAGGTACCTTCCCTTCTTTCATACATTTATTAAACAAAAATACCAACCACTTCAACACTATCCTCCCCCTGCTTTTAACATTTCTGTCATGATCCTGTCAGTTCCAGCTGCTTTACCCCCTTTCATTCGACGTAATGCCTCACACACCTCCCCCACACTCACATCCTGTTCTTCTTCATTCCTAAAAGATGGTATACCTCCCTGGCCAGTGGATGAAATTACCGCCTCCCTTTCTTCGTTGACATTTCAAAGTTCCTCGAAATATTCTCCCCATCTACCCAATACCTCCATTTCCCCATCTACTAACTCCCCTATTCTGTTTTTAACTGACAAATCCATTCATTCCCTAGGCTTTTTTAACTTGTTTAACTCACTCCAAAATTTTTTCTTATTTTCATTAAAATTTCTTGACAGTGCCTCTCCCACTCTATCATCTGCTCTCCTTTTGCACTCTCTCACCACTCTCTTCGCCTTTCTTTTACTCTCCATATACTCTACTCTTCTTATAACACTTCTGCTTTGTAAATACCTCTCATAAGCTAACTTTTTCTTTTTTATCACACCCTTTACTTTATCATTCCACCAATCACTCCTCTTTCCTCCTGCACCCACCCTCCTATAACCACAAACTTCTGCCCCACATTCTAATACTGCATTTTTAAAACTATTCCAACCCTCTTCAACTCCCCCACTACTCATACTTGCACCAGCCCACCTTTCTGCCAATAGATGCTTATATCTCACCCGAACTTCCTCCTCCCTTAGTTTATACACTTTCACCTCCCTCTTACTTGTTGTTGCCATTTTCTTCTTGTCCCATCTACCTCTTACTCTAACTGTAGCTACAACTAGATAATGATCCAATATATCAGTTGCCCCTCTATGTGTACATCCTAGAGCCTACCCATCAACCTTTTATCCACCAATACATAATCTAACAAACTACTTTCATTACGTGCTATATCATACCTTGTATATTTATTTACCCTCTTTTTCACAAAATATGTATTACTTATTACCAAACCTCTTTCTACACAGCTCAACTAAAGGCTCCCCATTTTCATTTACCCCTGGCACCCCAAATTTACCTACTACTCCCTCCACAACATTTTTGCCCTTTTAGCATTATTACAACCCAGGAGTCCAAATGGCCTGTTATCCTGGGTGTAAAGGGAGCAAAATAAACACAGCAGAAAAGTTTTGATTTATATTATCCTTCACCAACTTAGAACAGCAATATGTACACTATATACAGTGATAGCTATTAGTGCACTCCATGGTAAGCAAGGCAGAAATAGAAGCCACAATATAGCAGACCATGCTTCAACCAGCTCTAGAATGGGAATGACAAGGGCAGACAGGAGAGTGGTACCCACATAACCTCTGCAATTGCCAAAAAACCATCTTCTTATTGGCTGGGAACCTGGTCACTAGTTGAACGACGGGGCCCCTTTCTCAACTTCAGTAACCTGGTTCGCTGGTTGGGGGAGATAGCCTGTAAATGAGGGTGTGTACATGCGCCGAATAAAGGTTACGTACTCTTTGCATGCCACACCCCCACCCCGAGAAGGCTCAGGATTAGGCTGCCACCTCCCAGTGGTAACCGTGCCACCATGGCACAAAATAATAGGACCCCCTTTTCCTCTCCACATCCAACTCTTAGATAGAGCTCAGCTTTTCTCGTGCCAAAAGCCAAACCCTAAACTCAGAGTGAGACAGCAGTCAGTCGGGCTAGCATAGATCCAAGATACAGGCGGACGATAGCCCGCATCCCCTCACTAAAAAAAAACCCCACACCAGGGGATAAAAAAAAAAAAGAGCTTAAAAGGGGTTACCACAAGTAACCTAATATCCTAACCTAAGTAAATAATGGTATTAGACTCTAGATAAAGAGTCTGCCAACATATTTTATTTGCCGGCAATATGTACAATAGTAATATTATAGGGCTGCAGCCTTAGCGTCCAGCGCATGAGCCTTGTGTTGTGGTTCTTCATAGTTTTGAGATATACTAGAGGATTGTGATCACTGTAGACGGTGACCACCTGCGATGTCTGGCCCACATAAACATCGAAATGCTCCAAAGCCAGTACCAGCGTGAGGGCTTCTTTTTCGATGGTAGAGTAAGCCCTCTGATGCGGCTGGAACTTGGCTGAAAAGAAGGCTACAGGCTGCAACTCCTCGTTCCCGTTTTGTAATAATACTGCCCCAACCCCAGACTCACATGCATCAACCTGTAATGAAAAAGGTTTGGAAAAGTCTAGAGACAACAGAATGGGTGCAGTACACAATAATCTTTTTGCTTTGTCAAAAGAAGTTTGACAATCTGGGGTCCAATTAAAGGGAACTTTGTGACTGGTAAGAGAGGTAAGAGGGGCTACAATATCTGAGAAATTCTTACAGAATCTTCTGTAAAATCCTACCATGCCTAGGAAACGTTGAAGAGATTTCCTATCATGAGGAACTGGATAATCTTTAATAACAAGAACTTTAGCAAGTTTAGGAGCAACTTTACCACTACCTACTTCATGGCCTAGGAAAGTGATAGTGGCCTGGCCAAAGGAAGATTTAGATAAATTAACTGTTAAATGGGAACTCTGAAAGGTCTCAAAAAGAGCCTTAAGTCTAAGTAGGTGTTGATCCCAAGTATCAGACACCACATCATCATCATCTAGGTACGCTGCCGTGCTTTCAAGTCCTTTAATAGCCTGATGGATAAGTTTCTGGAATGAAGAGGGGGAATATTTGTTATTTTGAAGAGGGGGAATTTTTCATTCCGAAGGGGGTAACTGTGTATTGATAATGACCTCCTGGAATTACGAAGGCAGAGATTTCCTTCGCCTTATCTGTCAAAGGTACCTGATAGTAACCTTCAAGGAGATCTAACTTGGACACAAAAGTAGCCTTACCCACAAAGTCAATTACGTCATCCAGACGAGGAAGAGGGTAAGCATCTGTAATTGTGACCTCATTCACCTTACGGTAGTCTGTACACATACGAAACCCTCCATCAGCCTTCTTAACAAGGATGCACGGTGAAGCCCATGGACTAGATGACTCCTCCACTAAACCATGCTTTAACAGAAATTCTACTTCCTGCTGAAGTAGCCTCTGCTTTTCAGGATTAGCTTTGTAGGGGGAGAGTTTAATAGGGTTAGAGTTTCCCACATCTACATCATGATAACCTAACGTACATTTTCTCGGCACATCCGAAAAAACATTAGGATATCTGTAGAAGGTCAGTTAAACTTGTTGCTTGCGTTTCAAATAGTCCCTCCATTAAAGGACTAGGATCCTTGAGGCCAGAATTTGAAAGTTTAACATTAATTTCAGAGATAGAGTGCAAAGAATCAGTCTTCCTCAGAGGTAGAGAACAAAGTCATTACTGGGACTTTATCTGGTGAATGAAAAGATTTTAATTGATTAATGTGGTAAGTTTTAGTTTTTGAGGTCTTATCAATGGGAGCTACCTCATAATTTACATCAGATAATCTACTTACAATCTGCATAGGTCCCGTAAATCTAGCTTTCAAGGTGTGGCCAGGTATAGGTTCCTGCACCAACACCTTGTCTCCTGGATGGAAGGAGCGGAATTGTGCATTTCTGTCATACCTCTGTTTCATCTTACTTTGAGCTGTCTTTAGGTTAGCCTTGGCTAACTGACGTGCCACCTGCAACCTTGAAGATGGGTTGTAGAGTGCTGAGCTAACGTCTTCTCCCATCCATCCATCTTTGAGCACCCGAAGAGGACCTCGTACATTGTGCCCAAAGATCAGCTCAAACGGACTATACCCTGTAGACTCTTGCACCGTCTCTCGTACTGAGAACAGCAACAAAGGTAGTGATTCATCCCAGTCTGTAGGAAAGTGCATGCAAAAAGTTCTCATCATGGTTTTTAACGTCTGATGGAATCTTTCCAAGGCGCCTTGGGACTGAGGATGATAGGCAGTGGATAAGTTGTGGGTTATCCCTAGCCTAGTTAATGCTTCCCTAAATGCTTTGGCAGTGAAGTTAGTACCTTGATCACTTTGAATAGTTTTAGGAATGCCAAAACAAGAAATAAATTTGGTTAAAGCCTTGAGAATAGCTTTAGTATAAATATTTCGCATGGGAATTGCTTCAGGATATCTGGTTACTTTATCCATAATCGTAAATAAATACTGATTTCCAGACTTTGACCTAGGTAGTGGACCTACACAATCTATAATTAAATCTGCAAAAGGTTCTCCATCAGCAGGTATAGGTTGGAGAGGTGCAGGTTTAATGGAATGTCCAGGTTTCTCTACTTGCTGACATTCTCGGCAACACCTAATATGATGCTTCACCTCCTGCTTTAATTTTGGCCAATAAAATTCTTTTGTGATTCTATACAAGGTTTTTGTAATTCCTAAGTGACCTCCTAATGAAGTTTTATGAGCTATATTTAATATTTGAGGTCTATACTTTGTTGGAACCTGTCAGACAATTGCCGGCCCTCTATCTCCTTACCAGTCTCAGTGCAGATCAAATAATCATTTTTAAGTTCATACTTGACCAGATGATCCAAAGAGGATTTACCCATAGCTGCCTGAAAAGCGAATTTTAAAGAAGGGTCCTTTCGTTGCTCCTCCCGAAAGGACAGTCCTTCGGGCATGGAAACAGAGATATCTGGTAATCCTGCAACCTGGGAATAGGAAGGCTTGATCGGGGTCTGTTCACTTGATCTACGAGGCTCTGGCCAGTTTTCCTCGTAAAACAAAGTGGCTATTCCGAGATCGGAGTCGTCCAAGGATAGGTCAACATTCTCGCCAGACAACCCTTGGGATGTTGCCCGAGTTCAGGCCAACACCGGAGAAGAATTAATCATTATAGGTTCAGGACACACACTAGTAGTAGTAATGTTATTGCCCAGTAATAACATGGCATCTTTCATGGGGAATCCTTTGGAAACACCCACAGTCAAGTACCCAGTGTAATATTTGTACTGTACATAAATTTTATGCAAAGGGACAGAATATATAGCTCCTCCAAATGCTTCCAATAAAACAGAGGAATTCAAGGAAGTGTTCTTTGAAAGGGGTAATATTCCTTCTCTTATCAGTGAGCAATATGCTCCAGTATCTCTAAAAGTTTTGACTTCAGTTGTTTCTGAGTTTTCCTGAAGGGAAATAAGACTCTTGCAATAATAAGGGGCCATACCTTTTTCTACTACTCTCGGGGACATGTTATTAGGGATATTAGAGATTTTCCCAATGGGTTGGGGTTTATGGGGGCAGTTGGGACGGATGTGACCTACTTTATTACAGAGGAAGTAGACGACAGGCTTGCCCTTTACTCCCTGTTGACGTTGCAACTGGTGTCGCTCTGGCTGGTGTCTCTCTGGATACTGTTGTCGAGATGCACCATGAGTAGTTTGTGTCTCAGCAGGTGGACCATAAGTTGAGAAGCGCGGTTCACCAGGTGACTTAGTTGGCTGACGTAGACATTCTCCCTCCGGCTGGCACTTCATTCTCCAAGGTTGATGATCTCTGCTCATGCCAGGCTGTTGAAAAGAGAGACGGGACCGCTCGGACAAGGAGCGGTTAGTTTCGAAGGTATCAGCCAACCTGGCTGCCTCCAATGCAGTGGTTAAGTCACGATCCTGCAGAAAGACTCGAACCTCTGGTCCCACAGACTCCAGCAGGTTATCAATCAGAATAAGCTGCACCAGCTCCTCAAAGGTAGAGACACCACTTGCTTTATACCAGCTGGTAAAAGCTTTGGTTTCCTGTCTCACAAAATCCACCAGGGATTGACCAGGCTGCCGCCTGCTTAGTTTGAAAAGCTTTTTATATTTGGCTGGGATACATGTATATGCTCCCAACACTGTGGTCTTCACTACTTGATCATCAGAAAATTCAGCGTCATTTAATGCTGATGTAAATTCCTGTGCCTTACTAAACAATGCTGTATGAACCAACGATGCCCAATGCTGTTCCGGCCACCTCAAGGCTCGAGCCTGATTTTTGAAACTTTCAAAAAAATTTTCTGGTTCGGCCTCATTGAAGCGGGGAACCAACTGTACTGCTTTCTGTAAACTAAAATCATTTACAGAATGCGAAAACTGCCTCCTTTCTCTTTCCCAATCAAATTTTCTCTTGCGAATGCTCTCTGTTCCATAGTTTGCTCAAGATTGATTTTTGCCAGCTCAAGTGCCAACGCTGCTGATTCACTTCGAGACAACCCTGCTGCACTAGACTGACCATTTTGCTCCGTTGGTGTATCATCTTCCTCCTGCGAGAACATAGTAGTTTTTGCCCTAGCTCCCGTAGAGAGAGGAGTCTGATGTGCCATCTCTTCTTCTCGAAGTTTGTCAGCAATCAGTGAACACAGTTGCGCAGCTGTGAGCGTGTGTTTATATTTAATGCCAATGGAACGAGCAATTTGCCAACAACGCTGTAGGGACAATTTAGGTAGGTTATGCAAAGTATATGCCGACACCAGACGTCTGACTTGTCTAGGTGGCATAAGTTATTCGCTATGCACAGTACGATTGCAGAATAGCCCAACGTAATGTTATTTGCAGAACACGCTTAGCTATGCACAGTACGATTGCAGAATACCCCAATGTAACACGTTAATTTGTGGAACACGCTCAGCTATGCACAGTACGATTGCAGAATACGCATACAAGGTGGATACGCAATAGCAAAGTTGACTGCAACTGACACGCAAAATTTGTAAAGCAATGCCAGACAGCAAGCTACACACTGTTCTACAAGATTGACCATAGCGAAGCGAGCACACCGAACAAGCTAATAGCGAGCTGTTGAACGATCACACAATAGCAAGGCTGACCATAACAAAGCAACTGACACGCAAAATTTGTAAAGCGTTGGCAAAGCTAATGCAATGCCAGACAGCAAGCTGCACAATGTTCCTGCTACGAGCTTCACCCTAAGCTCAACCGTTTCTCTAAGTCCAGCTCCAGCTCTCGGACAGGCTACCCATATTACAACCCAGGAGTCCAAATGGCCTGTTATCTTGGGTGTAAAGGGAGCAAAATAAACACAGCAGAAAAGTTTTGATTTATATTATCCTTCACCAATTTAGAACAGCAATATGTACACTATATACAGTGATAGCTATTAGTGCACTCCACGGTAAGCAAGGCAGAAATAGAAGCCACAAGATAGCAGACCGTGCTTCAACCAGCTCTAGAATGGGAATGACAAGGGCAGACAGGAGAGTGGTACCCACATAACCTCTGCGATTGCCAAAACCATCTTCTTATTGGCCGGAACCTGGTCACTAGTTGAACGATGGGGCCCCATCATCAACTCTCAGTAACCTGGTTCGCTGGTTGGGGGAGATAGCCTGTAAATGAGGGTGTGTACATGCGCCGAATAAAGGTTACGTACTCTTTGCATGCCACAAGCATTAAAATCTCCAACCACAAGTACTCTCACACTTGGTTCAAAACTCCCCACGCATTCACTCAACATTTCCCAAAATCTCTCTCTCTCCTCCCCAGGTGCATATACGCTTACTATAACCCACTTCTCACATCCAATCTTTATTTTACTCCACATAATCCTTGAATTAATACATTTATAGTCCCTCTTTTCCTGCCATAGCTGATCCTTCAACATTATTGCTACTCCTTCTTTAGCTCTAACTCTATTTGAAACCCCTGACCTAATCCCATTTACTTCTCTCCACTGAAACTCACCCATCCCCTTCAGCTTTGTTTCACTTAAAGCCAGGACATCCAGCTTCTTCTCATTCATAACATCCACAATCATCTCTTTCTTATCATTCGCACAACATCCACGCACATTCAGACTTCCCACTTTGACAATTTTCTTCTTATTCCTTTTAGTAATTATTACAGGAAAAGGGTTACAAGCCCATTGTTCCCGGCATTTTAGTTGACTTTTACAACACGCATGGCTTACGGAGGAAAGATTCTTATTCCACTTCCCCATGGATATAAAATGAAAAGTAATAAGAACAAGAACTATTAAGATAAAATCAAAGAAAACTCAGATCTTTTTTTCAACACACCTGCCGTATCCCACCGAGGCGGGGTGGCCCAAAAGGAAAAACGAAAGTTTCTCCTTTTACATTTAGTAATATATACAGGAGAAGGGGTTACTAGCCCCTTGCTCCTGGCATTTTAGTCACCTCTTACAACACGCTTGGCTTACGGAGGAAGAATTCTGTTCCACTTCCCCATGGATATAAGAGGAAATAAACAAGAACAAGAACTAGAATGAAAATAAAGAAAACCCAGAGGGGTGTGTATATATGTGCTTGTACATATATGTGTAGTGTGACCTAAGTGTAAGTAGAAGTAGCAAGACGTACCTGAAATTATGCATGTTCACGAGACAGACAAAAGACACCAGCAATCCTACCATCATGTAAAACAATTACAGACTTTCGTTTTACACTCACTTGGCAGGACGGTAGTACCTCCTTGGGTGGTTGCTGTCTACCAACCTACTACCTATAGAATTATCAAAGCTTATTGCTTGGGTAGCATTGAAAATTGGGTTGGGCAAATACTCTGTTAGTGGGATGGATTGTGAAGGACCTGTCTAGCATGGGCCAACAGACCTGTTGCGGTGTTCCTTCTTTCTTACGTTTTTAAGTGAATGTGACTTGACCTGACTTAGAACATAAGAAAGAAGGAACACTGCAGTAGGCCTGCTGGCACATACTAGGCAGGTTTTTCACAATCCATCCCACTAACAGAATAGACGCTACCCAAACAATAAGAAGAACATAAGAATGGAGCAACAATGCAGAAGGCCTACTGGCCCATACAAGGCACATCCTTATCTAAACCACCACTACCCAAAGCTACTCAAGAATTCACTCCCGCACCCACGACACCAATCAGACTCAGCTCCTCCCACTCATGGATTTGTACAATCTCTCTTTAAAGCTACCCAAGGTTCTAGCCATGATCATAATAAGCTTTGATAATTCTATTTACTCACGTGCAAGTCCCACTCAAATCCAACTTCTCTCACTCATGTATTTATCCAACCTAAATTTGCAACTACCCAAGGTGGAAGAATTGGACCTGCCTCACATGGGCCAGTAGGCCTGCTGCAGTGTTCCTTCTTTCTTTTGAGTGGAGCGTCAGTCATCTCTACATAACTCCACCTGTTGTGCATTCCTTGAGTGATGGTGAAATTGCTGAAATATTGTTAAATACAAATAAGCATGTGATAAATGGTTTAGAAACTGACAGCTTGAAGAATTGAGACACTTATGCAACATATGGGAATCTTTATTGAAGAAACGTTTTGCCAAACAGTGACTTCATCAGTCCAATACAAAGCAGGAAGGCATAAAGAGAGGAGCTTGAGGTAATCAGTCCCTCAGCCTGGAATCGATGTGTTCAGTCCTCACTCACAAGAGTATTTGTCATACGAAAAAAAAAAATCTGGTGTTCTATGACTATCCTGCAAAATCCGCATCCGCATCCGGGAGGATGTCAAGATGTGACATCCACAATCTGAATTGTACTGTAAGCAGATATCCGCATTTGCATCCGCAAAATAAGTAAGACATCCGAATACACATCCGCATCCGCAGATATCTATATTTTCACATCTAATACGTACATCCCTAGTGCACACTGAGTGTTAAGACCCATTCTATGCTGACCAGGCATCTCAGGCCAATCGTGCCAAATTTGGAGGCAGGAAAAATAAAACGTATATATATACGTTTGGGGTGCTACCGGTCCAAATGTATATGTTTGGACCATTTACGGGTTAAAGATCCAATATTTTCAGTTACTCAATAAACTTCATTCATGTGGGGACAGATAAGATGTCAGGCAGAAATACGAAATGAAATTGCCAATAAAATTAATTCACTCCTCTAGGCAGAAAAAGCAATCATAATCCAAGTGCTAAACCCAATCATAGCATCAAAATACTTTCATTTCACAAAAAAAGTACAATACTGTAGAGTTAAATAAATGAAGTTAGTGTTCTCAAGTTTTATTGACTTTCAACTGTTAAAAAAAATTACCACAGGGTGCATGTTCAAACCCACTGCAAGAATGAAGCCACTACAAAAATTTTTTTCACAATATAAACTCCTCAAATGAAAAGGAATTATATCGGCAAGTTATGTACACACTTCTTTCACAATTCTATATTCCAAATACAGTAGTTATCAACTAGCAAATAAATATAATACACTATACCACCACAATTATTCTAGAATACAGATGCTGCAGCTTCAACTCTCAAACATGAAAAGTAGATCTTTAAATTTCCTATTAACATTAAACTGAGGCTACTATAGAAGTGTTAACAATTCA
This sequence comes from Cherax quadricarinatus, assembly GCF_026875155.1. NCBI lineage: Eukaryota > Metazoa > Arthropoda > Malacostraca > Decapoda > Parastacidae > Cherax > Cherax quadricarinatus. The sequence continues at coordinate 7,592,464 of NC_069408.1, read as the reverse complement.
TTCTTTACTATAAATCCCTGAGCTTTGCTGATTTTTTAATTATGACAAAACTGTCTTATTTTGCCTTGATACAATTTTTTTCTAGTCTATGCAAAATTATTCAATCGCTAACTTAGCAACAGTGGTAAGCAGCTCATATAATGCAAAAAAAAATCTTTTAATAAAAACAAAACCAAAGATTTATAGGCACTCAAATAACGATAAATAATATGTACTCCTTGGAGAATATTCAGGTTGTAACAAATTTCTTATTTCAACATCTAGTATTATTATTAATTTTTTTTTTTAACACACCAGCTGTCTACCACCAAGAATATAGACCGTCACCATCACTCACTCCATGTTTTTCTTCTTCTTCGGGTCACCTTACCTCGCTGGGAGATGGCCAGAGTGTTAAAAAAATACTTAACGCAAGAAAATACTAATGCTTTAACTGCACCAAAGAAAATAACTTTAAATCAAGTTAACCCATTTTATTTATTTTTTTTTTTTGAAGGGCTGACATACCAAGTGCTGAAACTGTGTAATACCCCACTGTTCAGGAGTTAACACAAATCAGTATTATTTTTCAAAATTTATCAGTGGCACTGTATGCCATTCTTGAGTGTATACATTACACTGCAGGTTTCACATATTAATGTCTTTCTTTCTATCAACAAAAAGCAAGATATTTGTGAAGTAATTTTAAACAAGACATAAAATCCTCAAACACTTCTGCTTCATAAACAAGCAAGCCTCGCATAACTGTGGGTCAGTTGCAAAGACGGCGATTTTCAAAGGATTAGAAACACATTAAAAAAAGTAATGGTTCCAAGTGAAAAATATTCAGGCCAAAAACATACATATGATGAAACATTTTATCTTACACAACAGATACTACTACCCTGTATAATACTGTAATACACACAATACTCACTAAATAGAGGCCAGAATGATGACTGCAAGAGTTACTGGAAAATTTAGTAGCATTCTTTAAATTTCTGAGATGAGATAACCAAGTTAAAAATTCTGTATATATATGGGGGAGTGGTATAATACACTGCCTCAAAGTTCTAATTGGACACTTCTAATGGAGCTACTTACACCAAGGCTTGCTTGTACAACATATTGTTTAACTAACAAAAATTAATGAGATTAAAAGCAACGTTCAAAGACTCTTCCGAATTTCGGTACTTTTTTTTTTAAAAGAACACTATAGTCCACTAAGCATGTTCCAACTATAGTAGTTATGATGGATGATCAAGATGGTTGTCGACACTCATCACTCTTCTGGACTCTTAAATCCTTTTTTATCTCCTCTCAAGTACTTTATGTACATTAAATTCTGAATGTGAAAGACAATGAGATGAACATTTGTATAATGAAAGCACTTTGGCTCAAGCTATGTACTACCAGTGAAATATTATTAAGAGTTGTCATGTTCATGGTGAACTACAATGTTTGCTTATAATGACTCCACTTGTAAATGGACATTTTGCATATAATACTGTACACAAATCTTGAAAGCAACAGGTGATAATGTTTAGTAAAAAAAATTATTAAAAAATTCACACCAACAAGGACAAACTAATATTTTTGTTACTATTACCAATATTTTCCAGCTTCAGATTTGCTAATTTTTCGTTAAATGCATCACATTTGCATGCCATATTTGATTTCAACAAAAAATTTAAAATGACCAGACTTGAGTCCTGGAGGGATGGGGATATTTGGAGTTTGGAGGGGCATCTGAACTGTAGTACTGGCACAACTCTGACACGACAGTGATAAGAGTTAACGATGGTGAAAGTGTTTCCTTTTTGGGTCACCCTACCTTGGTGGGTGACAGCCGGTATGTTAAAAACAATTAATCTGTACAGAATAATTAATGTGAAAATTTTAATGCTGTCCTACCTTAAATGAGTAAGTTTTCTCTTGAATCACCATCAAAAGTAAGAATAATTCGTATGTAGATTTACGTACACAGAAAGAAGTAAGTTGTACTGAAAATGTCCTTTTATTTCATATTTATAAATCTTGGTTAACTATAAGAAGTACAAATGTGTTAATTTATTAACAAACATGTAATGACGGCAAAAATTCAATGTATGTATTTAGCTGCAATGCAGTCTTACCGGTAGTAACTGTCAGAATGGCACATAACTTCAACAGACAGTGGAAATAATACAATCATTCTATTACCTGATATTTACAATGTTCAATGCCAATGACACTGATTTCCTTTCAGCAAAATCTACCCAAAATAAATTTTCATAATAATGTAGTAAAAATCTGAGACCCACTGTGCCTTATTTGCCCACATTATGTAAGTTCAGGTGACATTCGGATTATGTGTGAATGCAATGACAACATTTATTCTGGCATTTCTAAACAAGTCAGTCAAATGCATGAGATATAAAGGAGTAAATTTACAATATTTGATAAAACAATATACCATATGATAAATTTATTTTTTGGAAACAATTTGAATAACATCTTCATCACTCATAATATGATGAATACCAACTCGCTGGGGATTGAATTTTGTACTCTTACCCTGGAAAATAAAAACAGTTATGAGTATTTTTTTTGTAGGAAAAGATTGAAATGCATTACAATAATGTAAGAACTACATGATTTTATTTTCAACATCTTTCAATAGCTTTTGGTAATTAGCTAACAATCTATACAAAAATTAAATTTATAACAAGGACCACAGACAGTCAGTCTTGCTTACCAAATCTCAAAACACTAATACAATAGACCGCTGATTAACATGTGATCCTCTAGCACATTTCCTCTATCACAGTGTTACAAAATCGAGGCATATTTTCAAAGAGCACTCTGTAAAATTCAACTAACACGGTACCGCCTCAGGGAGAAAAACCAGGGCTCGCATGCAACCTAACTGTGTGTCAGGCCATTGTCTTTGTGGGGGAGGCCTAGTAAGTGAGTAAGTTTGTTTAGGCACAAGTACACATAAGCACAATCATTATACATAGTGTAAATTACCTAGGATACCCCCCAAAAAAGTCAAACAAAGTGACTTTATTTTTCATTAGGGTCCTTGTAATATTATTTAAACCTTAAAAGTTAAAACAGCTAACTCAACTGTGTGAAAATTAATTACAATAAAAGATGTACTAGGAATAATGCAAAATGAGTTATTTACATTAACATTAGAGAGAGAGGATCAGTTTACAATAATAGGCACAGGAATGTTAGCTATACAAGAAATCACTCTCTTCCCTTTCTGTAGCTTCATTCAACAGGTACCATTTGGCTCTCTTCCTGAACTGGCTCATGCTAGCACAGGCTCTGATAGTGGTTCGTACACACATATCCCATACAATTCCCAAATCTGTGTTTATGAATCGATTTCTATCTTTTCATTGCCATATCTTGTATCTGCAAAGTAACTACGGCACCTAAGAGGCATGTGAGTGATGCTGGAAGTGACAAGAAAAAGTTTAAGCATCATGTCTTGATATTATGAAGAATATCGAGATATTAGATAAGCTTAAAAGTGGTGCACATGTGGTAGAGACAGCAAGAGCTTATGGACTTAATGGCGCATCAATTTATACAATTAACCCTTAATTGTGGGGCACCCTGGAAAAAAAATTCCTGTGTGAGTAGGAAGAGTTTGGAAAGAAAGAAAATCTTACGGTTCGACAGTTTAATTTTCCAAATCGAATAAGACTAAAATACATAGAATCTGATAAAAACTTATGATTTTATGATGTGTTAAAGTTGGTCAAAAAATGATCACTAATCAGCACCAGCGATGTTTACATTTTACAATTTATTGGCGCTAATATATGATTGTTTTTCTGTTTTGTAACTGCTTTTAATGTTTAATGCCTGGTGGTTAACGCTCTCGCTTCACACGGTGAGGGCCTGGGTTCGATTCCCAGCCAGAGTAGAAACATTGGACGTGTTTCTTTCCACCTGTTGTCTATGTTCCCCATCAGTAAAATGGGTACCTGGGTGTTAGTCGACTGGTGTGGGTCGCATCCTGGGACACTGACCTAAGGAGGCCTGGTCAAAGACCGGGCCGCGGGGGCGTTGACCCCCGGAACTCTCTCCAGATAAACTCCAGATACTAGTTTCTATAATATTAGATATGTTTCAAAGTGTTTTAGCAGTTCAAATATAGCTTCAATTGGAATAATCGGAATATACTTAAGAACATAAGAAAGAAGGAACACTGCAACAAGCCTACTGGCCCATGCAGAGCAGGTCCATGTCCCCCCCCACCCCCAGATTAGCCCAATGACCCACCCAGTCTGGTCAACTCCACTCAAGGAAGGAGCATGGCACCAGACCCAGCAGCACAAGCTAGTCAGGTCCAACTCACACCCACTCATGTATTTATCTAACCTATTTTTAAAACTACTCAATGTTTTAGCCTCAATAGCTGTACTCGGGAGTTTGTTCCACTCATCCACAACTCTATTACCAAATCAGTGCTTTCCCATATCCTTCCTGAATCTGAATTTTTCCAACTTGAAACCATTGCTGTGAGTCCTGTCTTGGCTGGAAATTTTCAGCACGCTATTTACTTTCTTTCTTTCAACACACCGGCCATATCCCACCAAGGCAGGGTGGCCCAAAAAGAAAAACGAAAGTTTCTCTTTTAAATTTAGTAATTTATATGGGAGAAGGGGTTACTAGCCCCTTGCTCCCGGCATTTTAGTCGCTTCTTACAACATGCATGGCTTACGGAGGAAGAATTCTGTTCCACTTCCAGAATGGAGATAAGAGGAAATAAACAAGAACAAGAACTAGAAAGAAAATAGAAGAATATCCAGAGGGGTGTGTATATATATGCTTGTACATGTATGTGTAGTGTGACCTAAGTGCAAGTAGAAGTAGCAAGACATACCTGAAATCTTGCATATTTATGAGACAGACAAAAGACACCAGCAATCCTACCATCATGTAAAACAATTACAGGTTTTCATTGTACACTCACTTGGCAGGACGGTAGTACCTCCCTGGGCGGCTGCTGTTTACCAACCTACTACCTACTACCCTTTATTTATTCCTGTTTTCCATTTATACACCTCGATTATATCCCCCCTAATTTTACGCTTTCAAGAGAGAGTGCAGATTCAGGGCCCTCAGTCTATCCTCATAGGGAGGATTTCTGTTACATGGGACCATCTTTGTCATCCTCCTCTGTATGTTTTCCAGGGCATTTATATCCATTCTGTAATACGGTGACCAAACCTGAGCAGCATAGTCTAAATGAGGCCTAACCAAGGATATATAGAGTTGAAGAACAACCTGAGGACTTCTATTATTTATACTTCTAGATATGAAGCCAAGAATTCTGTTAGCTTTATTGCAAACACTAATGCACTGTTGTCTTGGTTTTAGATTACTGCTAACCAGAACTCTTAAATCCTTTTCATAATCAGTAGTATTAAGATCTACATTACAGTGGAGCCCCGCATACCGGACGCATCGCATACCGTACAATCCGCATACCGGACGCTTTGATCGCAAAAATTTTGCCTCGCATACCGCCCAAAAACCCGCTCACCGCCCTTCGTCCGAGACGCGTCCAATGTGCGGCCTGAGCCACGCTCACATGTTCCGCCGGTGGCATTGTTTACCAGCCAGCCTCCGCGGTAACATCCAAGCATACAATCGGAACATTTCATATTATTACAGTGTTTTTGGTGATTTTTTCTGGAAAATAAGTGACCATGGGCCCCAAGAAAGCTTCTAGTGCCAACCCTACAGCAATAAGGGTGAGAATTACTATGGAGATGAAGAAAAAGATCATTGATAAGTATGAAAGTGGAGTGCGTGTCTCCGAGCTGGCCAGGTTGTATAATAAACCCCAATCAACCATCGCTACTATTGGTGGTACAGCTGCTGCTGTACCACCGTCAGCTGCTGCTGCACTGTCAGCTGCTGCTGCACTGTCAGCTGCTGCTGCTGTACCACCGTCAGCTGCTGCTGCTGCTGTAGCACCGTCTACTGCTGCTGTAGCATCGTCTGCTGCTGCTGTAGCATCGTCTGCTGCTGCTGTAGCATCGTCTGCTGCTGCTGTAGCATCGTCTGCTGCTGCTGTAGCATCGTCTGCTGCTGCTGTAGCATCGTCTGCTGCTGCTGTAGCATCGTCTGCTGCTGCTGTAGCATTGTCTGCTGCTGCTGTAGCATCGTCTGCTGCTGCTGTAGCATCGTCTGCTGCTGCTGTAGCATCGTCTGCTGCTGCTGTAGCATCGTCTGCTGCTGCTGTAGCATCGTCTGCTGCTGCTGTAGCATCGTCTGCTGCTGCTGTAGCATCGTCTGCTGCTGCTGTAGCATCGTCTGCTGCTGCTGTAGCATCGTCTGTTGCTGCTGTAGCATCGTCTGTTGCTGCTGTACCACCGTCAGCTGCTGCTGCTGCTGTAGCACCATTGTTGGTGTGGCTTATTGAGAATACCAAGAAACAATTAACCCCAGAGGATTTGCCACCCAGGATAACCCAAAAAAGTCAGTGTCATCGAAGACTGTCTAACTTATTTCCATTGGGGTCCTTAACCCTTTGACTGTCGCAACCCCCAATCCTGAGGTGTCTCCTGGTGTCGCAAAATTTAAAAAAAAAAAAATATTTTTTCTTATGAAATGATAGAGAATCTTTTCCCGATTGTAATGACACCAAAAAAAACGAAATTTGATGGAAAACTGACGGAATTATGCTCTCGCGAAGTTAGCGACCTCGGCGCTGTTTACAAATCGGCGATTTCGCCCATTTTGAGCCCTATTTTCGGCTAATTCCATTGTTCCAGTCGCCCAAACTCATAGCTATTTCTTTAGAACTTCATTTTTTCTATCGATTGAGTACAAGAAACTGCCCATTTACTGATTTCAACTACCTAATAATGTGGTCAGAAATTTGCAATTTGGCCAATTTCACGAAAACTAAAAAATATGACAATTTCAAAATAAGGTCCAGAATGAACAATGCAGACATTCCAGGCTCTAAAATAACGTTTTCTTTGTTCATCAGTCAAGTCTCCAGGCCCCCTGATATTACTCTTGCTTTCTATTTTGAATTTTTATTCAAACAAAAAATATTAGACTTACTTTTATGCAGACCACTGCAATGCTGTAATAACTGTATAAATAACATCAACCCATTCATGACTGCATATTAGAATGGCTAGTTGGACATTTATTGGACAATGGCATCATTTGTTTACTTTTGAACATTGGCAAAAATCAAACATTTCCCCTACTTTGAGCTCCATTTCTAGGTTCTTTTTATAGTAAAATCAATCAAAAACACCTCTATTTCTGTAATATGTTTTCCATTCTATCAAATGAGAACCAAGAAAACGAGAATACAACCATAAATACTATACGAAAATAGACCACAAAGTCGGCATTTTAATTAAAAAAAACGGTCGGAGTTTTTTTTTTTCTCATTATGCACTGGGTGCTCCAGATTTTTTTTTATATGGTGCACACTGACCACACAGACCCATTCTCTCACATGTGGGTGTTACGCGCCCCTACTTCACTCCATTATATACAAAAATAAAAGGCCTGGTTAAAATAAGTTCTGTAATAATATATCGCGAACCACTTTATTACTAGCTAGATAAAGCAGGTTCGACTATATATTATTATCGGTACAGTATGAATCATCAAAAGTACTCTCATTGTATTATATTGTATTATATTATATCTTTCCCCATGATTATTATAATTATAATATTATATTATATTATTATTAGGTTAGGTATTACGAATGTGTAACCTCTACTGTAGTGACCAATTGGTGGTTCTAGAATTGACGCCACGCGTCGCCTTCTGGCCGAGCTGAAGTCATACTATGAAGTAGTTGAGTGAGTCAGTCAGCTCCTAGCTCTGACTCGGTACGGGTCTTCAACCCAAAGCTCCTAGCTTAAACTAAAACTTTATACCAAGTCTTGCCTTTGCCATTAGTCTGGTAATTCATGTCACTTATGAAAGATAACTATTTCGTTACCCTAGACCTTTCTAAAAGAGTAGATTATTAATTGAAATTATTATATCATACTCTGTTATTGAGAATTTGAACGTAAGATTGGGTTTCTTGCTGTATAGTGTTTCATTTATAATTGCTTGTGGTTATTTTAATTCACTAACCAAATACCAATGAAGCTAAATGATTGGTAATAAAATAAAACTATTGTTACGGTGAAGATTAAGTCGTAACAAATGGGTTGTCTGTCCGGGAGCTACTTACCCTGAAGTACATATTTGTTTTGCATTAAAATTAAGCTCCCTTGAGAGAATTAAGAAAATGGATCCAGAAATTAAGTCATTATTAGATGAATTAACAGAGGCTACTCTTGACACTTTAAAATTACAGACGTGTTGGCAAATAGCTAGACAGTTAGATATACCTTATAATAGATACCATAGCGCAGAGACTCTTAGGTCCCTAATTAAGGATAGATTATTTCCGAAAATCCAAGCAATGCCAGAACTAGATTCGGAAGATAGTTTTATTTCTCAGTTTGAGGAAGTAGAAATCCCACGGACGGGAACTGCCTTAAATAATGAAGTTGAACCAGGGTTTACAAGGCCTTACTACTCAGTCCAGTCTCAAAGCTCTCCCCCGTTCATTTCCCCGGAGTATGTGTCGGTGGTGGGAACGAACCCTCAGTCAAATGACGGGGATAATTTTAGGACTGGTGCTCGTCCCAAAATACTTCCGGAGAAGACGCCCGAATTCCCCTCGGTGTCCTTACCTCTTGGGAATTTCACGTCCGAACAACTAGAGAGAATAGAACGCATATTACTATTACAAAACTCTCAAATCGAAGCTAGGAGACGTCTAAACGAGGAAGAATTTAGGCGTGAAAGGTTTCGTTTTGAAACAAAGCAGAAGGGAGTTCCGGAAGAAAGAGACGTGAAGAGCACGGTAACCGGGTTTGACTTGCATAAAGCAGCTCTGATGGTACCTAAGTTTAACGAAACAGACTTAGATGAATTCTTCGAAATTTTTGAGAATCAGGCACGTTCAATGGGCTGGCCCAAAGACAAATGGGCCACATTGCTGCACACGTCTCTATATGGAAAGGCGCAGTCTTGTGTCGCCTCCTTACCATATGAGTTTTATGTCCAGTACGACGTAGTAAAGAGAACTATTTTAGAAGCATATGACATGCTCCCTATTAGTTACCAAATAGCTTTTCGTTCCATGAAACGGCAAACAGGACAAACTTATTTAGATTTTGCCCGAGGGAAAGCAGTGGCGTTTGAACGTTGGTGTCGAGCTTCTCGGGTCACGACTTTAAAAGATCTATCACAATTAATGTTACTAGAAGATTTGTATGCAAATTTTCCAGAGGGAGTTCGCCAGTATCTTGTTGGCCATCCGCAAACGACGTTGTTAGAGACTGCCGCGCTGGCAGACAACTTTGAGATTTCCCAGAGGTTGGTACAATCTGAAAGCGGCCAGGTTATCAAACCAGCAACGAGACCCGAACCTGCGAAGCCTTTCGGTAAGCGACCTACCCAACCCATTCACTCCCGTGTAACAAGTAAACCCGAAGTAAAACACCAAATTCAATCGAGCCCATCCTATAGACCAGATAGGTCATGGGAAAAAATTAAATGTTCGTACTGTTCGAAGCTGGGACATTTCAAATCACAATGCTTTAAGCGTGATAGGGACCAGGGAAGGAGTCCATCCTATAGATTGCCCACACAAATAATATCCTCTACGACTCATCCAAGGAAGTCCGAGCCAAGAGTAGACGCTCTGTCCCAAGGAAAACTAACAGATCCTACTAGTTGACTAAGCAGAATATGGGTATCATCGTCAAACTTGTCAAGGGCTATGAGTCCTTACTTTTCCAAAAGCAAAGTAGGAATTACCGATAGCCAGTTGTTGCAAGTAAATTCCTTTAGGGATACGGGGTCCTACTTAACATTATTAAGAGAAGGACTGTTATCATTCCCCGCCAGATCTTATACGGGTTTCGACGCTCTGTTGGAAGCTTATGGTGGCTCCACTACGCGAGTACCCCTGTACAAGTTATATGTTGAAACTCCTATTTTTACAGGCTGGACGTCAATCGGAGTGTCTCCAACTAACTTCCCCATAAAAGACGTAGACCTATTGATTGGGAACGACTTAGCGGAAGAAGGAATATGGAAAGAGCCCATAGTTATGGAAAATCCAACCGAGGAAAATTACGTCATCGAAGCCCGACGAACGGAACCTACCCTCTTTCCTCTGAGCGTAGTAACCCGGGCGATGACCAAACAGTCGCGTTCTCAGTTGGTATCGGAGGAAGTCATGGATGACGTCGACGTAGGAGTAAGAGACATATTCAACGAAAACTCGAGTGTAGAGCCAACAATCCACCCAGAACCGATACCAATTCCTAAGTCGGTGGTTTCCGAAATAGATTTATTCTCAAAGGAGGATCTAGTAAGAGAACTCCAAATAGACCCCTCCTTAAGTGACCTCAGGAAGCTTGCTGTGATGGGAGAAGAAGCCCTTAAAAGTGACAGCTCTTACTATTGGGAGAAGGACTTACTGAAAAAGAAACTAGGATCTCTTAAAAGTGATCATCTAGTGGTCTTGCCTACCCCGTTTAGAAATTTAGCATGTAAGTTTGCTCTTGACAGTCCTCAAGGCGGACATCTGGGACAAAAGAAGACTTTTAGAAAAATTGCTAAGCACTTCACATGGCCAAAAATGAAGGAAGAAGTGGAACGGTATGTAAGAAGCTGTTCCGTGTGTCAACTAGTAGGCAAACCTGCACATAATCCACCACCTGCGCCGTTGAACCCTATACAAGTAACAGGCGAACCCTTTTCTCGTCTGGTGATCGACTGTGTCGGCCCGCTACCCAAGACTCGGCAGGGCAACCAGTTCCTGTTCACTATCATGGACACAGTCACCAGGTACCCGGAAGCAGTTCCTCTCAGGAGGATTAATGCTCGCCTAATAGTGAGAGCACTGATTAAGTTCTTCTCTCACTTTGGATTTCCAAGAGAAGTTCAATCGGATCAAGGGTCGAATTTTACTTCAAAATTTTTCCGTGAAGCCTTGGCTCAGTTAGGGGTCAAGACGGTTTACGCGACGGCCTATCGACCCCAATCACAAGGCGTGGTGGAAAGGTTCCATCAAACTTTGAAGATTATGATGAGGTCCTATTGTTTACAGTATTCCAAAGATTGGGATGAAGGTATTCCACTACTCTTGTTTGCCCTAAGAGAAAGCAAACAAGACAACTTGAAGTTTTCGCCATTTGAGTTAATATATGGGCATCAAATTAGAGGACCAGTACAGGTTCTCAAAGAAGCTTGGACCGGGGAAGAAACGCCGACTTTTAGGAGCTCTCCTACCTTAATGAAAGAACGCCTGAGCCTAGCTAGAGAATTGGCCGCCAAAAACTTACGACAAGCACAGAGTAAGATGAAGGAGGAATACGATCGTAGAACTAAACTTCGTTCATTTGAACCAAAAGATCAAGTTCTGGTTCAACGATTTCATCAGGGACATGCTCTACAGCCCAAATTTGAAGGTCCTTTAGAAATCGTGAAGCGCCTAAGTGACGTGAACTACTTGGTAAGGACGCCGAAGAAGAGGAACTCACAATGGACGTATCATGTTAACCAACTTAAACCCTATTCAGGAATCGTTTCACCAGTTTCTACTATAACTCCTCTGAACCAAGAACGGGTTCCAGTAAGTTCGGATGAAATGATAGGAATACCAGTTCTTCTGAACAATTCGACAGCCTTAAAGAATTTAAATTCTCTACTGATAAATCTGGAAGTGGACAAAGGACACGAAATAAAATCCCTGATTAAGGCAAATCTCCACCTATTCAATGACGTCCCAAAACCGTGTACGTTGGGTGTGCACGATGTTACTCTCAGAGAACCTACTCCAATCAAGCAATCTCCCTACAGAGTGAGTCCCAAGAAACAAGGTGAGCTAGAGGCAGAGGTGAACTTCTTACTCTCACACGGGTTGATAAAACCAAGTAACAGTCCTTGGGCATCCCCGTGCATTCTAGTCCCCAAACCAGATGGGACCTCCCGTATGTGCACGGATTTTAGAAAAGTCAATGCTGTAACAGTACCCGATGGGTTTCCAATACCCAGAATTGACGACTTAATAGACAAGGTCTCCAGAGCTAAGTATATCAGTAAATTGGACTTGTTAAGAGGGTATTACCAAGTCCCGTTGTCACCAAGAGCTCAAGAGATATCGGCTTTTACGATACCTGGTGGCCTATACGAGTATTGCATTATGCCCTTCGGCTTCTGTAACGCGGCCTCTACATTCCAGCGTATTATGAACATACTTACGGGCGGATTGGACGGAGTAGAAGCTTACTTAGACGACTTAGTCGTATACAGCGACAGTTGGCCCCAACACCTTAGACAGCTTAAAGCCTTGTTTAACGCCTTAAGTAAACATAATTTTACAGTGAATTTGTCCAAGTGTGAGTTTGGCCAGACGAAAATTAAATACTTAGGATTTCGGATTGGATAAGGTGAAGTCGCTCCTTTGAACGCCAAAGTAAAGGCCCTCTTAGAATTTCCTACCCCTAAGGATAGGAAAAGCGTATCAAGATTTTTAGGAGTTGCCGGTTACTACCGTCGGTTCTGTCCGAATTTTGCACAGGTAGCTTTTCCCCTAACTGAATTAACAAGTCCAAAAACAAAGTTTTCATGGACCCAGGACTGTGAAATTGCTTTTAATCGTTTAAAAAGATTACTATCCTCTTCCCCAGCATTGCTGAGTCCTGATTTTAATAAACCATTCCACTTACAAATAGATGCCAGTGCGTATGCTTTGGGAGCCGCATTGTTACAGAAGGCTCCAAATTCTGACCTATTACAACCTGTTTCTTATTTTTCTTCTAAGTTAAAGAAACACCAAATTAATTATTCAACTATAGAAAAAGAAGCCTTAGCTCTCGTTGTATGCCTAGAGAATTTTGATGTATATTTAGGATCTTCTACCCATCAGATATCGGTGTACTCCGATCATAATCCTTTGACCTTCATAAATTCTATGAAATCGAAGAACGCCAGAATACTTCGTTGGGCTTTGAGAATTCAACCCTTCTCTATTACCATTTCCCATATAAAAGGAAAACATAATCTCATTGCTGATGCCCTCTCTAGGCCTTGAAATTTTATTAATATACCTTTATTTTTAACAATATGAGTCGGTACTTTTATGACCATCTATGTTGTGGAGAAAGCTGGAGATGATGTAGTACTGCTGTCTATGTTACAACCTCTGCTACTGTGACAGATGCTACCCACCACAGAGAGTACAAGTCAATGGCGACCGTCAGTCACGAGGGGGGAGGTGTTACGCGCCCCTACTTCACTCCATTATGTACAAAAATAAAAGGCCTGGTTAAATTAAGTTCTGTAATAATATATCGCGAACCACTTTATTACTAGCTAGATAAAGCAGGTTCGACTATATATTATTATCGGGTACAGTATGAATCATCAACAGTACTCGCATTGTATTATATTGTATTATATTATATCTTTCCCCATGATTATTATAATTATAATATTATATTATATTATTATTAGGTTAGGTATTACGAATGTGTAACCACTACTGTAGTGACCAATTGGTGGTTCTAGAATTGACGCCACGCGTCGCCTTCTGGCCGAGCTGAAGTCATACTATGAAGTAGTTGAGTGAGTCAGTCAGCTCCTAGCTCTGACTCGGTACGGGTCTTCAACCCAAAGCTCCTAGCTTAAACTAAAACTTTATACCAAGTCTTGCCTTTGCCATTAGTCTGGTAATTCATGTCACTTATGAAAGATAACTATTTCGTTACCCTAGACCTTTCTAAAAGAGTAGATTATTAATTGAAATTATTGTAAACATACTCTGTTAATGAGAATTTGAACGTAAGATTGGGTTTCTTGCTGTATAGTGTTTCATTTATAATTGCTTGTGGTTATTTTAATTCACTAACCAAATACCAATGAAGCTAAATGATTGGTAATAAAATAAAACTAACAAAAAAAAATGGAGTTATTTGTGCCCCTATTGTTACGGTGAAGATTAAGTCGTAACAGTGGGCCTACCAGCTTTCTCCTGCTTGATTTGAAGCCGCTAGAATTTATGAGTATATATACGTCAAACACGGCACCTCGTAAAATGTATATATACGGCCGCGACAGTCAAAGGGTTAATCTTGTCTCCCAGGATGCAACTCACACCAGTCGACTAACACCCAGGTGAACAGGGAAAAATGCCTGGAACTAGTGGTCATATTGGTGAATTTAAAGACACCAAAGGTTGGTTTGAGAGATTTAAGAATCGTAGTGGCATACACAGTGTGATAAGGCCTGTTCTGGAAGAAAAATGCCAAACAGGACCTACAGTACTCAGGAGGAAAAGGCACTCCCAGGACACAGTGTCTCATCAGTCATTGCTGCATCTTCAATAAAGGTAAGTGTCATTTATTCTTCATTTAGTAGAGTAGTACATGCACAATATATATTGTGCATGTACTACTCTACTATTGTGCATGTATCCTTCTCTTTGTGTGTAGGAAAATGTATATTTCATGTGGTAAAAAATTTTTTTCATACTTGGGTGTCTTGCACGGATTAATTTGATTTCCATTATTTCTTATGGGGAAAATTCATTCGCATACCGAACATTTCGCATAACAACCAGCCCTCTTGCACGGATTAAGGTCGCTATGCGGGGGTCCACTGTATTTAGTTTATATATCGCATGGTTATTTTCCTGTCCAACATTTAGAACTTTGCATTTGTCTATATTAAACTGCATCTGCCACTTCTCCGACCATTGCATCAGTCTATTCAAATCATCCTGGAGTGCTCTAGTGTCCTCATTAGAATGAATTGGACGGCCTATTTTGGTGTCACCAGCAAATTTGCTTATGTCGCTATTTATTCCCTCATCTATGTTGTTTATGTAAATTTTGAACAACAACGGGCCTAACACTGACCCCTGAGGAACACCATCTGTGACGTGCCCCCATTCTGATTTCTCCCCATTTATGCAAACTCTCTGCTGCCTATTTGTCAGCCATGCCTCTACCCAGGAAAAAATTTCTCCTCCTATTCCGTGTGCCTTAATTAAGTTTCCTCAATAGCTCTTATGTGGAACTCTATCGAAAGTCTTACTGAAGTCCATATACACAATATCATATTCATTACCATGATCTACCTCCTGAAACACCTTAGTGAAAAATGTTAGTAAATTCATAAACAGGAATGCCCCTTTGTAAAACCATGTTGAGATTAATTAATCAATCTGTGCCTATCAAGATGGCTACGAATTGCTTTGGCAATTATTGATTCCATAAATTTTCCCACTATGGAGGTAAGGCTTATTGGTCTATTTTTCAAAGCCAAGGACCTGTCACCTGCCTTGTAAATAGGTATTACATTTGCCATTTTCCACTTATCAGGCACTATGCCAGTTTGTAGTGATATGTTAAAAAGATCTGACAAAGTTATGCTGAGTTCCTCTTTACATTCCTTTAACACCCTTGCAAACAGTTCATCAGGGCCTGGGGATTTGTTAGGTTTTAGTTTCTCTATTTGTCTGAGGACCATGTCACTAGTTACCGCAATCGTGCATAGTTTATCGTCCTGTTCTACGTATTATTATTATAATAAAAAAGAAGCGCTAAGCCACAAGGGCTATACAGCGCTACAGGGTAGGGAAGGAAGCAAGGGTATTAGGCGGCAGAAGGGGGAGGGATGATCAGTAGGTTACAGAAAACAGCGGGGCAGGGGATAGTGTGGGGGTAGAGGGTAGCAAGAGGTTGAGGTAGAAAGGGCCGAAGGTATCATCAGAGTTTGTGAAGTCAGTTGTTGTCAAAAAGTCAAGGAGAGTGTCCGGATGAAAGGCGAGAAGGGAAGGTAAAGAGAGAGCAGCGGAGCAAAGACAACGACGGAGGTAAATTCTGCGTGCTCGTTGATATTGTGGCTGACCGATAATGGAACCTGACAATTCTCACAGAGGAGCAGGGCGCCTCTCCATGAGATATCCATGAGTAAGACGAGTATGGCCAATGCGAAGACGGGAGAGACAGTCTTCCAACCTCAACACTGGTGACAAGAAGACGGCCAGTAACCTATACTCGGTTTAATAGATTGAAGTTTGTCACCGAGCAGAGTAGACCAACGTTGTTGCCAACAGTGTGAAGGTGGTAGCTATTGCAGCAAAATAGTCCGTAAATGGAACACCTCTATATGAAACTGGTAGGTCATGTACTGCTGACCTCGCAGCACTGTCTGCCTGTTCATTGCCCTGTACGTCACATGACCAGGGACCCAACAAAAAACAATATCTTTATGCTTGGTAGAGATGCGGCGTAGCCAAAGTTTGATACGGAGGACTAAGGGGTGAGGTGTATCAAATTCTGAATAGCCTGTAAAGCACTAAGGGAGTCTGAGACAACCACAAATGATGACACAGGCATAGATGCAATATGGATAAGTGCTGCAAGAATGGCATACAATTCAGCAGTAAAAATACTAGCCGTGTTCGCATCGCTATTGGGCGGTGCGGACGTGCTGCGCAGTAGCTCCTGATTGAGTTGGCTTTTGCGCAGTGTTGACGTGTACTTATCTCTGTGAAGACCTGTTTGTGCGCTCTCTACGAATTGAAGCAAGATGCCCTCCATCGAGCAACTTTACCAACAGCTTAAAGAAGAATTGAGGATGGCGAAGGTGGAGATTCGGCGACTGACCGAGGAAAACAAGAAAATTCGTAGTAGTCCTCCTGTTTTGAGTCCTCAGGTCAAGAAGGGAAACTGGTCAGTGGCCGGACAGCAGGGAACGAAGTTGACGATCAAGAGGACGAATGGAAAGGTAGAAACGATGAAGAAGAAAGAGACTGCCGTGGAAACTGTTGTGGAAACATCTAATACATTCTCAGTGCTACCCGATGAATGTGAGTCAACTACTGGGAACAACACGATGAACGACACCAAGGAAGGTAAGAATATTGTTGTTGTTGGGGATAGCAAAGTTAGGAATATGGATAGGGCGTTCTGCTTGAAGGACAGGAGTAGGAGACAGAGAGTTTGCTTTCCTGGGGCTGGGATGGAGGATATTGTTAGCCGTCTGGATGACATCATGAGAGGTAATGGGAGCAATCCTATTATCTGTCTCAGTGCTGGAGGCAACGATGTTGGCAGACGTAGGAGTGAAGACCTGATTAGCAGGTATAGGTCAGCAATAGAAATAATTAGGAGTAAGGGTGGGAACCCTGTCAGATGTGGTATTTTGCCAAGGAGAGGAGTTGGAAATGAATGGTTGTCCAGGGCAATTGGTGTCAATTGCTGGCTGGACAAATACTGTAAGGAAAATGCGGTAACATTCATTGACAACTGGGACCTCTTCTATGGCAGAAATGACATGTATGCCAGGGATGGGGTTCACTTATCTAAGTCTGGGGTGGTAGCACTGGCAACTGCAGTGGAGGGAGCAGTTAGGACTTTAAACTAGGAATAGTTAGTGGTATGGGTTTTGGCAGGAAAACAGTGAAGTCCCAGTGTAGTAATATTACGAGTTCTAGGGAACTAGTAATAAGCGAAATGAGGTAGATACTGAAAAGCCAGGGACTTTGGGTGATAAGGACAGTAATAGGTTTAGTAGAAAAACAGAAATGAGCAGGAAGGGTAAAGAAAAAGGAGAGTCTTTCAATGTTTATTGTGCTAATTGCCGTAGTGCTAGGAATAAGATGGACGAGTTGAGATTAGTTGCTAGTGCAGGTAACATTGATGTATTTGCCTTAACTGAGACGTGGTTTAATTCAAAAAGTCGGGACATGCCTGCGGAATGTCATATTCAGGGTTTTAAATTGTTCCAAGTAGATAGAAGTATCAGGAAGGGGGTGGGGTGGCATTGTATGTCCGAGATCGCTTGAACTGTTGCATAAAAACGGGTATTAAGTCAGAAGTAACACATACAGAGTCTGTTTGGATAGAATTTTCAGAGGGGCATGAAAAACTGATTTTAGGAGTGATATACCATCCCCCAAACTTAGATAGGGACCAAGGGAGACTACTATGGGAGGAAATTGTTAAGGCCACAAGGCACGATAATGTAGTAATTCTAGGAGACTTTAACTTTAGTCATATTGATTGGAATTTCTTGACTGGGAATTTAGAATCATACGACTTCTTAGAAGTAGTTCAGGATTGTTTTTTGAAGCAGTTTGTGACAGAACCTACAAGGGGAAATAACCTGCTTGACTTAGTTATGGCAAACAATGAATCCCTTGTTAATAATTTAAAAATCTCAGAGGAACTGGGTGCTAGCGACCACAAATCAATTACATTTAGCATTGAATGGAAGTACGATAGTAGCGATAACCCAGTAACAGTCCCAGATTTTCGCTTAGCAGATTACGATGGGCTTAGAGAACACTTATCATCTGTTGACTGGGGTAACGAAGTGAGCTATCAATATGACAGTTTTCTGAACACTATGCATGCTGCTCAAAGAATGTTTATCCCATATAAAGAAATTAGATCAAATAGAAATGACCCAAAATGGATGAATAATAGGCTCAAATATCTACTAGGGCATAAGAAAGGAATTTATAGGCGTATCAAAAGAGGTGAGGGTCATCTTATGAATCAGTATATTGACATTAAGAGGGACATTAAAAAGGGGATAAGAAAAGCTAAAAGGGACTATGAATTTAAAGTTGCTAGGGATTCTAAAACTAACCCAAAAAGTTTTTTCCAGGTCTATAGAACAAAAGTTAGAGATAAGATAGGTCCCCTTAAAAATAACTATGGGCACCTTACTGACAAAGAGAATGAAATGTGCTCGATTTTTAATAATTATTTTCTCTCAGTTTTTACACAGGAAGACACTAACAATATTCCAGTAATTAATTTTTATAGTGGGCTAGAAGAGGATAAATTATGTAACATCACAGTCACTAGTGAAATGGTTGTGAAGCAGATAGACAGACTGAAGCAAAATAAGTCGCCGGGTCCTGATGTGGTTTTTTCAAGGGTTCTTAAGGAATGCAAAATGGAACTCTGTGAACCATTAACTAATATTTTTAATTTATCTCTTCAAACAGGTGGTAGTGTCTGATATGTGGAAGATGGCTAATGTAATTCCTATTTTTAAAACGGGACAAGTCGTTACCGTCAAATTACCGCCCAATAAGCCTGACCTCAATTGTAGGCAAATTACTAGAGTCAATTATAGCTGAGATTATAAGAAGCCATTTTGATAAGCATAGCTTGATTAATGATACTCAGCATGGATTCACAAGAGGCCGGTCTTGTCTAACTAATTTATTAACTTTCTTCAGTAAAGCTTTTGAGGCTGTTGACCACGATAAAGAATTTGATATTATTTACTTAGATTTTAGTAAGGCTTTTGATAGAGTTCCGCACCATAGACTGTTAAAGAAAGTGGCAGCTCATGGCATTGGGGAAAAGTGCTCTCGTGGATCGAGTCATGGCTCACTGACAGGAAGCAGAGAGTGTCCATAAATGGGGCTAAATCCGAGTGGGGATCTGTAACAAGTGGCGTTCGACAGGGATCAGTCTTGGGCCCGTCGTTGTTTATAATATATATCAATGATCTTGATGAGGGAATTACTAGTGATATGAGCAAATTCGCCGATGACACATAGATAGGTAGGATAATTGACTCAAACGTAGATGTTATGGAACTTCAGGAGGATTTAAACAAACTCTATTCTTGGTCAGAAAAGTGGCAGATGCAGTTCAATGTAGATAAATGCAAGGTTCTGAAGCTCGGGAGTGCCCATAACCCTAGTACTTATAAGTTAAATGATGTAGAACTTAGCCATACAGATTGCGAAAAGGACTTGGGGTTATGGTGAGCAGCAACCTTAAACCAAGACAGCAATGCCTAAGCGTACGTAATAAGGCAAATAGATTACTGGGATTTATATGAAGAAGTGTAAGCAACAGAAGTCCAGAGGTCATACTGCAGCTTTATACATCATTAGTAAGGCCTCACCAAGATTATGCAGCTCAGTTTCTGGTCTCCATATTACAGAATAGACATAAATTCGTTAGAAAACATTCAGCGTAGGAGGACTAAATTAATACATAGCATTAGAAATCTTCCTTATGAAGAAAGATTGAAGACTCTTAAGTTACATTCACTTGTTAGACGAAGAATGAGGGGAGACCTGATCGAAGTGTATAAGTTGAAGATAGGTATTAATAAAGGGGATATTAATAAGGTCTTGAGGATCTCTCCAAGAGAGAACCCGCAGTAATGGATTTAAATTAGATAAGTTTAGATTTAGAAAGGACATAGGAAAGTATTGTTTGGAAATAGGGTAGTTGATGAGTGGAACAGTCTACCTAGTTGGGTTATTGAGGCTGGGACTTTGGGTAGTTTGAAATTTAGGTTGCATAAGTACATGAGTGGGAGGGGTTGGATTTGAGTGGGACTTTCACATCAAGAGCTATTTCTTGGGTGGCATTGAAAATTGGGTTGGGCAAATGTTTTGTTAGTGGGATGAATTGTAAAGGACCTGCCTAGTATGGGCCAACAGGCCTCCTGCAGTGTGCCTCCTTTCTTATGTTCTTATGTTCTTATGTTAAATGCCCTCGTACGACGCTATCCAGAAACAATGCTGCGAATCCTACGCCGTCAGAAGACTTAGAGCCATCTGTGTACACTGCAATGGCATGAGGATGAGAGTGGAAGTGGTCAAGAAAAAGAGAGCGGGAAGCTACCGTAGACAGTTGGGCTTTTGAGCAAGGGAGAGAGAAAGAACAGACTCGAACAGCTGGAACTTCCCAGGGAGGGGTAGGGAAAAGTGAGATGCTACATGAACATAGAAAGGTGGTAATTGAAGAGAAGACAAGAGCGAATGAAGGCGAAGAGAGAAGGGACGGAGCAAACAGGGGCAGTAAACAAATAAAGAACGTCTACTAATATCGGTGACCATTCTATAAATGGAAGGATTGCGGAGATCATGAGAGCGTACATAGCAGCGAAGGCAATGGGCATCACGGCAATCGGATAAGGATGGAATATTCGCTTCTGCATAGAGGCTCTCAACAGGGGAAGAGCGAAAAGCACCAAGGCATAAACGCAATCCCTGGTAATGAATGGGGTTAAGGCTAGAGAGAGTAGCAGGAGAGGCCGCTGAATAGATCTGGTCACCATAATCAAGTATCGATAAAATGAGGGTGGAATGTAGGCGAAGGAGAGTTCGACGATCAGCTCCCCATGAAAGATGAGCAAGGGTTTTAAGAAGGTTCAGCCGGGTGTGACAAGTTGCCTTCAGAGAGGTAATGTGAGGTTTTCCAGGATAACCTACAGTCAAAGAGGAGGCCTAGAAACCTGACTGTATCATGTTCAGGGATACGGGAGCCATAGAGGTACAAAGGATGATTGGAGATGACAGAGCGTCTAGTGAAAGTAATTTGGTGAGTTTTGGTACTAAAAAATTTAAACTCATGTGTGGTGGCCCAATTGGAAACACAGTCGACCGCATGTTTGGAGAGAAGCTGTAATGAGGTGACAGTCAGCGCCTGCACAGGCAATAGCGAAGTCATCTACATAGAGTGATGACCAAATATTGGATGGAAGACTAGAGGCCAAATCATTTACAGCAAGGAGAAAAAGTGTTGTGCTCAGAACACATCCCTGGGGGGACACCTTAAGCTTGGATAAAGTCCGGGGAGAGCACATTATTAACCTGAACACGGAAATGTCTGTCAGTTAAAAAGTTCTTAAGGAAGGATGGTAGATTGCCTCGGAGGCCTAAGGAGTGGGCTTGGGCCAAAATATTATACCTCCAAGTTGTGTCATATGCCTTCTCAAGGTCAAAAAATATGCCAATAACTGAGTGGTTATTCGCAAAGGCATTACGAACATACGTATCCAAGCGTAGTAAGGGGTCTATGGTAGAACGGCCCTTACGAAAGCCATATTGACGAGTGGAGAGACTGTTGTGTGTCTCTAAATACCACACTAAATGTCTATTTACCAGGCATTCCATCACTTTGCAAACTGCACTGGTAAGAGCAATGGGACGATAGTGGGAGGCTTAATGTCACGTAGTACCAGGTTTGCGGAAAGGGAGAACAATGGCAGATTTCCACAGCTGTGCAAGAACTCCTTGTGACCAAATAAGATTGAAAAGGCATAATAGGACTGCAAGGGCTGACTGATGTAAATGTTGTAGCATACGAATATGAATGTCGTCGGGTCCAGCTGCGGATGATCGGCAAGCTGAGAGTGTTGCCTCCAGTTCCTGAAGTGTAAAAGGCATATTATAGTGTTCTTCCCTGAGAGAAGAAAAGTCCAAGGGTGCTAACTCTCTGGCAGACTTTGAGGAAAGAAACGAGGGGCATAGATGGAGCCCCTGAGAAATATGGACCAGATGATTGCCAATTTCATTGGCAACATCTAGTGGGCTTGCTATATCAACACCGGCAACCCGCAGAACAGGAGCCAGGTCTGGAGAATATTTACCACTCAGTTTTCGTACTTTTTTGCAGACTGCACTCATAGAGGAAGCAGAGGTGATGGTGGAGACATAATCTCACCAGCAAGTGCGTTTAGCATCACGGATGACACAGCGAGCGATCGCACGCTTCTGCTTAAAATCAAGAAGTCTCTCCGTGGTTCTATTGTACCAGTACCTGCCCCACGCAGCACGTTTCAAACGTACTGCACGAGCACAAGCAGGAGACCACCAAGGCATGCATTTCTGAGAATGCCTGCCCGATGTTTGGGGTATAGAATAAGAAGCTGCGGTTAAAACAGAGGACGAGAAGAGGTGGAAAAGCTCATCAATGGAGGACGAAGAAGGAACCACACTAAAAACAGTTAGTTGTGAGTAAAGGTTCCAATTTGCCTGATCAAATTGCCAGCGTGGGTTACGAAGAGGTGGTGAATAAGAATGGGAAGTAAGAATGATTGGGAAATGATTGCTGTCATGTAAATCCGGGAGAACAGACCAGGTGAAGTCTAATGCGGCGGAGGAAGAGCAGACTGAGAGATCGATGCAAGAGAGAGTATGAGTCCGAGGATCAAAATGGGTGTGAGTACCTGTATTTAAAACATGGAGGGGTGGGTAGCAAGAAAAGCCTCTTAACTGAATGTCGAGGAATCAAAGTGAGACCCCCCCCCCGAGGAAATGATGGGCATTAAAATCGCCAAGTAACAGAAGTGGTGGCGGTAATGACGAAACAAGAAAGGCAATATCCGGGATAGATAATGCCCAAGAAGGAGAGAGATACAAAGAACAGAGTGTATACCACCTATGCAAGTGGATACGGGCTGCTGTGTAATGCAGTGAAGTACGAACAAATAGCTGATGATACGGAATATCAGAGCGTAGAAGAAGGGCACTTTCATTAAAGGTCCCATCAGAAAAAGGATCTGAAGAATATAATAAATTATAGCCTGAGATGGAATAGAGAACAGCAGAGTGTAATTTAGGTTCCTGTAAGCAAACACCAACAGGGGAAAACTGGGAGAGCAACATCTGAAGCTCACTCCGGTTACCCAAGGCCGCGTATATTCCACTGTAAATAGGCCATGATTGGCAACGATAAAGATACCTGAAATCCGCAGGTAAGGGTACCTACGGACTAGAGGAGTTAGAAAAGTCCACATGTGGTGGCAAAGGAAAATGTTCAAGCAGCGAAGGAATGGTGCGCTGTGAAGAAATAAGTTGAGCAGATGGAGAAGAGGAAAGAGAAGGAACAGAGGGTGGATCAGTGTCCATTGATGGTTTGGTCTCTGCAATATATTCAGATTGCTTCAAGTGTTTCAGAGTTCAGAGACGTCGAATGGGAGACAATAATGGAGATGGAATGAGGAGGAGTTTGAGTAAAGATCGGAACTGTAATGGACTGTACCAAGGTAGGGGGGGGAACTGAAAGGGTGGAGGAAACTGGAGAAGTGTAGGAGGGGACAGAAGAGGCAGAAACCTGGGAGGTGGCAGAAGAGGAAGAAACTTGGGAGGGGACAGGGGAGGAAGGCACAGTACGAGGAGGAGGATGAACCTCCACACTTGTAACGGAGCCAATGAAAGGGAAAGACCCAGGTACAGAGACCGGGAAGGTAAAATGTGGAGGTGGATGAAGGGAAGGAGGGGTTAAAGGAGATTTTTTGGACCTCTGAGAAGTAGAGGGACGATTGGGAGGAGGTGTCGTACGAAGTCTTGACGATACCGGGGTTTGTGAGGGAGAACACGAAGAAGTGAGGACAGACTGAGGTGTTGAAGTAGGGACGTCTGAGCCAGAGGACCTCAGCACCGCAAGTAGCGCAGATGCAGCATGGAACCTGTGCCATACCCTGCCCTTCATGCCAGTAAACCAGCAATCCGGGATAGCAACCTCACATCTGCCGAGCTACCTCGGTGGACAAAAGAGAGGGCGGCCGGATATCCGCCACAAAGCATACCTCCTTCGGCCACCACCCCAGGAATCCGAAAGGTGGCTTCCAGAGATGCACCCGTAGCCCGAAAGACACCCAAAGCCACCCTCTGGAATATCGGAGAGGGATTGGGACATCCCCAGACGATCCAGATTCCACGGCAAACTACGCCACCGCCAAGAACCTCAACGGAATGGGATGGACCCCGGTACCCTTTCCCCTACCTAGGAACTAGCGCGCCTGTGGGAAAAATCCCAAAGGTCAAAAAGAGGAAGGGCAAAAGGGAGGGGTGGGGAGGAGGAGGAGGAAAAGAAAAAGGGGAGGATGGGATAGGGAAGGGGGGATTGGGGGGGTAATTAGGTTCAGTCTGAGGAAGGAGACCAACAGGTCTAATTCCTCAGACCAAGAGCCTCTGCACCACGCCAAGGAGCCCCCCTTGAAGAGGCCTGTTCTACGTAATCTATTATTTCTGGAATATCGCTAGTATTTTCCTGGGTGAAAACTGAGAGGAAGTAGGTACTGAGAATTTCACATATATCCTTATAACTGTCAGTGATCTGACCAGAGTTACTCTCAAGTGGGCCTATCTTGTCCCTAATCTTACTTCTGTATACCTGGAAGAACCCTTTTGGGTTAGTCTTTGAATCCCTTGCGACCTTAGCCTCATAATCCTTTTTTGCTTTTCTTATTCCTTTCTTTATTTCTCTCTTTAGCCCTTTGATGGTCAGTGCCGTAGATCTATGGCTTTACGCTGAGGGTCCAAACCGTAGATCTATGTCATGAGCTCAGCTCACTCTGATAAGCTGTGAGCAGTAAATTTTGGCCTAGATATGAGAGAATACATCTATGTGGTATGTGTGCACCACATAAAACAAATCCTGCAGCATGTAGTGCATAATGAAAGAAAAAAACCGAGACCGTAATTTCCGATTAAAACGGCGACTTTGCAGTGTTTTTTCGTATGTTTTTATAGTTCTATTTGCGATTTCTTGGTCTCCTTTGATAGATTGGAAGATATATTACAGAAGTAGAGATGATTTTGATTGGTTTTAGTATTGGAAATGGCTTGAAACTGAGCTCAAAGTGGCGGAAATGTTAACTTTTTACCGATGTTCAAGAGTAAACAAATGACCTAACACGTCTAATACACGCCTGCTGGTGGTTCTAATATACATTCACAAATGTGGTGATGTTATTTATACAATTATTACAATATTGCAAAACAGTAAATCTTCTATTTTTTAGTTTGAATAAAAATTCATAATGTGAATGAAAAATCCAAGTGGAATTCATTAGTAAAGCCTGAAAACATAACTAATAAACAGAGGAAATGTTAGTTTAGTCCCAGGAATGCCTGCATTGTTTATTCTGGACCCTATTTTGAAACTGGAGTACACCTACCATCCGACTTACGACCTGCTCAACTTACGACGACTCGACTTACGACCGTGTTTTTTATGCCAAATTTCTGGGAAATAAACAAGTGTTTGTGTTGTACATAGTGTTTATCCTAAACCTTACAGTATAAAATACAGTACTAACAGCATAAAAAGTAAAGTAAAGTAAAACATGAAATACCAAAATAAAACAACACAATAAAGTCATTACAAAAATGTTACGTTGATATTCAGTAGTAAAGTTCGACTTACGTTCATTTTGACTTACGACCGGTTTCTCGGAACCGAACTTGGTCGTAAGTCGGATGGTAGGTGTATTTGGAACTTTGCATTAAATTGGCCAAATTACCAATTTCCGATCACTTTATTTTGTAGGTGAAACAGTTGACTTGGCAAATTCTTGTGCTCAATCGATAGAATAGAAATAATACTAGTGAAATAGCTAAGAATTTGGTCAACTGGAATAATGTATAATTGGCGTAAAATGGGAATCAAAGTCGGCAAAATCGCCGATGCGTAAATATTGTTGATGCTTCAAAATTCGCGAGCATAATTTTGTCAATTTTTCATCAAATTTCGTACTTTTTGTTTTATTACCTTCAGAAAAAGATTCTCTACCATTTCATAAGAAAAAATAACAAAATTATTTTTGGAAAATTCTTGGACACTGGTGGGCACTTTGAAATTTGGCCTCTGGACCCTGAAAGGGTTAATTGAATATATTGATTTCTTAACTGCCCATTCCCTCTTTTGATACGCCTATATATGCCTCTCTTTTGACCAATGAGATGTTTTAATCTATGGTTCATCCATTTGGGATCATTTTTGTTAGATCTAATTTCCCTACTCGGAACAAAAGTTGTCTGGGCAGCTAGAGCTATGCTCTGAAAAATGTCATATTGGCAACCAAGATCACCTACCTGACCCATAGTCAGGAAATCCCAATTTAGCCCACCCAGGTAATTTTTTAGTCCCATGAAGTCGACCAAGCGAAAATCTGGGACAGAGATTTGATTGCAGTTATCTGGGAAATTCCATGATATATTGAAACTAATTGATTTGTAGTCACTTTCCCCAAGCTCATCATTAACATCAAGATTATTAATTAGTGAATCTTTGTTAGCAAGAACCAAGTCAAGCAGATTGTTTCCTCTTGTTGGTTCTGTCACAACCTGTTCTAAAAAGCAATCCTGAACCATATCAAGAAAGTCACTAGACTCGAGATTTCCTGTCATATTGTTCGAATGAATTTGTCCAAAGTTAAAATCTCCCATTATCACAACATTTTCATATCTAGATGCCTTATGAATTTCGTCCCATAACAGCTTACTGCACTCCCTATCAAGGTTTAGGGGCCTATAAATCACACCCAAAATTAATTTGTGATGACCCTTGAGAAACTGTAGCCAAACAGATTCTGTGTTCAATGTTTCTAATCTTATATCATGTCTAAGACAACAATTTAAATTTTCTCTGACTTACATCACCACTCCACCACCCTTCCTGTTGACCCTATCAGTATGGAATAGTTTATAACCCTGTATGTTGCATTCAGAAGGCATTTCTCTATCTTTCAGGTTGAACCAGGTCTCTGTTATACCAAGTAATCTTAGCTCATCTATCTTATTTCTTAAACTCCTACTATTTGTACAGTAAACCTTAAGGGAGCTAGTCACTCATTGCCCTTTGCTGTCTCTCTTTGTTTGTTGATCAATTGATTATCCATTACTAGCAACTTTATTTTGAATTTTGTCTCTTAAACATATACCTGAGGTATCCCAGTAATAACTTCTGTTTTTAACCCTAATACTGCAGCCTGATTGTTTCCCACAAACACCCATGCCTCTATAATCTATCAATTTAAATTCTTAGACAAGTCATCAATTACCCTTTCAATCAAACTTGCTAATGCAACCACTCCATCCCCAGAGAGATGAACCCCATCCCTTGCATACATATCACGTTTGCCAAAGAATAGGTCCCAGTTATCAATGAATGGGATTGCAAGTTCCTTGCAGTACCTGTCCAGCCAGCAATTTATACCAATTGCTCTAGACATCCATTCATTGCCCACTCCCTTTCTAGGCAAGATGCTACATATGACTGGGATCCCTCCTTTAGACCTAACTATTTCTATGGCTGACCTGTACTTATCCAGCAACACCAGTCTTCTGCCCTTCCCAATGTCATTACCCCAGCACTAAGACAGATAATGGGCTTGTTCCCATTACCTGACATAATATTATCCAACCTGCTGACTATGTCACCAACACAAGCTCCTGGAAGGCACACTCTCTGTCTGACCTTTCTGTCTGTTACAAAAAGCAAGGTCCATATATCTTACCTGAGAATCTCCTACTATTAAAATATTCTTACCTTGATTAGCAGGGGAATCAGTGGTACCTTCAACCTCACTAACCATTGAAGTGCACTCGTCCTAGAGAACAGAGAATTGATTTCCTACCTTCACATCTCTGTTAACCCTCCTTATCTTCCTTCTTCCTGAACTCTGAACCACTTGCCACTTAAAGAGGCTGCCACTATCACTGCTAGTGACCATTTCCTCCTTACCAGCTAAATCCTTCTCACACTCACTCCCAAACTCATCTAGGCAAAGCTTCAGCCTCCTATATTCCTCCTGAAGAAGTAGAACCTCCTTCTTCAACACTTTAACCTGAGATTCTAAAACACTACAACAAGCCATGGTGCTTGGTA
Source organism: Cherax quadricarinatus (assembly GCF_026875155.1). Lineage (NCBI taxonomy): Eukaryota > Metazoa > Arthropoda > Malacostraca > Decapoda > Parastacidae > Cherax > Cherax quadricarinatus. The sequence goes on along the minus strand of NC_069408.1, from coordinate 7,563,968 downwards.
ACACCCCATGCTAACTCCCAGAGCTTAGGACAGGCATGACCACAGGTGACCACTGACCTCAGCGTGTGAGCAGGGTAATATTTTGTGAATGGATTCAGAGAAACTGGTTAGCCAAACTTGAGTCCTGGAAATAGAAAGTACAGTAGACCCCCGCCTTATGAATGCATCGCATTACGTTAAATCCACCATACAAAGCATTTGAGCGCAAAATTTTTGCCTCGCCTCACAATAAAAAACTCACCTTACGTGATTCGCCCAGGACGCGTTGCACGTGTGGCCTCAGCGCCAATGTTTACAAGCCAGCCAGTGCGGTCGCATCTACGCATACATTCGGTACATTTCACATTATCCCAGTGTTTTTAGTGCTCGTAACTATAAAATAATCTAGGTAGTAGGTTGGTAGACAGCAACTGCCCAGGGAGGTACTACCGTCCTGCCAAGTGAGTGTAAAACAAAAACATGTACAGTGGACCCCCGCATACCGTTGGCATCACATAACGATTAATCCGCATACCACTTGCTTTAATCGCAAAAATTTTGCCTCGCATACCGCTTAAAAACCCGCTCACCGCTGTTCGTCCGAGACGCGTCCAATGTGCGCCCTCAGCCAGCCTCACATGTGCCGCCCGTGCCATTGTTTACCAGCCCGCCTCCGCGGTAACATCCAAGCATACAATCGGAATATTTCGTATTATTACAGTGTTTTCGGTGCTTTATCTGGAAAATAAGTGACCATGGGCCCCAAGAAAGCTTCTAGTGCCAACCCTACAGGAATAAGGGTGAGAATTACTATAGAGATGAAGAAAGAGATCATTGATAAGTATGAAAGTGGAGTGCGTATCGCCGACCTGGCCGGGTTTTGTACAAGGAACCCCAATCAACCATCGCTACTATTGTGGGCACCAGAAAGGCAATCAAGGAAGCTGTTCTTGCCAAAGGTTAACTGTGTTTTCGAAAAAAAAGATCGCAAGTGATGGAAGATGTTGAGAGACTCTTATTGGTGTGGATAAATGAAAAACAGCTAGCAGGAGATAGCATCTCTCAAGCGATCATAAGTGAAAAGGCTAGGAAGTTGCATGAGGATTTAATTAAAAAAATGCCTGCAACTAGTGCTGATGTGAGTGAATTTAAGGCCAGCAAAGGTGGTTTGAGAGATTTTAAGAAGCGTAGTGGCATACATAGTGTGATAAGGCATGGTGAGGCTGCCAGTTCGGACCACAAAGCAGCTGAAAAATATGTGCAGGAATTCAAGAAGTACATAGACAGTGAAGGTCTGAAACCTGAACAAATGTTTAATTGTGATGAAACAGGCCTGTTTTGGAAGAAAATGCCAAGCAGGACCTACATTACTCAGGAGGAAAAGGCACTCCCAGGACATAAGCCTATGAAAGACAGGCTTACTTTGTTGATGTGTTCCAATGCTACTGGTGATTGCAAAGTGAAGCCTTTATTAGTGTATCACTCTGAAACTCCCAGACCGTTCAGGCAAAAGAATGTCCTCAAGGAGAATTTGTGTGTGCTGTGGAGGGCAAACAGTAAGGCATGGGTCACTAGGACTTTTTCTATTGACTGTTACACCATGCATTTGCCCCCAATGTGAAAGATTACCTAACTGAAAAGAAATTAGAACTTAAGTGCCTCCTGGTGTTAGACAATGCCCCTGGTCATCCTACAGACGTGGCAGAGCAACTCTATGGGGACATGAAATTCATTAAGGTGAAGTTTTTGCCTCCTAATACCACTCCTCTCCTGCAGCCCATGGACCAGCAGGTTATTGCAAACTTCAAAAAACTGTACACAAAAGCTCTGTTTGAAAGGTGCTTTGTAGTGACCTCAGAAACTCAACAGACTCTAAGAGACTTTTGGAGAGATCATTTTAATATCCTCAATTGTGTAAACCTTATAGGTAAGGCTTGGGAGGGAGTGACTAAGAAGACCTTGAACTCTGCTTGGAAGAAACTGTGGCCAGAATGTGTAGACAAAAGGGATTTTTGAAGGGTTTGAGGCTAACCCTGAGAGGATTATGCCAGTTGAGGAATCCATTGTGGCATTGGGAAAGTCCTTGGGGTTGGAGGTTAGTGGAGAGGATGTGGAAGAGTTGGTGGAGGAGGGACAATGAAGAACTAACCACTGATGAGCTGATAGATCAACTTCAAGAGCAAGAGGCCAGACCTGAGGAAACTGGTTCAGAGGAGGGGAGAGAGAAATTGAAGAAGTTGCCTACTACAAAGATTAAGGAAATCTGTGCAAAGTGGCTTGAAGTGCAAACCTTCATGGATAAAATCACCCTCACACAGCTATTGCAAGCCGTGTTGGCAACCTGTACACTGACAATGTTGTGAAACACTTTAGGGAAGTCATAAAGGAACGAGAGGTACAGGCCACTATGGACAGATATGTTGTGCAAAAGAAGTCCAGTGACTCTGAAGCGGTCCTAGTGGCATTAAAAGAAGAAGGGAAGTAACCCCAGAAAAGGACTCGACACCTCAAGTCTTAATGGAAGGGGATTCCCCTTCTAAACACTAACACTCTCTCTCCCCTCCTCCCATCCCATCAATCATCACCAGATCTTCAATAAAAGTAAGTGTCATGTAATTGTGCATGCCTTTTTCAGTTTGTGTGTATTAAAATTAACATTTCATGTGGTAAAAAAAATTTTTTTTCATACTTTTGGGTGTCTTGCACGGATTAATTTGATTTCCATTATTTCTTATGGGGAAAATTCATTCGCATACCGATTATTTCGCATACCAATGAGCCCTCTTGCATGGATTAAAATCGGTATGCGGGGGTCCACTGTAATTGTTTTAAATGATGGTAGGATTGCTGGTGTTCTTTTTTCTGTCTCATGAACATGCATGATTTCAGGTATGTCTTGCTACTTCTACTTACACTTAGGTCACACTACACATACATGTACAAGCATATACAGTGGTTCCTCAATAATCCTCCGGCCTGAAAGTCGTCCATTACAGAAATAGTCCTTGTTTTTTCGTCAAAATATTGGTTTGCAAATGGTCCGATAACTCGCTAATAGTCCTTCGTTCCGGACGCATACTCACGCTCTGAGCCGCCTCGAGCCGCCTTGGCCTTTCCTTCCCAGCCAGTGTGCCATTGTTTACCAGTGAGCGACGGTCCCCTCACGTGCTCCAGCGAAATATTTCATAATATTCTATTTATTTTAGTGCTTGCATGTTATTTAAGTGCTAAATAAGCTACCATGGCTCCAAAGAAAGCTCCTAGTGCCAAGCCTTTGGTAAAGAAGGTGAGAAATACGATTGAATTTAAGAAAAACATCATTGAACAATATGAAAGTGGCATACGTGTGGGCGAACTGGCCAGGATGTATAACAAATCCCGTACAACCATATCTTCCATCATAGCCAAGAAAAAGGAAATCAAGAATGCTGTTGTTGCAAAGGGGGTAAATATGCTGACAAAAATGAGATCACCAGTACTCGAAGATGTTGAGAAGTTATTATTGGTGTGGATAAATGAGAAACAGTTAGCAGGAGATAGTCTTATGACTTCGCTTATTTGTGAAAAGGCTAGGCAGTTGCATGACAATTTGGTAAAGAAATTGCCTGCAACTAGTGGTGATGTGAGTGAATTTAAGGCCAGCAAAGGCTGGTTTGAGAGATTTAAGAAGCGTACTGGCATACACAGTGTGGTAAGGCATGGTGAGGCTGCCAGTTCGGACCACAAGGCGGCTGAAAAATATGTGCACGAATTCAAGGAGTACATAAACAGTGAAGGACTGAAACCTAAACAAGTGTTCAAGTGTGATGAAACAGGTCTCTTCTGGAAGAAAATGCCAAAGAGTGGTCCTAGTGGCATTAAGAAACAGAGAAGAGAAGTAACCCAAGAAAAGCAATTGGTACCCGAGGTGTTGATGGAAGGGGATTCCCCTTCCAAACAGTAAATCATCCAATCTGTCTCCTTCTCCAGTCTTCCATACACAAAGAAGAATTGCCAATAAAGGTAAGTGTTATGCTGTTAATGTTTCATTCATCATGTCCCATTGTATTGTTTATGTACTACATCTATATTTCATGTAAAAAATTTTTTTGTTTTAATACTTCTGGGTGTCAGGAACGGATTAATTGAATTTACATTATTTGTTATGGGGAAACTTGATTCGTAAATCGTCCATTTCAATAATAGTCCCACTTCCAGGAACGGATTATGGACGATTATTGAGGGACCACTGTAGTATATACATACCCCTCTGGGTTTCCTTCTATTTTCTTCCTAGTTCTTGTTCTTGTTTAATTCCTATCTCCATGTGGAAGTGGAACAGAATTCTTCCTCCATAAGCCATGCGTGTCGTAAGAGGCGACTAAAATGCCGGGTGCAAAGGGCTAGTAACAACTTCTCCTGTATATATTACTAAATGTAAAAGGAGAAACTTTCGTTTTTCCTTTAGGGCCACCCCACCTCAGTGGGACACAGCCGGTGTGTTGAAAGAAAGAAAGAACTGTAAAATAAGTTACCATGGATCCCAAGAAAGCTTCTAGTGCCATCCCTGTGGTAAAAAGGGCAAGAATTAGTATGGAATGAAAATCACCCTGACACAGCTACTTCAAGCCGTGTTGGTACCCTGTACAATGACAATGTTATGGCCCATTTTAGGAAAGTCTTAAAGGAATGGGAGGTACAGAGCTCTATGGACAGATTTGTTATGCAACAGAGGTCCAGTGACCCTCAAGCTGGTCCTAGTGGCCTTAAAAGAAGAAGGGAAGTAACCCCAGAAAAGGACTTGCTACCTCAAGTCCTAATGAAAGGGGATTCCCCTTCTAAACAATAACTTCCACACTCTCCCCTCCTCCCATCCCATCAATCATCACCAGATCTTCAATAAAGGCAAGTGTCATGTATACTATTCTTAGTATAGTAGTAACTGTGCATGTCTTCTTCAGTTTCTGTGTATTAAAATTAATATTTCATGTTGTAAAAAATTTTTTTTTCATACTTTGGGGTGTCAGGAACGGATTAATTTGATTTCCATTATTTCTTACGGGGAAAATTAATTCAGGTAACGATAATTTCGGCTCACGATGAGCTCTCAGGAACGGATTAATATCGTAAGGCGGGGGTCCACTGTACAATGCCTGCACTTTAAAGAAGGGGTTTGGAATATTGGCAGTTTGAAGGGACTTCTAAACTGTCATATCTGAGCACGCCTGCAAAGACATTGATTATGCATGAGTGATGGTGAAGGTGTTGAATGATGATCGAAATTTTTTCTTTCTTTTTGGGTCACTCTGCCTCAGTGAGAAATGGCTGATGTGTTACAAAAAATATACAACATATACAGACACCCCCAAACTTACAAACAAGTTATGTTCCAGAAGGTTGTTCGTATCTTGAATTGTTCGTAAGTCATTATTTTGCCAACATGACTCACGAAATCGTAATGACACGATTGCAAACAAACCATACCACAGGCGGGATTTGAACCCGCGGTCAGAGAATCTCAAAACTCCAGACCAGGTCTGGAGTTTTTTGCCATTTTTCTATTGTTACGATTATTATTTTTTTACTATTATTATTATTATTATTATTATTCTGTCTCTGCGCCCCTGTTCGTTGAAAACTTAAAAAGACAATACTGTACAGTATCAGTAATGTACTGATACTGTACAGTCTGTTTGTACGTCCGAATGTCTGTTCGTATGTCTGTTTGTATGTCCGAATGTTTGTAACTCAAATGTTCGTAAGGTAGCATCTGCATATGGTATATAAAAAAGGATGGAGGGAGGGGGTAAAAGAGGTTTTATGTGCAAGGGGCTTGGACATACAGCAGGCATGTGTGAGCATGTTAGATAGGAGGGAATGGAGATGAATGGTTTTTGGGACTTGATAAGCTGTTGGCATGTGAGCTGAGTAATATTTTGTGAAGGGATTCAGGGAAACAGGTTAGTCCAACTTGAGTCCTGGAGGTGGAAAGTACAATGCCTACACTTAAAGGGGTTTGGGATATTGGATGTTTGGAGTGACAACTAAACTGTCGTATCTGGGTGCCTCTGCAAAGACAGTGATTATGTGGGAATAATGGTGAGAGTGCTTCATTTTTTGGGTACCCTGTCTTGGTGGGAGATGGCCAGTGTGCAAAAAAAAATATTACAGTATGACTGATTTTTATTTTTATTTTTGACTATTTTTGTCTTCTAAGGCTATGTACAAGGAATACAGTGGAACCTCAAAAATTGAACTGCTCCCAACATGACCAATTATGTAAGTGTATTTTTGTAAGTGCTTTTATAAGTGTATTTTTGAGGGTCTGAAATGGACTAATCAAATTTACATTATTCCTGATGGGAATAAATTCATTCGGTAAAGGCACTCGAACAGCCTTCTGGACCGAAGAAAGTTCGATATTTGAGGTTCCACTGTACTTATAAAATACAATTGTTTCAGAGTGTATTACTCATCAAAACATGGAAATATGAAATGTTGATTGAATTTAATGAGCTATATTTTTTTTGTTTAACAAGTCAGCCATCTTCCACTGAGGCAGGGTGACCTAAAAAGAAAGAAAATCCCCAGAAAGAAAATACTTTCATCATTGTTCAGCACTTTCACCTCACTCATACATAATCACTGTCTTTGCAGAAGTGCTCAGATATGACAGTTTAGAAGTCCCTCCAAACTGTCAATATCCCACACCCCTCCTTTAACCCTTTCAGGGTTTCGGCCGTACTAGTACGGCTTACGCACCAGGGTTTTTGACGTACTAGTACGCCTAAATTCTTGCGCCCTCAAATCTAGTGAGAGAAAGCCGGTAGGCCTACATATGAAAGAATGGGTCTATGTGGTCAGTGTGCATGGTATAAAAAAATTCCTGCAGCACACAGTGCGTAATGAGAAAAAAAAAAACTATGACCGTGTTTTTGGATTAAAACAGCGACTTTGCACTGTATTTTCGTATGGTATTTATTGTTGTATTCTAGTTTTCCTGGTCTCATTTTATAGAATGGAAGACATATTACAAAAATTGATTGATTGTGACTGGTTTTATAATGAAAAGTACCTTGAAATTGAGCTCAAAGCAGCAGAAATGTTCGATTTTTACCAAAGTTCAAAAGTAAACAAATCATGCTATGCATCCAATACACATCAACTGGTTAGTCTAATATTCTTTCACAAGTGCGCTTATATTATTTATACCATTTCTACACTAATGCAGTACTCTGCATAACAGTAAATCTTCTATTTTTTTTTTTTGTGAGAATAAAAATTCAGAGTGGAAAGCAAAAGAATGTAAGAGGGGCCTGGGGATATGACTAATGAACAGAGGAAATGTTATTTTAGTGCCAGGAATGTCTTTCTTGTTTATTCTGGACCCTATTTGGAAATTGGAATCTTTTGAAATTTGTGTGAAATTGGCAAAATTGCTAAATTCTGACCACTGTATTGGATAGTTGAAATCGGTAAATGGGTGGTTTCTTGTACTCATTCGATAGAGAAAATGGAGTTCTAGAGAAATAGTTATGATTTTTGTCAACTAGTACACTGGAATTGGCCAAAAATAGGGCTCAAATTGGGCGAAATCACCAATGCATAAACATCGTCAAGATCACTAACTTCGCGAGAGCATAATTTCGTAAGTTTTCCATCAAATTTCATACTTTTGGTGTCGTTATGATCGGGAAAAGATTCTCGATCTTTTCATAAGAAAAAATTATTTTTTTTTTTTAATTTGGGCGGCCCTGAGAACAAGTCTCTGAGAGGGCCTGGCGACCCTGAAAGGGTTAAAGTGGAAGCATTGTACAGTGGTCCCTCAATAATCGTCCATAATCCGTTCCTGGAAGTGGGACTATTATCGAAATGGACGATTTACGAATCAATTTTCCCCATAAGAAATAATGTAAATTCAATTAATCCGTTCCTGACACCCAGAAGTATTAAAACAAAAATTTTTTTTACATGAAATATAGATGTAGTACATAAACAATACAATGGGACATGATGAATTAAACATTAACAGAATAACACTTACCTTTATTGGCGATTCTTCTTTTTGTATGGAAGACTGGAGAAGGAGACTGATTGGATGAATTACTGTTTGGAAGGGGAATCCCCTTCCATCAACACCTCGGGTACCAATTGCTTTTCTGGGGTTACTTCTCTTCTCTGTTTCTTAATGCCACTAGGACCACCTTGAGAGTCACTGGAGTCCTGTCTCGCAAAAAAACTGTCCAGAGAGCTCTGTTTCTGGCGTCTCTTTAACCCTTTGAGGGTTTTCGTCGTACTAGTACGTCTTACGCGTAGGGGTTTTTGACGTACTAGTATGCATAAATTCTAGCGGCCTCAAATCTCGCGCGAAAAGGCTGGTAGGCCTAGGTGTGAGAGAATGGGTCTGCGTGGTCAGTGTGCGCGGTAGAAAAAAAATCTGGGACCCAGTGGTGCATTGTGGGAATGCCCTCTTAGTAAACAATGTCCACCATGCCTCGCGGTAAGAAGGTCCTCACTCCTCGGCGAATTGGGACACTTTTGTTCCCCAGTGACAGTTCTAATAGTGATGGAAGTGCCAGTGAAGATGAGTTTCGTGGTTTTAGTGAGGTTTTGAAACCCAAACTAATGACCATAATATCGGGAATAGTGAAGAAAACCCAGACGACCCTCAGCCTTCCACCTCTGGTGCTGGCCCTCGTGTTCACGTTCAGTTGTTCCAGAACCCAAGAGGAAACTTCTATTTTCCCAAATCCCAGACTCAGATGAGAGCATGGGTGATGATAGTGATAGTGAATAAAGAACTACAAGCTCTTCAAACTAGTTCCAGTAGTGATAGTGAAGTGCAATATTCCCCAGTGAAGCGTCAGTATATACGACGATATATGCGCTCTGGAAGTGTGCCATATGTTATACCAAGGGGAAGGAGTGTATCTCGGAGTACATCCCGTGGCTGTACAACAGGAACAGACAGTGAAAATGACGAAGATACTGTTTGCAATTGGGATGGAAAATGTGCGTGGTGGTAGTGGTGCCAGCGGTGAGGCACCAGCAGTGGGCCATGCTGCCACCCACGCTGCCACCCACGCCGCTGCCTCAGCTGATCTAGAACAAAGGCCACCATCCCCCACTCCCCCACCACACCAGCCTCCACAACCACAACCTCCACAACCAAAACCTCCAAAACCCACAACCCCCTGTCATTGTCCAGTACCCATCAGCAAAAACCGCACCTGGGTTTGGGCGGGAAACCCCTTCAATTTTTTTCCCAAAAACCCCCCCAGTTTGATGGCAGCCAAAGGGGGGAATGGGCCCCATCTTGTGCATTTGGGGGAAAAATTTCCCACTTAACTGGAATGTTTCGAGTTATTCTTTGAACAAAACCCATGATAAAAAGTTTGTCGGGAAAAGGAACACATACTAGAGAACACCATGGCAAACACAATATTTTAAACCAAAATCACGTTTTCACCCAAGGGAAAGGGAGGAAAACCTGTGGCTGAGATGTATCTTTTCTTTGCCACAAAAAATTGCTTACCCCAGGGGGTTTTATAAGCAAAAAAGTAAAAATCATACTGGTCAACAGCCCCCCTGATTGCAACACCGGGTTTTTCAGTGAATAAGCCAGTGAATCGTTTTTTGTGCTAATGTTACGTTGCTTCACTTCTCAGAAAAAAACCGGGGCCTGACGAACTGACGGGTTTTAAAAAGATTAGGAATGTTTTTTGGTGTATCGGGAAACAGAAATTAAAGAAATTCATTTTTTTTCCCTTCAGGAAGTTTTGTAATTAAACGGTTTTGGGTTTCTGTTCAAAGGAAGACCCCTCTTTCAACCCCAGTAAATCCCAAAAAGCAAGGGGAAACGCTTTGGAAAAAGTTTTTTTGGTGCTTTGTGTTTTGTTAAAGGGTCTGGTATTGGTTTTTAAATTGTTTACACTGGAAGTTTTACTTTGCAAAAAAACCGGGAAATTTTTTGGGGAAACTCGGGGATTGGTTCGAACAATGATGGGAAACCTTTCCCTTTGGACGGGGCCCATTTTTTTTAAATACAGATAACGGGTTTCACAAGCCCCTCACTCAGGGGATTTTTTGCAAGTGAACATGAAGTGTGTGGGCACAGTGCGTCCCAATCAAAAAATATCCCCGGGTTTTGAGGGTTTGGCCCCCGCAGAGGGGGGTTTGCAGGCTTTTTGCTGCCAATAAATTTCATGGCATTTCGGGGGCTTGAAAAACGAGATGTCACACGGGTTTTTTCATAAAATTCCCCCAAATTTTTGAAATGGCAACATGGCGGGGCAATAGAGAGAGAAATAAAAACCCTTTCTAAAACGCAGCTGTGATTGATTACCCTTCAAAAAGGGTTAAAGTGGAAAAATTTTGGTGACATGCGGGTTTGGGGTTTTGGGCCATTGTGTTCGCAAGAGTTATAAGTGGTACACCCAAACTGTTTTTCCTTCTTTGGTTTTTTCCATGTTTTTCAAATGCTTATAATAGGGAAAAAAATGAGCACCAGAAAAAAAACCACAGTACGGCAAATTCTGTTTGCCCCTGTCATCAGAAAAAATAGTATTCAAGTCCCAAAAAATTTCACCTGAAATTGCCCGCCCCCCAAAATTTCAACAATACCCTTCTCGTCTGAAGCTTTGGTGATCATTCCGGGGTAAAACTGCCTGCACTGTTTTTTAAAGGGAAAAAGGGGTCAAAGAGGTTTTTATGTCTATTCACATAAAAAAAAGGGCCCACAACAACGCAGAGACACTCTTTTTAAATGTGTGAGGGGTGCAAAACTCCACTGTGCATGACACCATGTTTAAAGATTTCCAAGGCTGCAGAACTTCTAGAAAATGCCCCTGTGACTGTAATGTGTATATAAAAAAATGGAAAAAAAAAAAGGTAAAAACAACATTTCATATTGTTTTTTTTGTAAATTTTTTTTTTTAAACAAAATAATAAAAACAGGTTTATCCCAATAGTATTGAAAAAGAAATAACTTCCAAAATACTGATCATTTTGGGCCTTTCGGGGCCTTTAAAAATTTTACCGGAAAAAAATTAAAAAAAAAATTTAAAAAATAGTACATAAAAAAAGAAAAAAGAAAAATCCCGGTTTGCGGCGTCGGCGATGTTTACCATATTTGTTTAAATTTTTGGGAAAAATTTTTCACACCCCCCATATCTCGGAAAGTATTGACTTAAAAATTTTTTTTTTTACCCTTTAAAAGGGTTTGGGGAAAAAAATACCTTTTTTTTCATAAGAAAAAAAAATTTTTTTTTTTTTTTTAAAATTTTGGGCCCGACCCTGAGAACGATTTTTCCGGAGGGGGCCCTGTCGCCCCTAAAAGGGGTTTAAAAAACTTCCCTAAAAGGGGCCCAAGACTCTGTCCGTACATTTTGCCAATAGGGGTTTGCAACATCCTTCTCGGGGTGTTTTTTTCCCCATAAATCTTTCCATCCTACCCAAAATTTCAAAAATTTTTCCTTAATTTCGAAGAAGGAACCTTCCCCCCCAATTCTCTTCCCCCTCCTCTGAAAGCAAGATTTGGCTGCATCTGTTGCTTTTCCTGCTGAAGCTTTTTGCAGCCCCTCAGTGGTTAGTTTCTTCGTTTTTGGGTCCCCCCCAAACTTTTCCCCCACACCCTCCAAATAACACCAAACCCCCAGGGGCCCTCCCGGTGCCCAATGGTTTTAAAAATGACATGGGGCTCTTTCGGTCAGGTTTTTTCCCCAAAACCCCTTAAAAAAATTCCCTTTGTGGACACAATCGGGCCCACAATTTTCTCCAAGCAGAGTTCAAAGTCCGGGTAGTCACTCCCCCCCCCAAAACCTTTACCTTAAGGCTTACGCAATGGAAAAATACTGAAATGTTTTTTTCCCAAAATCTTGTAGGGTAAAGTGAGTGTCTGAGGTCACATTCAACCCCTTTTTCAAACATTGCTTTGGTGTAGATTTTTTTTAAATTTTGGGCAATGCCCTGCTGGCCCGGGGGCCCTGGAGGAGAGGAGTGGTATTGGGGGGGCAAAAATTTTTACTTTGATAAACCCCAAAAACCCCTTAAAGAATTAGGTCATCCAATTTTTGGAGGGGGGGGGAGCGGGTCAGTGTCCATTACTAGGGGGCCCACTTGAGATCCAATTTTTTTTTCCGGGAGGTAATTCTTCACACTGGGGCCCAAAACATTTTCCTTAAACCCACCCCTACAAAAAATTTTCCCTCTGCCCAATGCCTTCTATTAGTTTTCCCCCCCCCCCCCCCCAATTTACTCTTAAAACATTGTTTTTCCTGAACATCGGGGATTTTAAAAATGGTACACTAGTAACCCTTCACTTTGAAACCCCCCCTACTTTAGCACAGAACATTAGCGTCAGCCTGTCTTTCATGGGGCCTTTGTCCTGGCACGCCTTTTCTTCCTGAGTAATGGGGTCCCTTTGGCATTTTTTTCCCAAAAAAGGGGCCCGGGTTTCTCACAACGAACACTTGTTCAGGTTTCGGGGTCCTTTCATTTTTTAATGAAAATTTTAAATTCATGCACATTTTTTTTCAGCCCCCCGGGGGCCCAAACGGGCCCGCCTAAACCATCCCTTGCCACACTGTGAAAGCAATTTAGGGTTCTTAAATCTCTAAAACCCCCCCTTTGCTCCCCCAAAAATTAAATCCATCCCCACTAGTTGCAGGAAATTTTTCTTTACCAAAATTTCTCATGAAACCCCCCCTAGCCTTTTTCCCCAAATAAGTGACGTCATAAGACTATCCCCTGAAAATTTCGTTTCTAATTTATCCACCCAATAAAAATTCTAACACTTCAAATTACGGGTTTGACCCTAAATTTTTGTCAGCATTTTTCCCCCCTTTTGGCAACAACACGTCCTTGTTTTCCCTTTTTTTTGGGAAATAAAGGAAAAGTATGGTTGAACGGGATTTGTTATAATCCGGGCCCAGTTCCCCCACACGTACCCCCTATCATATTTTTTCAATGATTTTTTCCCTTTAAAAATTCAATCGTATTTCTCCCCTTCTTTCCCAAAGGCTTGGCACTAGGAGCTTTCTTTGGACCATGGTAGTTATTTAGCCTTAAATAATTTTGAAAACTAAAAAAAAATGGGAATTTTAAAGAAAAAATTTCGCGGAGCACCGTGGGGGCTGTGCTCATTTGGAAAAACAATGGCACATGGCGGGGAAGGGAAAAAGGCCGAGGCGGTCAAGGGGGCTCAGAGCGTGGTACTTTTGTGGGGACGAAGGCTATTAGGGGAGTTACCGGCCCATTTCCGGGGCCAATATTTTGACAAAAAAACGGGAAACTTTTTCCGAAATGGACGTTTTCAGGGGGGGACGATTATTGGGGGGAAACCCACTGGGCTTCCCTTTCCCCGGGGGATTTCAAGTCCAGCTAAATCTATAAAAACCCGGTTTTTTTAAACCCCTTTCCCCTTTAATTTACTCCCCTGTCACACTCCAAAAAATCATCAAGCCCCAAAAAATTTTTCGTCTCCTTTTACTCCCAACTAACGCGTCACAAAACGTTTTCTAAAAATCAAAAGCCCCTCACCCACAAAACCCCTTTACCCCCCCCCCCTCCAACCTTTTCAAGGGGGGGCCCCCCCCTCCTTTTCCCCCTAAAGACTTTACACTATCCAATTTCATTCTACTTTATCCATTCTCTCTCTTTGACAAACCACACCCCAAAATTTCCCTCTCCCTAAAATTTGCACCACAAAACGGGCCCTTAGGACAATCCACTGCCTCCAGCTCCCCTCCTCGCTGCAGCATTTCCCAAACCCAAAGCCCCAAAAACCCTTTAAAGTGTTGGTCCCAAACTATCCCTTTACGATATTTTTTACAATACCTTACAATTTTTTCTTTCCCAGAAGTCTTTGGGGACCGTTCCCGCCGGAATTTTTTTCCCCAAAAGGGAAAAATATTGAATTTAGATTAGTCCATTTAAACCCCCCAAAAAAAAACAGTAAAAAAAGCACTTAAAAAAATTTTAAACTTCATAATTGGCGATTTTGGGAGCTAAATCAAAAAGGGGGGGGGGTTCCACTGTATTTTTCCACAATTCCCTTCTTCGCCTCCACAATAACGTTTTGTCTCCACAGATCCCTCAATGCCCACTAACTTTTTTTCCCTTCATCAATTCTATGGTTAACCCCTTTCCTTCAAAAACCCTTTGCTGAAAAGGTTCCAACCCCCAAATATCGAAAAACTTTCACGCTTCCAAAAACCCCCACTCCCAAGGGTGAACCCCAAAATTTTTCTTTTTTCTAAATCATTGATCCCCTAAATTCCCCTTTACCTTATTTTATTTCATTTTTAAAAACTTTCTATTTTTTACCCCCCCCCCCAAAGCTTGTCTAGAAACCCTTTTGGAAAATTTTTCCCCTTTAAAATTTCCCCCATAAGCACAGTATCATCAGAAAAAATTTAACTTTTGGTCAATTTCTCATTTTGTACTTTATTCCCCAAAATTTTTAAAATCCCACCCTCTCCCAAAACCCCAAAAAGCTTTTTATTTTCCTTTTTATGACCACATCTATAAAAATTTTAAAACCCTTAAAGGGTTTTCCAAAAAACTTACATAAACTTTCCCACTTCGCTTAGTCCCCCCAAAATTTTTTGAAAAAAAAAAAAAAAATTTAAAAGGGAAAAAAAAAAGGGGAATATGGTCCCCGGGCACCCCCAATTATTTTAATATGGCACAAAGTAAAGGCGCACATCCATTCTCCATTTCTAGGTGACTAGGCTTATTTGGCAATGTTAAAATGAAGACAAAAAAAACGTACAAAATACGTTTGGGGGGCGCTACGGGCTTTGGAAAGAAAAAACCCTTAGTTTGGGGACTGAAAAAGGGGTTAAACAACCATGGTGACATTACACAATCCCTGTTTTTTAATTGTCACCATTTTTAAAATCTCCCTCCTCCTAAACACCCAAAAACCTGAGCCTCACAAACCTCAAAAAAAAACTCTTTCCCAGCATTTAAAAATTTTACTCCCTTTCTTAAATTAAAACCTGGAACATCTGCCACAAAGCCCCCCTACCCACCCCTTTTCCAAGGCCTTTTTTCTAAAATCAATAAATAAATTTAAAACTTCCCCCCTTTTATCAAAATACTTTTTCACATTTTTTCTTAATGTAAACATTTTTGATTTTACAAAATCCCCTACCCACCCCTAAAAGCCTTTTTGCTCTTTCTGCAACCCTTTTTTTCTGTCTTCCCTTTAAATTTTTAATAAAAACCCCTGTGGGTAGTGGGTTTTGGAAAGCCCAAAAACCCACCCAGGGAATACTATTTGTCCTCCCAATGAATTGAAACAGAAACCCCTGTAACTTTTTTTGCATGAGGGTAGGATTGCGGGTTTTTTCTTTTTCGGGTCTCATAAACCACTAGATAACGGGGATATTTTTGAAACCCCCTACTTCACTTTGGTCACCTTCACAGAAAACGCACATGCATAAAAATTTTACATAATCTGGGTTTTTCCCCCTTTTTTTCTAAATAGACTTGTTTTTCTTTATTTCTTCTTTTGTCCAGGGGAAGGGGAAAAAGAGTCTTTCCTCCGTAAGCCATGGGTGTCGTATGGGGGAAACTAAAATCCCGGGCGCAATGGGCTAGCCCCCCCCCTCCCCCCTGTGGGAATTTATTTAAAAAAAAGAGAAAAGGGAAAAACTTTAAAAAAAACTGGGGATCGGGAATTTTGCGTGGATGTAGTGCGGATGCCAAGAAACGGGTTATTGCTGATTTTATAAATGAAAAAAAAGTTGGTTTGTCCTGGCCCTAAACGAAACAACGCTGAAGGGGGTGGGGGGAGTTTCGGTGGGGGGAAATAAATGGGTTCCAAATCTGGGTATCTGAGAGATTTAAAGGGGCAAAGGAAGGGGGTAGCATTAATGTTAAAAAGATCAGTTATAAAAAAGGAGAAAAAGAATATAAATGTGAAAATTTCCCCAAGGGAAATTTTTGGTTTTTAAAGTAAAGGTTGGATGGAAAAGGGGGTCAAAATTTAAGCGTGAAACCCACCTGGGGGAAGAGAGGAATGTAGGGAGAGAGAGAAAATTTTTGGGAGATTTTTAATGAATGAAATTGGGGCCTTTAAAAACCAAGTGAGGGGGTAATTGTGGTTAGGGGACCTAAAAAATCCCCTAAAGCAGGAAAAACTTTTTAGAGGGGGTTGTGGTGGGTAATTTTGGGGTGCCAGGTGTAAATTTTTAAGGGGACCCCTTTGTTAAAACTTTGTTTAGGAAAGGGGTTTGGGTTTTATGGGTAATACATTTTTTAAAAGAAAAAGGGGAAAAAAAAGCATAAAAGGAATGATTTTAGGGCAAATGACAGTAGTTTTTTTGGTTTAATGTTTTGGTAATAAAAGACGGGTTAAAGGGGACTTCAGGATGTAAATGTTTAAAAGGGGGGCCACAGATATAAGATCATTTTCCCTAGTTTTTTAAAAGGCTACACTGAGAGTAAAAGGGTAGATGGGATAAAAGGGAATAAAAGCATCGGGAAAAGAAGAGGGGGAAGGGTTTTAAAAACAAAAGGGGGAGGCAGTTAGGGTAAGTAAAAAACAGCTTTTGGGAAAGGTTTAGTTTGGGCTAATGAAAGAAAGGCAGTGGGGTCAAAAGAGGTATGGGGTGGGTTTTTAAAAATGAAATGTTAGAGTGTTGGGGCCAGAAGTTTGGGGGTTTACGGGAAAAGGGGGTTGCGGGAAGGGAAAAAAGGGCGATGGTTGGAATGTTTGATGTAAAGAGAGTAGTAAGGGAGAAAAAAAATTTAAGATATGGGGAAGTTTTTCCCCAAATTTAAAAAGTTGTGCAAGGAGGGAAGAGTAAAAAGGGAAAAAAAGGGGGCCCAAAAAGAAGTTTTTAAAAGCTTTTGAAAAAAGAGAGCAAATGAGGAGGGGGTTGAGATGTTATCAACAAATTTTGTTTAAAAAATAAGAAAAAGTTTTGGAGTGAGATTAACAAGTTAAGGAACCCAAAGAAAAAAATGGTTTAAAGCCCGGGGTTAAAAAATTAAGGAAAAGGAGAGTTATTAAAGGGGAGAGTTAGGGGGTTTTGGGGAAAAAGGAGGGAATTTTTTGGGGAAAGGGGGTTAAATGTTGATAAAGATAGGGAACGTGATTTCGTGTATAGGGCAAGGAGGGAAAAAACACTTTTTAAGGATTTTGGGGAAAGGCCCCAGTTGTGAGTGGGGGGGAAAGGGTTTTCGTGAGGAAAGTAGATAAAATAAAAGGGGGGGTAAGGCACCCCGGGATTGATGGGATAAAAAATAAAAAATTTTAAAAAGCAGGTGGGGATTGGGTTTTGGAGGGGGTTGGTGCAATTATTTAACAAATGTATGAAGAGGGTAAGGTACCTGGGGATTGGAAAATAGGGGCATGTAGTTCCTTTTTTAAAAAGGCAAAGGGGACAAAAGGAGTGCAAAAATTTTGGGGGGAAATAAGTCGGGTTGAGAATCCGGGTTTAAATTTTTAGGTAGAGTTATTTTTGAAAGAATTAAGAGAAAGACGGGGAGAATGGGAAATAGCAGAAGAACAAGGGTTTTTAGAAAGGGGGGGGTTTGTTTTTGGACCAGGTGTTTACAGTAAAACAAATAAGGGGAACAGTTTTTAAAGATAAGGCTAAGAGGTCTTTGGGCATTTTTTGTTTTTGGGAAAGGGGGCAAAGGGCCCGGGGTTTGGAAAGGGGGGGCCCAATGTGGCAGAATTTTGCAGGTTAGGGAAATGGGAGGTGGGTTTACTGAAAGCAGTGAAATTTTTTTAACAAAGGATAGTGAGGCTAAGTTAAGTTGTAGGAAAAAAGGGAAAATTTTTTCCCAGTAAAAGTGGGCCCTTAGACAAGGATGGGGTGATGTCACCGTGGTTGTTTTAAAATATTTTATAATGGGGTTGTAAGAGAAGTAAATGCGAGTCTTGGCAAAAAGGCGTGGAAATTAAAAGATAAAAAAAACACACATAAAGTGGGGTTGTCCCCAAATTGCTCTTTGGTGAGACACTGTGCCTTTTTGGGAGATTCGAAGGAAGTTGCAGAGAATTTTGGGGGATGAATTTTTGGGAGGGACAAAAAGGAAAAAAAAAGTGAATACAGGAAAGGTAAGGTTATGAGGATAGCAAAAAAAATTAGGTGATGAAAGAAATTTGGGTATCAGATTGGAAGGAGAGAGTATGGAGGGGGGAAATGTAAATTTAGAAAATTTGGGAGTGGGGCGTGTCAGCGGATGGGTCTATGAAAGAAGAGGTGAATCATAGAATTGAAGAGGGGAAAAAGGGGGAGTGGTGCCTTAGGGGTCCTTTTGGGGGGACAAAGAACTTTTTTCCCTTTGGGGGCAAAGAGGGGAATGTATATGATTATAGTTTTAAAACCCAAAGCTTTTTATATGGGCTTTAAGCATGGGTGATGAAAGTTTTTCAGCGAGGAGAAGGGGTGGGGGCAGTGGAAAGTTTTGTCTGGGGCCCAAAGTGTGGTGTGAATAAATGCAGAGAAATTTGTAGTTTGGGAAAATCAGGAGGAAAGGGGCGGGATTCCAAAAATGTTGTCCAGAGGGGGGAGGAAGGGGTTTTTTGAGGGGGTTCGGACATGTAGAGAGAATGGAGCAAAACGAATTTACTTTTAAAGTGTTTTCGTCGTAGTGGGGAAAGGGAAAGGGGGGGATAGGGGGCGGCCTAGGAAAGGTTGGAGGGGGGGGTAAAAGAGGTTCGAGTGCGAGGGGCTTTTTCTTCCAGCAGGGTGCCCCTGAGGTGTTTGAAAGGAGTGAATGGAGACAAAGGGTTTTTTAAAACTTGACATGGGGTGTTTGGGGTGTGACAAGTAACATTTTTTGAAGGGGTTTAGGGAAACCCGGCAGGCCCACTTGGGGTTTCCCGGGAAGGGAAAGTAAAGGCCGCACTCTGAAGGAGGGGTGTTAATGGGTTTCAGTTTAAAAACGTAGTGTAAAAACACCCCTTTGGCAAGACAGCGATGGAGTGAATGAAAGGTTTAAAATTTTTTTTTTCGGGCCAAACCCCCCCTTTGGGAAATTTGGCCAGAGTGATAATAAAAAAAAAATAAAAAAAAATTTAATAACCCTACCTAAAACTTTTTCCGGTTTTAAACCCAGTAAAATGATTCCCCCCATAACTTTTACAATCTCTTGTCCCCCTTCCCCTTTTATATAAAGGGAACTATAAACCGCTTCTGCCCAAACCCTAGGTTTCCCTTTCCCCAAAATTGGGATTTTCATTTCTTAAACAAAAAAAACCCCCCCACTCTTAAAATTTTTTTTCATGATCCTATCATTCCTGCTGTTTAAAAAACCCTTTTAAATTTTAGCCCTCCCCCCCCTTTCACCTGCTCCTTTTTCACCTTAAAAGATTTGTTACACCTCCCTTACCAGTGCATGAAAAATTAAACCCCTCCCCCTTTTCATCATCAACCCTTTTAAACCCGTAAAAGGTCCAAACGTATATATTCGTTTTTTTTTAACATTTGAAAGTTTAAAAAAAAAAAAATAAATTTTTTTTTTTTTTTTACATTTGAAAAAAGTGCAAAAAAACTTTTATCTTTCTTTTTTTTTTTTTGGGTTTTATTTTAAAAAAATGTAAAAAAAACTAGAAACTAAATTTTTTTTAGCAATCACATGTGAAAACCCAAAATCGCTTTTGGGGCTGTTTAGGGTTTAAAAACTCCCCAAAAAAATTCCCCCCAACTACCCAATACCTCCACTCCCCCCTCTCAAATTTCCCCCACTTTTGTTTTTTTTAAAAGACAAAAAACCATTTGTTTCCTAGGTTTTTTAACTTGTTTATCTCCAAAATTTTTTTTTTATTTTCAGGGAAAAATTTCCCTTCCATGTCTCTCCCACTCTTTCACTGCTCTCCTTTTGAAATCTATCATCACTCTCTTCCCTTTCTTTTACTCTCCATATACTCTCTGCTCTTTTTTACAAAAACTTCTGCTTTGTAAAAACCTTTAATAACTAACGTTTCCTTTTTATCAACACCCCTTTTTCTTTATTTCCAACCCAAACACTCCTCTTTTTCCCCTTGCCCCCCCCCCTCCCATAGCAACAAACTTCTGCCTTTACTTCTAGTACAAAATTTTTAAAACTAAACCCAAAACTCTTAAACCCCCCCCCCCCTACTCATTTCTTTTTCACCAGGCCCCCCTTTCTGCCAACAGTTTCTTATATTTCACCCTAACTTCCTTCTTCCCCTTTCTTTAAAACCACTTTTTCCCTCTCTTACTTGCTGTTGCCCTTTTTCCCTTTTTTCCCACTACCTCTTTCTTTTTTTAAAATGTTTTCTACAACTTATAATATCCCATATTTCCCCTTGCCCCCCCTATAAACAAGTACATTTCCCAAGCCTAACCCCCCAACCTTTTAAACCACTAATACATAATTTAAAAACTTTTCCCTTACTTTTGAACCCAAAAAAAATTTAAAGGAAGAAACTGCAGAAGGCCTTCTTGGGGCCCCTACAAGGCAGGGGCCTTAACCCAAAAACACCCCTGCCCAAAACTACCCAAGAATTTTTCTTTTACTCACAACACCAATCAAACCCAGCCCCTCCCCCCAAAAATTTTTTCCAATCTCTTTTTTAAGGCTACCCAAGGTCCAGCCCGACCCCCCTATTGCAAGCCATTGCACGCATCCACAACTTGTTCAAAAAACCCCTTTAAATTTCCCAATTCCCTTTTTTAAGTCTAAAAATTTTTCCAACTTAAAAACCTTTAAATTTTTGACTCTTACCCCGGTTTTTAACCCCCGTACCTTATTAATATTTATCTTTATTTAGCCCATCATCCAACCGTACACTTTGATGAAGTGATTAATGGTTTTTAAAACCGACAAGTTGAAAAAGTTGAGACACTTATGCAAAAACATGGGGAACTTTATTTAAGAAAAAGTTTTTTGCCACACCGTGGCTTCATCATCCCCAAAACAAAGCAGAAAAAAGGGAAAAAGGGGGAAATAGAAGTTTGAAAGGGAAACAATCCTCAAAACCCGGGGAAATTTAAAAGTGTTTTCCCCCACTCTTTGGAAGTGCAAACACAGGGGCCCAAAAGGTTGGGTTAATAAAACGGTGAGAAGAGTTTTAAGAGGAGGCGGCGGTATCACAGTTGGAAACCCGCCACTAGTGTAAGAAGGTTTTTCGTCCAAAGGTTGGGGAAGCGTTTAAATTTTGTACCAAAATTTCCCATGCAACATCATTGGGAAAGTCGAAGTTTTTTGACCAAAATCCCATGCAACATCCCGGGATCTTGGTACAAAGACTTTAACGCTTGCCCAACCTTTGGGCGAAGACCCACTTATACTAGGGCAGGTCCCCCTGTGATCCCGCCTCCCCTTCTTCAACCATCTCACCGTAGTACATAAGCCCCCTCTCTGGCCCTGTTTCTGCACTTTTTCCCACAAGAGGATGGACTGAACACAACAAAATTTCCCGGTTAGGGGCTGTTTTTTCAAAAAATTCCTTAAATCCCCCTTACCCATTTCTTTCTTTTTAAAAAGGGGCTTTATGAAGGCCCCTGGGGGGCGAAAGTTTTTTCAATTAAAAATTCCCAAGAGTTGCGTAAGTGTCTCAAAATTCCCTTTAACTTTTATGATATTCCCCCCCTTATTTTACGTTTCTCTAGAAGGTTTGGGGATTCAAGGGTCTAAGAACATAAGAAAGGAAAGGGAACCCCTTTCAAATAGGGCCCGTTGGCCCATTCTAGGCTAGTCTTTTTACAAAAAACCAACCCACTAACAGAAAAAAAAGCTAAACCCCAAACAATAAGCCTGACAATTCATTACTCACTTCAAGTCCCCCAAATCCAACCCCCCTTTATTTAAAAAACTTATCCCCCCCTAAAATTTGGGAAAATACCGAGGGTTTTTCTTTGGGTCGCCCCACTAGGACATAGATAGAAAGGTTTTTTAGAAAACAACCACCCCGGGAGGTACTTTTGTCCCGCCAAGTGAGTGTAAAAAAAAAACCTTGTTAATTGTTTTTTCTGTGGTTGGGTTGTTGGTTTTCCTTTTTTTTGTCTTGGAAACATGCAAGATTTCCGGTATGCCCTTTCTACTTTCTACTTACACTTAGGTCACACTACACATGCATGTACAATCAAAATATTTCACACCCCTCTGGGGGTTTTCTTTATTTTCCCTTTTGTTCTAGTTTTTGTTTATTTCCTGTGATCTCCATGGGGAAAATGGGGCCAGAATTTTCCCCCTTTCCCTAAGCCTGCGTTTTTTGAAAAGGGGACTAAAAAAGCTGGGAGCAAGGGGCAAATAACCACTTCCCGTATAAATTACTAAAATTTTAAAAAAAGAAAAATTTTTTTTTTTTTTTTTTGGCCAAACCCGCTTCTTTGGGGTTTCATCCATTTTTGAAAGAAGAAGAATAACCCCACAAAGGGAAAACCCTTCAATTCTTTAACTACCCCAATTTCCCAAAAACCCGAACCCTTTCCATGTCCTTCCTAAATTTTTAAAATTTTTCTAAATTTTAAATCCATTTTTTGCGGTTCTTTTCTTGGAGGGAAATCCCCAAAAAACCTTTTTAAAATCCTCTTTTTTTAATACCCATCTTCCACTTACAGTGGACCCCCCCTTTCGATATTAATCCATTCCCGAGAGCTTTATCGTCAGCCCAAAATTTTCGTAAGGCGAAAAAAAATTTTTCCCCCTAAAAAAAAATGGAAATCAAATTTAAACCTTTTTCCCGATAAACCCCCAAAGTATAAAAAAAAAAAAAAAAATTTTACCACATGAAATATTAATTTTAATACACACAAACTGAGGGAGGCATGCACAATTATTACTCTACTAAGAATAGAATACATGACACTTATCTTTATTGAAGATCTGGTGATGATTGATGGGACAGGAGGAGAGGAGGGTGTATAAGTTGTTATTGTTTAGAAGGGGAATCTCCTTCCATTAGGACTTGAGGTAGCAAGTCCTTTTCCGGGGTTACTTCCCTTCTTCTTTTAATGCCACTAGGACCAGCTCGAGAGTCACTGGACCTCTGTCACACAACAAATCTGTCCATAGAGCTCTGTACCTCCCGTTCCTTTAAGACTTTCCTAAAATGGGCCATAACATTGTCACTGTACAGGTTGCCAACACGGCTTGCAGTAGCTGTGTCAGGGTGATTTTCATCTGCAAAGGTTTGCAGTTCAACCCACTTTGCACACATTTCCTTTATCTTTGAAGTAGGCAACTTCCTCAATTTCTCTCTCCCCTCCTCCGAAGCAGTTTCCTCAGGTCTGGCCTCTTCCTGTTGAAGATGATCTTGCAGCTCATCAGTGGTTAGTTCTTCATTGTCCTACTCCACCAACTCTTCCACACCCTCCCCACTAACCTCCAACCCCAAGGACTTCCCCAATGCCACAATGGATTCCACAACTGGCATACGCTTCTCAGGGTTAACCTCAAATCCTTCAAAATCCCTTTTGTCTACACATTCTGGTCACAGTTTCTTCCAAGCAGAGTTCAAGGTCCTCTTAGTCACTCCCTCCCAAGCCTTACCTATAAGGTTTACACAACTGAGGATACTAAAGTGATCTTTCCAAAACTCTCTTAGAGTTAATCAAGTGTCTGTGGTCACTACAAAGCACTTTTGAAACATAGCTTTTGAGTAGAGCTTTTTGAAGTTTGAAATGACCTGCTGGTCCATGGGCTGCAGGAGAAGAGCGGTATTAGGAGGCAAAAACTTCACCTTAATAAAGCTCATGTCCCCAGAAAGTCGCTCTGCCAAGTCTGAAGGATGACCAGGAGCATTGTCTAATACCAGGAGGCACTTAAGGCCCAATTTATTTTCCAGGAGGTAATTTTTCACAGTGGGGGCAAATGCATGGTGCAACCAGTCATAGAAAAGGTCTCTAGTGACCCATGCCTTACTGTTTGCCCTCATCACACACAAATTAGCCTTGAGGACATTGTTGTGCCTGAACACTCTGGGAGTTTCAGAGTGATACACCAATAAAGGCTTCACTTTGCAATCACCACTAGCATTAGCACACATCAAGAGAGTAGGCCTGTCTTTCATAGGCTTATGTCCTGGGACTGCCTTTTCCTCCTGTGTAATGTAGGTCCTGTTTGGCATTTTCTTCCAAAACAGGCCTGTTTTGTCACAATTAAACACTTGTTCAGGTTTCAGTCCTTCACTGTCTATGTACTCCTTGAATTCCTTCACATTTTTTTCAGCCGCTTTTTGGTCTGAACTGGCAGCCTCACCATGCCTTATCACACTATGTATGCCACTACGATTCTTAAATCTCTCAAACCAACCTTTGCTGGCATTAAATTCACTCACATCACCACTAGTTGCAGGCATTTTTCTAAATAAATCCTCATGCAACTTCCTAGCCTTTTCACATATGATCGCTTGAGAGATGCTATCTCCTGCTATCTGTTTTTCGTTTTTTTTTATTTATTATCACACTGGCCGATTCCCACCAAGGCAGGGTGGCCCGAAAAAGAAAAACTTTCACCATCATTCACTCCATCACTGTCTTGTCAGAAGGGTGCTTTACACTACAGTTTTTAAACTGCAACATTAACACCCCTCCTTCAGAGTGCAGGCACTGTACTTCCCATCTCCAGGACTCAAGTCTGGCCTGCCGGTTTCCCTGAACCCCTTCATAAATGTTACTTTGCTCACACTCCAACAGCACGTCAAGTATTAAAAACCATTTGTCTCCATTCACTCCTACCAAACACGCTCACGCATGCCTGCGGAAGTCCAAGCCCCTCGCACACAAACCTCCTTTACCCCTCCCCCCCAACCTTTCCTAGGCTGACCCCTACCCTGCCTTCCTTCCACTACAGACTGATACACACTTGAAGTTATTCTGTTTCACTCCATTCTCTCCACATGTCCGAACCACCTCAACAACCGTTCCTCAGCCTCTGGACAACAGTTTTGGTAATCCCGCACCTCCTCCTAACTTCCAAACTACGAATTCTCTGCATTATATTCACACCACACATTGCTCTCAGACATGACATCTCCACTGCCTCCAGCCTTCTCCTCGCTGCAACATTCATCACCCATGCTTCACACCCATATAAGAGGGTTGGTAAAACTATACTCTCATACATTCCCCTCTTTGCCTCCAAGGACAAAGTTCTTTGTCTCCACAGACTCCTAAGTGCACCACTCCACCCTTTTCCCCTCATCAATTCTATGATTCACCTCATCTTTCACAGACCCATCCGCTGACACGTCCACTCCCAAATATCTGAATACATTCACCTCCTCCATACTCTCTCCCTCCAATCTATATCCAATCTTTCATCACCTAATCTTTTTGTTATCCTCATAACCTTACTCTTCTGGTATTCACTTTCAATTTTCTTCTTTTGCACACACCTACCAAATTCATCCACCAATCTCTGCAACTTCTCTTCAGAATCTCCCAAGAGCACAGTGGTCAACAGCAAAGAGCAACTGTGACAACTCCCACTTTATGTGTGATTCTTTATCTTTTAACCCACGCCTCTTGCCAAGACCTCGCATTTACTTCTCTTACAACCCCATCTAATATATTAAACAACCACGGTGACATCACACATCCTTGTCTAAGGCCTACTTTTACTGGGAAATAATTTCCCTCTTTCCTACATACTCTAACTTGAGCCTCACTATCCTCGTAAAAACTCTTCACTGCTTTCAGTAACCTACCTCCTACACCATACACCTGCAACATCTGCCACATTGCCCCCCTATCCACCCTGTCATACGCCTTTTCCAAATCCATAAATGCCACAAAGACCTCTTTAGCCTTAACTAAATACTGTTCACTTACATGTTTCACTGTAAACACCTGGTCCACACACCCCCTACCTTTCCTAAAGCCTCCTTGTTCATCTGCTATCCTATTCTCCGTCTTACTCTTAATTCTTTCAATAATAACTCTACCATACACTTTTGCCAGGTATACTCAACAGACTTATCCCCCTATAATTTTTGCACTCTCTTTTATCCCCTTTGCCTTTATACAAAGGAACTATGCATGCTCTCTGCCAATCCCTAGGTACCTTACCCTCTTCCATACATTTATTAAATAATTGCACCAACCACTCCAAAACTATATCCCCACCTCCTTTTAACATTTCTATCTTTATCCCATCAATCCCGGCTGCCTTACCCCCTTTCATTTTACCTACTGCATCACGAACTTCCCCCACACTCACAACTGGCTCTTCCTCACTCCTACAGATGTTGTTCCTCCTTGCCCTATACACGAAATCACAGCTTCCTATCTTCATCAACATTTAACAATTCCCTCAAAATATTCCCTCCATCTTCCCAATACCTCTAACTCTCCATTTAATAACTCTCCTCTCCTATTTTTAACTGACAAATCCATTTGTTCTCTAGGCTTTCTTAACTTGTTAATCTCACTCCAAAAGTTTTTCTTATTTTCAACAAAATTTGTTGATAACATCTCACCCACTTCTCCATTTGCTCTTTTTTTACATTGCTTCACCACTCTCTTAACCTCTCTCTTTTCTCCATATACTCTTTCCTCCTTGCATCACTTCTACTTTGTAAAAACTTCTCATATGCTAACTTTTTCTCCCTTACTACTCTTTTCACATCATCTTTCCACCAATCGCTCCTTTTCCCTCCCGCACCCACTTTCCTGAACCAAAAACTTCTGCTGAACACTCTAACACTACATTTTTAAACCTACCCCTACCCTCTTCGACCCCATTGCCTATGCTCTCATTAGCCCATCTATCCTCCAATAGCTGTTTATATCTTACCCTAACTGCCTCCTCTTTTATTTTATAAACCTTCCCCTCTCTCTTCCTGATGTTTCCCTATTCTCCTTGTATCCCATCTACCTTTTACTCTCAGTGTAGCTACAACTAGAAAGTGATCTGATATATCTGTGGCCCCTCTATAAACATGTACATCCTGAAGTCTACTCAACAGTCTTTTTATCTACCAATACATAATCCAACAAACTACTGTCATTTCGCCCTACATCATATCTTGTATACTTATTTATCCTCTTTTTCTTAAAATATGTATTACCTATAACTAAACCCCTTTCTATACAAAGTTCAATCAAAGGGCTCCCATTTTCATTTACACCTGGCACCCCAAACTTACCCAAACCCCACCCTCTCTAAAAGTTTCTCCTACTTTAGCATTCCAGGTCCCTACCACAATTACTCTCTCACTTGGTTCAAAGGCTCCTATACATTTACTTAACATCTCCCAAAATCTCTCTCTCTCCTCTCCATTCCTCTCTTCTCCAGGTGCATACACGCTTATATTTCCCACTTCTCGCATCCAACCTTTACTTTAATCCACATAATTCTTGAATTTACACATTCATATTCTCGTTTCTCCTTCCATAACTGATCATTCAACATTACTGCTACCCCTTCCTTTGCTTTAACTCTCTCAGATACTACAGATTTAATCCCATTTATTTCCCCCCACCGAAACTCCCCTACCCCCTTCAGCTTTGTTTCGCTTAGGGCCAGGACATCCAACTTCTTTTCATTCATAACATCAGCAATCGATGTCTTCTTTTCATTCATAACATCAGCAATCATCTGTTTCTTGTCATCCGCACTACATCCACGCACATTTAAGCATCCCAGTTTTTATAAAGTTTTTCTTCTTCTCTTTTTTAGTAAATGTCTACAGGAGAAGGGGTTACTAGCCCATTGCTCCCGGCATTTTAGTCGCCTCATATGACACGCATGGCTTACGGAGGAAAGATTCTTTTCCACTTCCCCATGGACAATAGAAGAAATAAAGAGGAACAAGAGCTATTTAGAAAAAGGAGAAAAACCTAGATGTATGTATATATATATATGCATGTGCGTGTCTGTGAAGTGTAACCAAAGTGTAAGTAGGAGTAGCAAGATATCCCTGTTATCTAGCGTGTTTATGAGACAAAAAAAGAAACCAGCAATCCTACCATCATGCAAAACAGTTACAGGTTTCTGTTTCACAGTCATCTGGCAGGACGGTAGTACTTCCCTGGGTGGTTGCTGTCTACCAACCTACTACACCAATAACAGTCTCTCAACATCTTCTATCACTTGCGATCTCTTATTCGAAAACAAAGTTGCACCTTTTGCAAGAACAGCTTCCTTGATTGTCATTTTCTTGGCCACAATAGTAGCGATGGTTGACTGGGGTTTTGTATACAACCTGGCCAGGTCCGACACACGCACTCCACTTTCGTACTTAGCAATTATCTCTTTCTTCATATCCATAGTAATTCTCACCCTTTTTCCTGCAGGGTTGGCACTAAAAGCTTTCTTGGGGCCCATTGTGACTTATTTTGCAGTTACAATCACTAAAAATGCTGTGATAATATGAAATGTTCCAATTGTATGCGTGGATGTGACCGCACTAGCTGGCTTGTAAACACTGGCACCCATGGGACAGCTGAGGCGCGCTCAGGCCACACGTGGACGCGTCTCAAACGAATCACATAGGGCGAGTTTTTTAGCATTAGCTGAGGCAAAATTTTTGCATTAAAATGTATCGTATGCTGGATTTAACATTAGGTGATGCCATCGTTAACTGAGAGTCCACTGTATATACTCATAAATTCAAGCAGCTTCAAATCAAGCAGGAGAAAGCTGGTAGGCCCACATGTGAGAGAATAGGTCTTTGTGGTCAGTGTGCACCATATAAAAAAATCCTGGAGCATGCAGTGCGTAATGAGAAAAAAAATCCGACTTTTTTTTTTATTAAAATGCCGACTTTGTGGTCTATTTTCGTACAGTATTCACTGCACTATTCTCGTTTCCTTGGTGTCGTTTCATAAATGGAAAGCATATTATAGAAATAGAGGTGATTTTGATTGGTTTTACTCTAAAAAGAACCTGGATTTTTATTGGTTTTACTCTAAAAAGAACCTGGAAATGGAGTTCAAAATAGAGAAAATGTTAGATTTTTGCCGATGTTCAAAAGTAAACAAATGATGTCATTGTCCAATAAGTCCAACTAGCCATTCTAATATGCAGTCATGAATGGGTTGACATTATTTGTACAATTATTACAATATTGCAGTAGTCTGCATAACAGTAAATCTTCTATTTTTTGTTTGAATAAAAATTCAAAGTAGAAAGCAAGGGTAATATCAGAGGGGCCTGGAGACGTGACTGATGAACAAAGAAAATGTTATTTTAGAGCCAGGAATGTCTGCATTGTTCATTCTGGACTTTATTTTGAAGTTGTCATATTTTTTAATTTTCGTGAAATTGGCCAAATTGCAAATTTCTGACCACGTTATTGGGTAGCTGAAATTGGTAAATGGGCAGTTTCTTGTACTCAATCGATAGAAAAAATGAAGTTCTAAAGAAATAGCTATGAGTTTGGTCGACTGGAACAGTGGAATAGGGCTTAAAGTGGGCGAAATCGCCAATTTGTAAATATCGCTGAGGTCGCTAACTTTGTGAGAGCGTAATTCAGTCAGTTTTCCATCAAATTTCGATTTTTTTTGTGTTTTTACAATCGGGAAAAAATTCTCTATCATTTCATAAGAAAAAATAATTTTTCTTCTTTTTAAATTTTGCAACACCAAGAGACACCTCAGAATTGGGGGTTGCGACAGTCAAGGGGTTAAGGGTCTTCAATCTTTCTTCATACGGAAGATTTCTAATTCTATGTATTAATTTAGTCATTCTACGCTGAATGTTTTGTAACGAATTTATGTCCATTCTGTAATATGGAGACCAGAACTGAGCTGCGTAATCTAAGTGAGGCCTTACTAATGATGTATAAAGCTGTGCTATATCATACCTTGTATACTTATTTATCCTCTTTTTCATAAAATATGTATTACTTATTACCAAACCTCTGTCTACACACAGCTCAATTAACCCCTTCAGGGTCCAAGGCCAAAATCTGAAGTGGTGCTCCAGTGTCCAAGAAATTTTGAAAAAAAAAAAAAAAAAAAAAAAAAAAAAAAAAAAAATTCTTACAGAATTAAAGAGTATATTTTTGTGAAGGTAATAAGACAAAAAAAAAAAAATTTCTGATCAGTACTTACCGAGATACAGCGGCGGGAAGTTGACTCAAAATGACCGGGTGGCGGCAACATCAGTGACTTTCGCAAAATCCCACTTTTTTATTTTGCGTTTTTTATACTTTCTTTTCTTTTCTATTTTTTTTCTTTTTCTAATAACATTTGTGGCCTGTGAGACCAGTATAATGTATATTGTATTAGTGTACACTCATTGTATTCCACACAATAACTGCACTAATTTGTTTATCATTATATTGCTTACAAAACTTGTTTACAAGTTTATTGTAAACAAAATGATGAAAATATTAGTGCGGTTATTGTGTTGAATACAACGGTAGCATATGGTACAATGGTGCCATAGGGTGCAATTGCACCATATGGTACAATGGCACCATATGATACAATATGGCACAATGGCATATGATACAATGGTACCATATGATACAATGGTACCATATGGTACAATGGCACCATTTGGTACAATGGTACCATATGATACAATGGTACCATATGGTGCAATGGTACCTTATGGTACTGTATGGTGTAATGGTACCTTTGGTACCATATTGATGCAATGGTACCATAGGGTACATTGTACCATACAGTACAATGATACCATATCGTTCTTTGTACCATATGGTACTTTTTGTATTCAACACAATAAACACTAATATTTTCATTATTATTTTGTTTACAATAGTTGTTTACAACAAAAATATGCAAAAATGTTGTATATTAGTAATGTTCTATTATATATTTACAAGTGTACAGGAACCTGACGTGTTCCTTGAGGTGGATGACAAAGCACTTTGTCTCGGAAACTGCGGAGTCAGTAGCTAGCTTGCATCGCCAGTCACTCAGTCTTGGCTGGTGTCTCAAGCCACCAACACCTATTGACCATATGGTACACGGTATCATATGTTACGGTACAGTACAGGATAACATATGGCACAGGGTACCATATGGCACAGGGTACCATATGGTACAGGGTACCATACAGTACAGGACACCATATGGTACAGATACAGGGATAACTATTGAAATAAGTCACCCTGACTTTTTTGGGTTATCCTAAGATTTTATATGTATGCTGTTATGTATGATAACCTACGTAATTGTATTTCTGTACACCTGAATAAACTTACTCAAGTGCATGTAGCATCATAAGTAAGTTTATTTAGGTATACACAAATAAAGTTACATAGCATATCATACTTAGCAGCATATGTTTGGAGAACCGTTAGACAGACTTATTTCCAATAGGGTCCCTGTACCATATGGTATAATGTACCATATGGTACAATGTACTATATGGTACATTGTACCATATGGTACCATTGTACTATATGATACCATTGTACCATATGATACCATTGTATGACATGGCATCATTGTACCATATGGTACCATTGTACCATATGGCACAATGGTACCATATGGTTCAAAACCATAGAATTCATCTTCAGCTCCACTTCCATCAGTCTTAGAACTGTAAGTTGTGAAGAGGAGAGTCAGAATTCGCCCCGAGAGTGAGTGGGGAGTGAGAGCTTCCTCGCCGCCAGGCACTATGAACAAAGCTACTTTGCCGGCGTTCCCACAATGCCATGCGGGCATCCAGATTTTTTCTACGGTGTGCACACTGACCACCCAGACCCATTCTCTCAGATGTATGCCTACCAGCCTTCTCGTGCTAAATTTGGCGCCGCTAGAATTTTGGCGTAGATCTACGGTTTGGACCCTGAACGTAAAGCCGTAGATCTACGGGACGGACCCTGAAAGGGTAAAAGGCTCCCCATTTTCATTTACCCCTGGCACAACATTTTTACCCACTTTAGCACTGAGATTCCCAACCACAAGTACTCTCTCCTTGGTTCAAAACTCCCCATGCACTCACTCAACATTTCCCAAAATCTCTCTCTCTCCTCTACATTTCTCTCTTCTCCACGTGCATAAACACTTACTATAACCCACTTTTCACATCCAACTATTATTTTACACCACAAAATCCTTGAATTTATACATTTATATTCCCTCTTTTCCTGTCATAACTTATCCTTCAACATTATTGCTACTCCTCCTTTAGCTCTAACTCTATTTGAAACCCCTAACCTAATCCAATTTATTTCTCCCCAGTGAAACTCTCCTACTCCCTTCAGTTTTGTTTCACTTAGAGCCAGGACATCCAGCTTCTTCTCATTCGTAACGTCCACAATCATCTCTTTCTTATCATTCGCACAACATCCAAGCACATTCAAACATCCCACTTTGACAGTTTTCTTCTTTTTCTTTTTAGTATGCTATATGAAAAAAGGGGTTACTAGCCCATTGTTCCGGGCATTTTTGTTGCCTTTTGCAATACGCATGGCTTGCAGAGGAATGATTCTTATTCCACTTCCCCATGGATATGAAATGAAAAGCACTAAGAACAAAAACTATTAACCAAAAGGAAAATGGAAGTACAAAAGAAGTTCACAGTAAAGGGGTTAACTGGTGTGTTCAATTGTGTTTACATTGTGTCTCTTGTAGCAGCTTAATTAAGAAATGATTAAACTCAGTGAATAAGGTATGTCGATGGCAATAATACTAATAATAATAATAGTACAGTAATAATAATAATCACTCTGGAATGTTTTAAATGTCAGCTACCAAACCTACACAAAATATGTATGGCGATAATAATAATAATAATAATAATAATAATAATAATAATAATAATAATAATAATGATAATGATAATAATAATAATAATTAATAATAACAATCACTCTGGAGTGCTTTAAATGTCACCTACCAAACCTATACGAAACACGTATGTCATTTAAAGTGCCCCAGAGCGATTATTAATTATATTTTGTTATCAATATTTTTATTATTATTATCATCATCATCATCATCAACATACCTTGTTCACTGAGTTTAATCATTTCTTAATTAAGCTGCCACGAGAGATACCGAGAATGTAAACACACACACGAACACACCAGCTAACCCCTTTACTATGAACCTCTTTTGTACTTCTTCCCATTTTCCTCTCTCTCCTTTTCCCAGTGCTGTTGCACTTCTATCTTGTACTATGGGGTGCACAATCAAGTACAAATTTATAGATGAAACATGTAATTTTGGAGATAGCTTGATACTGAGACTCGTCACTAACCCCTTCACAATGAACTTCTTTTGTACTTCTTCCATTTTCCTCTTCCAAGTGCTGCTGCACTTCTATCTCGTACTATGGGTGTAAGAAGGAGACTGAGATGCTTGATGCTAAGACGCTGTGCTGCCCATTTCCGTGACCCAAGTTCTCGTACAGCATACAATACTGACTCGTCGGAGAGCCCGTCATAACTCCGAGTTGTCAATAAACAAGTATGTTGGTAAGTGACAAGAGGCTGTATTACAATTATTTCTGATTGTATTACTCATTAAAATATGGAAATCATTCACAGTTTGAATTTCCTGGGTTATATACCTAGTGTGCTTTGTGGTTGAATTCCACTGTTAGTATCAAGAAATTGCAATAACTCTGGACTGAATAAGTCATCTTTGAGTCACTTGCACACCCTGTTTGCTGGTAGGGAAGCTGGTGGTGGAACAGCTGGTGGTGGAACATACTAGTATGTCAGACATACAGTCATCCTCTGAGTAGTTAATCATGATACACTGTGTGGACACTGCTGGACTTAGATGTTTTTCAAATGCATGAATAGATGGAAGAAGACCCAAAGAGCTGCCCCGACGTAAAAAACATTGGATTTGTGAGTACAAAAAATGGTGCATACTAGTACATCAGACACAGTACCAACACCTGCGTACTAGTTCATCAGACACAATTAAAGGGTTAAAAAGAATTATTCAAATATATGGGCCTGTGTAATGAATAACCCAGGTTGTCACTTTCTGTTGAATTGCAGGAAATTATTTCTGAGGATATAAGCCACAGCAAGTGTTTAATGCTGATGAGGTATGTATTGGGTGTAAGTGCCAACAAAAACTTAATCAGTCAGCAGAAGAAAAGTGCTCCAGGATTCAAGGCAGCTAAGGATTGCTTCACAATGCTCCTTTGAGGTAAGGCATGGTGACTGCAAGTGTAAGCCCATGGTTATATACCGCCCTAAGACTCCTCGTACTCTGAAAGGTGTATATAAAACCACCTTACCAGTAATTTGGAGGTAAAACTGCTCAGCATGGACGACAGAGGATTTATTGACTGGTTGAAGCATAATTTATTCCTGAAATCATGATTTACATGTGCAGCAAGAACCTTGCATTCAAGGTTCTCTTCACTTTTGATAATTCCTGTACTCATCAAAAAGTTTCATTGATGTGAACCCACAAGTAAGAACTGTATTTTTACCTTAAAATACATCTTTAATACAACCACTAGATCATGGAGTTATGCAGTCATTCAAGTGTAACTACACACAAAAAGTGCTGAAAAAACTAGTTGCATCAATGAACCCCAACCTGGCAGTACTAAACTTTTGGAATAAATTTAACATTGCAGATGTCATCAGTTATGATTGAAGTGCATGGAATGAAGTTCCCCAGTCAACATCAAAGCAGGCTGAAGAAAATTATGGCCTAGTGTAGTGAATTCTCTTACTGGTTTTCCCTCAGTCAGGTGCAGGAAATAGTTCAGCTGGCAAGGAAATTACCAGGTGATGGCTTTGAAGATATACAGGAAGATATGAATGAACTCTTACAAGATAATGAAGATGACAAATCCAGAGGAAATGTTGGCAAAGCTCAATGCACATATATAAGGGAGGCAGATAACAGAGGAAGAAGAA
Organism: Cherax quadricarinatus; assembly: GCF_026875155.1. Taxonomy (NCBI): domain Eukaryota; kingdom Metazoa; phylum Arthropoda; class Malacostraca; order Decapoda; family Parastacidae; genus Cherax; species Cherax quadricarinatus. The sequence continues at coordinate 7,529,254 of NC_069408.1, read as the reverse complement.
CAACAACCTGAAGAAAAGCAGTTAACATTACAACTGTGAGCAGTTCCAATTTGCTACTATAATTAGCACACTTTTTTACTGAAGAGGACCCTGACAAATCTAGAAGCACTGCTCTGAAATGGGTTTTAGAGCAGCTGATGATGCCTTACCATCAATAGTATAAAGTACTGAAAGGTAACAGAGACCAGAGATGTATTACAGAATTTATTCATTCTCCAGTAAAACCATAAACTTCAGAGCCAGAGCCTCAACCATCCACTTTAATCGACAATCAAAAACCATCCACCTCAGCTGACAATCAATGCCCATCCACCTCAGCCCAGTAGGGCCACAGCATCTCTTTCCACTCTCTTCAGAATCGACAAACACCAGCAACTACAATTTAAGATAAAAAACATTATTTCTTTAACATTTGTAGCCTTAAGCAATGCATTAAACATAATACATCACAACAATGAACAATAAGTGAGATTTGAAGACCTAAAAAAATAGTTATTTGGCAATTTTGGGAGGTACAAAGAACCTAACCTTATTTTTCCGATGAGTTCTTCAGTATGTGTTACACGATTTCATTTTACACTCAATTTTCAGGAACATAACTCCCATGTTAATCAATGGTCTACTGTACATAAAATAGTAACAATGCTCAACACATACCCAGACTAATGCATATTTGAAGACAGCTACAATAGATCGATGAATGGAGTGGCAGACGTGCTCTACTGTAGCCCCTCCACGAAGAATAATGGGATCAGAAAAATCCGGAGCTCTCCCAGGTTTCTTTGTGTATATACGTAGAAGAGACAGCTCTTGCCACATTCTCTCCAAAAGGTAGTCCAAGTTGAGTTTCATGTTACAACTGAAAATTAATAATGCAAGAAAATCTGTATATTTTATAAGAAAAAAAGTAGTTTAAATATAAAGAACACAATACATCTAGTGATTACCAATAATTACAAGAGCACAATTTTCCAGGTGCATCTGCTTACTGAAAACCATTTAGCCCTTTCAGTGTCAGTCCCGTAATATTACGACTTGAGAGCCAGTGTCAGTCCAGTAATACTACGCCAAAATTCTAGCTCCTTCAAATCTGGTAGAATAAAGCTGGTAGGCCTACATATGAAAGAATGGGTCTGCATGGTCAGTATGCACAGTATAAAAAAAATCCTGCCGCACGTAGTGCATGAGAAAAAAAATATCCGACTGTGTTTTTGGTTTAAAACAGCGACTTTGCGATGTATTTTCATATCGTATCTATGGTTGTATTCTCGTTTTCTTGGTCTCATTTGACAGAATGGAAAACACATTTCAGAAATGGAGATGATTTTGATTGGTTTCACGATGAAAAGTACCTTGAAATTGAGCTTAAAGTAGCGGAAATGTTCGATTTTTGCCGATGTTCAAGAGTAAACAAATGACGTCTAATACGCGTCCAACTGGCCAGTCTAATACACAGTCACAAATGGGTTGACATTATTTATACAATTATCATCATAATGCAGTAGTCTGCATAACAGTAAATCTTCTATTTTTTGTGAGAATAAAAATTCAAAATGGAAAGCAAGAATAATAAAAGAAGGGCCTGGAGACGTGACTAATGAACAGAGAAAACATCATTTTAGTGCTAGGAATGTCTGCCTTGTTTATTCTGGACCCTATTTTGAAATTGGCATCTTCTGAAATTTGTGTGAAATTGGCCAAATTGCCAATTTCCGACCACTTTATTGGTTAGTTGAAATCAGTAACTGGGCAGTTTCTTGTACTCAGTCAATAGAAGAAATGGAGTTCTAGCAAAATAGCTATGACTTTGGTCAACTGAAACAATGGAATTGGCCGAAAATGGGGCTCAAAGTGGGCGAAATCGTTGATGCGTAAATATCGCCGAGATTGCTAACTTCGCAAGAGCGTAACATCATAAGTTTTCCATCAAATTTCGTACTTTTTGGTGTCATTACAATCAGGAAAGGATTCTCTATCATTTCATGAGAAAAAATCTTTTTTTTTTTTTTTTTTGAAAATTTTTTGACACAGAGTACACCCTTTCAGGGTCGGCCCCATACATGTACGGCTTAACAGCCAAAATTCTAGCACCTTCATATTGAGCAGGAGAAAGCTGGTAGGCCTACGTGAGAGAAAAGGTCTGTGCGGTGAGTGTGCGCAGTTTTTAAAAAATCAGGGCACCCGCATTGCACTGTGGGAGTGGTAATTCAGTGCGCCTTGGTCACCAAGACAAGCAATAAGGAATACATCACTCTCTGGTAAATTGGGACTCTTCCCTTCCTAAGTAATAGTTCTAACACAGATTAAAGTGTCAATGAAGATGAATCTAATGGTTTTGAGGGGTTTGTGACCATAATGACCAGGATACCAGAAATAGAGCTGAAAACCCAGACGATTATCAACCTTTCACCTTCCACTATAAACTCAGACAAAGTGACTTATTTGCATGTGGGTGGTGGGGAAAGCTGCATGGGTAGTGGGGAAGTGAGTGTCTGTGGTGGGGTGGGGAAGACAGCATAGTTGGTGGGGAAGACAGTGTGGGTAGTAGGGAAGGCAGTGTAGGGAGTGAGGAAGGGAGCGTCTGTGGTGGGGAAGTGTGGGTATGTGTAAACAACATGGCTGTCCGGCGGCTGGCTGGCTGGCTGATTGACTTTGGCTGTCTCTATCTCCATCTGTCTGTCTGTATCTATATCTGTCTCTATCTCTGTCTATCTCTCTATCTCCCTGTCTCTGTCTATCTCTGTCTCAGAGGTACACATAAACACAATTATACATAGTGTAAATTACCTAGGATAACCCCCAAAAATCCAGACAAAGTGCTATACTGTGCTTGTAGATATAACGCATAGTAAGCATGACTGGCAAGTAATATGAATTTTCAGTTGTTCAGGAATCAGACGTGACAACTGCATCGTGTGTAATGCCTGTTGGTTCACGAGTGACTCTGTGAGACAGAGAAAACAAGCAGAGAGACAGAAAGAGAGACAAGCAGACAGAGAGACAGATAAGCAGAGACAAACAGAGAGCCAGACAGACAGACATGCTTATGTGTAAAAGTGAAAACAAAGCCAAGGCAGTGCATGCTCATCAAATGTCACCACTGCTGCACTGTCAGCAGTGGAGTGACACTAATCTTACACCATACAATACAATTTTTATTTCCTTGCAAGTTTACATTGAGATTCTGTAATTACAATAATGAGTTGCAGTGCAAAGAGAGCCACTATCATGCCATGGCATTATGGGCAGACTAAATTTAATGGCTTACAGACTACTTAATATTAGAGAAATTGATCATAGTTTAAGTTGTAGATCTGTTTTTATTTATAGCAGACAATAAGTTTCCTCAAATTACAATCTGGGGATATTACACTGGGACAAGTTGAGAGTATTTTGTAGATTGTGTATATAAATAGTAAATACTTAAATTATATTACTGGAATATAATACTGAGCATTGGTGAAAATAGTTTACAGTATTAGAATGCTACAATTTGGTGTAAGGCAGTATAGTTCTGGGCAGGTATTTATACTACAATGTAGTATATTAAGTTATGTATGAATTTTGAAGTGTTAAGATTTAGATAACTGGGAGATCTTTTGGCAAATTTAAGTACTACGTACAGGTCCACCATCACAAATCCGGCAATCAGTTATTCGGTTCCTTCAGTTATTCGGCACTAATTTTGGCTAGCATAATTTCAAATTTCCAGGGTCGCCACACCAACCTGCTGGGACTGTTTGGTGGCGCTACTTGCTGCATAAGTCATTCCAATTTCTTTTTCTCCATTTATTGTTTTAACCTGCTTACTTTTAGCCCTAGCCATGGTTCCCATGAATAAAAGAAATGCTTCTCATTATGTAAAGCACCTACACATTACATTATCCATTAAAGATAAGGTGGCTTTGAAGCCACTGTCGGTTGCCATGAGCTCGGTCTCATGAAGCAGGAGAATATGCTTTATTATTACGCTAATATCAACACTACAGCTTATTTGCCTATCACAATTGATCTAATATGACATAAGAAACAATATAAATAACATAAAACATGTTAAATACTCCAGAATGAATAATATTTGGCATAACACCGAGCAGTTCGACGAAGGTATGAAGAGGATATGGTAAACAAATACCATTCTCCTATCCTTGTCTTGGTGGCTTATATTAGAGAAAACAGAGTATAGCACAGGGCTAACTATGATATACACTCATACTCCACTATAAACACGAAACAAAAAAGTTATTTTCTCTCTATAGATTATCTCACACAGCAGCATATGTATAGAGAACCTAGGGTAACCCCAAAAAAGTCAACGTGGCTTATTTTTAGTACCTGGCTTGGATTAGCCATATATGATTTTTGGTAAATATTCAATTCCCAGCCAGGGTAGAAACATTAGGTGTGTTTCTTTACACCTGTTGTCTATGTTTACCCATCAGTAAATGGGTACCTGGGTGTTAGCCGACTACTGTGGGTGTTATCCTGGGACACTGACCTAATTTTCTTGAAATACTCAGCATAACAAGTGCCTTTCTATACAGTAGTATGTCACTCATATTGTAGATAGTGACCCTCGTATTGTAGATAGTTTTAATGACCCTCGTGTAGTAGATAGTCTTTTTAGTATGATAATAAGATGTTATCTTCATTATAGAATAATAAAAAAATATTATAACTTTTTTTTTTTTTTTTTTTCAACAAGTTGGTCGTCTCCCACCGAGGCAGGGTGACCCAAAAAAGAAAGAAAATCCCCAAAAAGAAAATACTTTCATCATCATTCAACACTTTCACCACACTCACACATTATCACTGTTTTTGCAGAGACGCTCAGAATACAACAGTTTAGAAGCATATACGTATAAAGATACACAACATATCCCTCCAAACCGCTAATATCCCAAACCCCTCCTTTAAAGTGCAGGCATTGTACTTCCCATTTCCAGGACTCAAGTCCGACTATATGAAAATAACCGGTTTCCCTGAATCCCTTCACTAAATATTACCTTGCTCACACTCCAACAGATCGTCAGGTCCCAAGTATCATTCGTCTCCATTCACCCCTATCTAACACGCTCATGCACGCTTGCTGGAAGTCCAAGCCCCTCGCCCACAAAACCTCCTTTACCCTCTCTTTCCAACCCTTTCGAGGACAACCCCTACCCCTCTTTCCTTCCCCTATAGATTTATATGCTTTCCATGTCATTCTACTTTGATCCATTCTCTCTAAATGACCAAACCACCTCAACAACCCCTCTTCTGCCCTCTGGGCTAATGCTTTTATTAACTCCACACCTTCTCCTAATTTCCACACTTCGAATTTTCTGCATAATATTTACACCACACATTGCCCTTAGACAGGACATCTCCACTGCCTCCAACCGTTTCCTCGCTGCTGCATTTACCACTCAAGCTTCACATCCATATAAGAGTGTTGGTACTACTATACTTTCATACATTCCCTTCTTTGCCTCCATAGATAACGTTTTTTTGACTCCACATATACCTCAACGCACCACTCACCTTTTTTTCCCTCATCAATTCTATGATTAACCTCATCCTTCATAAATCCATCCGCCGACACTTCAACTCCCAAGTATCTGAAAAACATTCACTTCTTCCATACTCCTCCTCCCAATTTGATATCCAATTTTTCTTTATCTAAATCATTTGATACCCTCATCATCTTACTCTTTTCTATGTTCACTTTCAACTTTCTACCTTTACACACATTCTCAAACTCATCCACTAACCTTTGCAATTTTTCTTTAGAATCTCCCATAAGCACAGTATCATCAGCAAAAAGTAACAGTGTCAATTCCCATTTTGAATTTGATTCCCCATAATTTAACCCCACCCCTCTCCCGAACACCCTAGCATTTACTTCTTTTACAACCCCATCTATAAATATATTAAACAGCCATGGTGACATTACACATCCCTGTCTAAGACCTACTTTTACCGGGAAGTATTCTCCCTCTCTTTTACACACCCTAACCTGAGCCTCACTATCCTCATAAAAACTCTTAACAGCATTTAGTAGCTTACCACCTATTCCATATACTTACAACATCTGCCACATTGCTCCTCTATCCACTCTATCATATGCCTTTTCTAAATCCATAAATGCAATAAAAACTTCCCAACCTTTATCTAAATACTGTTCACATATATGCTTCAATGTAAACACTTTATCTACACATCCCCTACCCACTCTGAAGCCTTCTTGCTCATCCGCAATCCTACATTCTGTCTTACCTCTAATTCTTTCAATAACAGTGGACCCCCGCATAGCGATATTAATCCGTGCAAGAGCGCTCATTGTTATGCGAAATTATCGTTATGCGAATGAATTTTCCCCATAAGAAATAATGGAAATCAAATTAATCCGTGCAAGACACCCCAAAGTATGAAAAAAAAAAACATTTTTACCACATGAAATATTAATTTTAATACACACAAACTGAAAAAGGCATGCACAATTACATGACACTTACTTTTATTGAAGATCTGGTGATGATTGATGGGATGGGAGGAGGAGAGTGTGTTAGTGTTTAGAAGGGGAATCCCCTTCCATTAAGACTTGAGGTGTTAAGTCCTATTCTGGGGTTACTTCCCTTCTTCTTTTAATGCCACTAGGACCAGCTTCAGAGTCACTGGAGTTCTGTCGCACAACATATCTGTCCATAGTGGCCTGTACCTCTCGTTCCTTTATGACTTCCCTAAAGTGTTTCACAACATTGTCATTGTAATAGTCACCAGCACGGCTTGCAATAGCTGTGTGAGGGTGATTTTCATCCATAAAGGTTTGCACTTTCAGCCACATTGCACAGATTTCCTTAATCTTTGTAGCAGGCAATTTCTTCAATTTCTCTCTCCCCTCCTTCGAACCAGTTTCCTCAGGTCTGGCCTCTTGCTGTTGAAGTTGATCTATCAGCTCATCAGTGGTTAGTTCTTCACTGTCCTCCTCCACCAACTCTTCCACATCATCCCCACTAACTTCCAACCCCTAGGACTTTCCCAATGCCATAATGGATTCCTCAACTGGCATAATCCTCTCAGGGTTAGCCTCAAACCCTTCAAAATCCCTTTTGGCTACACATTCTGGCCACAGTTTCTTCCAAGCAGAGTTCAAGGTCCTCTTAGTCACTCCCTCCCAAGCCTTACCTATAAGGTTTACACAATTGAGGATATTAAAGTGATCTCTCCAAAAGTCTCTTAGAGTCAGTTGAGTTTCTGAGGTCACTACAAAGCACCTTTCAAGCAGAGCTTTTGTGTACAGTTTTTTGAAGTTTGCAATAACCTGCTGGTCCATGGGCTGCAGGAGAGGAGTGGTATTAGGAGGCAAAAACTTCACCTTAATGAATTTCATGTCCCCATAAAGTCGCTCTGCCACGTCTGTAGGATGACCAGGGGCATTGTCTAACACCAGGAGGCACTTAAGTTCTAATTTCTTTTCAGTTAGGTAATCTTTCACATTGGGGGCAAATGCATGGTGTAACCAGTAATAGAAAAAGTCCCTAGTGACCCATGCCTTACTGTTTGCCCTCCACAGCACACACAAATTAGCCTTGAGGACATTCTTTTGCCTGAACAGTCTTGGAGTTTCAGAGTGATACACTAATAAAGGCTTCACTTGCAATCACCAGTAGCATTGGAGCACATCAACAGAGTGCCTTTTCCTCCTGAGTAATGTACGTCCTGCTTGGCATTTTCTTCCAAAACAGGTCTGTTTCATCACAATTAACACTTGTTCAGGTTTCAGTCCTTCACTGTCTATGTACTCCTTGAATTCCTGCACATATTTTTCAGCTGCTTTGTGGTCCGAACTGGCAGCCTCACCATGCCTTATCACACTATGTATGCCACTACGCCTCTTAAATCTCTCAAACCAACCTTTGCTGGCCTTAAATTCACTCACATCATCACTAGTTGCAGGCATTTTTCGAATTAAATCATCATGCAACTTCCTAGCCTTTTCACTTATGATCACTTGAGAGATGCTATCTCCTGCTATCTGTTTTTCATTTATCCACACCAATAAGAGTCTCTCAACATCTTCCATCACTTGCAATCTCTGTTTCGAAAACACAGTTAAACCTTCGGCAAGAACAGCTTCCTTGATTGCCTTTTTGTTACCCACAATAGTAGCGATGGTTGATTGGGGTTTACTATACAACCTGGCCAGCTCGGAGACACGCACTCCACTTTCATACTTACCAATGATCTCTTTCTTCATCTCTATAGTAATTCTCACCCTTATTCCTGTAGGGTTGGCACTAGAAGCTTTCTTGGGGCCCATGGTCACTTATTTTGCAGATAAAATCACCAGAAACACTGTAATAATACGAAATGTTCCGATTGTATGCTTGGATGTTACCGCGGAGGCTGGCTGGTAAACAATGCCACCGGTGGAACATGCGAGGCTGGCTAAGGGCGCACATTAGACACGTCTCGGACGAACAGCGTTGAGCGGGTTTTTTTAGCGGTATGCGAGGCAAAATCTTAGCGATAAAATGTAGCGGTATGCGGATTTATCGTTATGTAAGGCCAACGGTATGCGGGGGTCCACTGTATAACCCTACTGTATACTTTTCCTGGTATACTCGGTAAACTTATTCCTCTATAATTTTTACAATCTCTTTTGTCCCCTTTCCCTTTATATAGAGGGACTATACATGCTCTCTGCCAATCCCTAGGTACCTTCCCCTCTTTCATACACTTATTAAACAAAAGTACCAACCACTTCAACACTATATCCCCCCTGCTTTTAACATTTCTGTCATGATCCCATCAGTTCCAGCTGCTTTACCCCCTTTCATTCTACGTAATGCCTCACGTACCTCCACCACACTTACATTCTGCTCTTCTTCACTCCTAAAAGATGGTATACCTCCCTGGCCAGTGCATGAAATTACCGCCTCCCTTTCTTCCTTAACATTTAAAAGTTCCTCAAAATATTCTCGCCATCTACCTAATACGTACCTCCATCTCCCCATCTACTAATTCCCCTACTCTGTTTTTAACTGACAAATCCATACTTTCCCTAGGCTTTCTTAACTTGTTTAACTCACTCCAAAATTTTTTCTTATTTTCATTAAAATTTCTTGACAGTGCCTCTCCCACTCTATCATCTGTTCTCCTTTTGCACTCTCTCACCACTCTCTTCACCTTTCTTTTACTCTCCATATACTCTGCTCTTCTTATAACACTTCTGCTTTGTAAAAACCTCTCATAAGCTACCTTTTTCTCTTTTATCACACCCTTTACTTCATCATTCCACCAGTCACTCCTCTTTCCTCCTGCCCCTACCCTCCTATAACCACAAACTTCTGCCCCACATTCTAATACTGCATTTTTAAAACTATTCCAGCCCTCTTCAACCCCCCCACTACTCATCTTTGCACTAGCCCACCTTTCTGCCAATAGTCGCTTATATCTCACCCGAACTTCCTCCTCTCTTAGTTTATACACTTTCACCTCCCTCTTACTTGTTGTTGCCACCTTCCTCTTTTCCCATCTACCTCTTACTCTAACTGTAGCTACAACTAAATAATGATCTGATATATCAGTTGCCCTCTTTAAACATGTACATCCTGGAGCCTACCCATCAACCTTTTATCCACCAATACATAATCTAACAAACTACTTTCATTACGTGCTACATCATACCATGTATATTTATTTTTCCTCTTTTTCATAAAATATGTATTACTTATTACCAAATTTCTTTCTACACATAGCTCAATTAAAGGCTCCCCATTTACATTTACCCCTGGCACCCCAAATTTACCTACTACTCCCTCCATAACATTTTTACCCACTTTAGCATTGAAATCCCCAACCACGATTACTCTCACACTTGATTCAAAACTCCCCATGCATTCACTCAACATTTCCCAGAATCTCTCTCTCTCCTCTACACTTCTCTCTTCTCCAGGTGCATACACACTTACTATAACCCACTTTTCACATCCAATCTTTATTTTACTCCACATAATCCTTGAATTTATACATTTGTAGTCCCTCTTTTCCTGCCATAGCTTATCCTTCAACATTATTGCTACTCCTTCTTTGTACATGTACGTGTAGTAAATAAAGATATTATTATTATTATTATTATTATTATTATTATTATTTTCTCAGTTGTTTGTTGGGTTATCTTATTCAAACTTGGGCAATGTATGATGGAAAGATACTTCTTCACGTACACCAAAAATGAAAGAAATCAGACCATAAATAGCGGAGTTCACTTCTCAGCCATTAGCAGCCGCTTAGCGGTATATTTTTGTATGGTTGTTATGGTTATATTCTCATTTTTTCAGTCTCATTTGATAGAATGAAAGATATACTACAGAAATAGATATGATTTTGATTGCTTTCATGACGAAAAGTACCTTGAAATTGCGCTCACAGTAGCGAAAATGTTCTATTCTTTAGCGAAGCTCAAGAGTAAACAAATGACGTCACAGTCCAATACCTGCCCGCCTGCCAGTCCAAATTCCAGTACAGAGTCAAGAATGGATTGACATTATTTATATAATTATTACAATAATGCAGCAGTCTGCATAACAGTAAATCTTTTATTTTTTTTTTTGTGAATAAAAATTCCAAATGGTAAGCAAGAGTCATATAAGAGGGGCCTGTAGCTGTGACTAATGAACAGGGAAAATGCTATTTTAGTGCCAGGAATGTCTACATTGTTTATTCTGAACACTATTTTGAAATTGGCATCTGTTGAAATTTGTTTGAAATCGGCCAAATTGCCAATTTCTGACCACTTTATTGGGTAGTTGAAATAAGTGAATGGGCGGTTTCTTGTACTCAGTTGACAGACTAGAAGTAAATAAGTTTATTCAGATATACACAAATACAGTTACACAGATTATTATACATAACAGTGTATGTATAGAAAACCTAGGATAACCCAGAAAAGTCAGACAAAGTGACTTATTTCCAGTACCTGGCTTGGGCTTGCCATATATGATTTTTGGTAAACATTTTTTTTTCTCGGTTGTTTGTTGGGCTATCTCATTGAAACTTGGGCAATGTATGATGGAAAGATGCTTCTTAGCATACAACAAAAATAAAAATGACAGACGATAAATAAGGGAGTTCACTTCTCAGCCATTAGCCGCCTCTTTGCAGTATATTTTCGTATGGTTTTTATGGTTGTACAGTGGTCCCTCACTTTTCGTAGTTGTTGGGAATCATAGATTTCGGAAATCATAGGGATATTTTCGTATAAACATGGGCTTGCTAATCATAGGTCGACTCGCGAATAGTAGTTCTTCTGGGACGCGTACGCACAGTGTGAGCCGGGGCGGCCTCCCTACCCAGCCAGTCTGGCATTGTTTACCAGTGAGCGAAGGTCCCCTCACGTGCTCCTACGAAATATTTCATAATATTCCACTCATTTTAGTGCTTGCAAGTACTAAATAAGCTACCATGGCTCCAAAGAAAGCTCCTAGTGCCAAGCCTGTGGTAAAGAAGGTGAGAAATACACCAATGCAATGTTTCACAGGTGCTTGACTGTGACCACAGACACTCACTTGACCCTAAGGGAATTTTGGAGAGAACACTTCAGCATCCTCCATTGCATAACCCTTATAGGTATGGCTTGGGAGGGAGTGACTACCAGGACTTTGAACTCTGCTTGGAGAAAATTGTGGCCAGATTGTGTCCACAAGAGGGATTTTGAAGGGTTTGGGACTGACCCTGATGAACCTGTCTGTTGTTAACCCTTTCAGGGTCCGTCCCGTAGATCTACGGCTTTACGGTGAGTGTCCAAACCGTAGATCTACGCCATGAGCTCAGCTCACTCTGATAAACTGTGAGTGGTACATTTGGGCCTAGATATGAGAGAATACATCTATGTGGTATGTGTGCACCACATAAAACAGATCCTGCAGCACGCTGTGTATAATGAGAGAAAAAAACTGAAATCATGATTTTTCGATTAAAACAGCAACTTTGCAGTGTTTTTTCGTATGTTTTTTATAGTTCTATTTGCGATTTCTTGGTCTCATTTGATAGAATGGAAGACATATTACAGAAATAGAGATGATTTTGATTGGTTTTAGCACTGGAAATGGCTTGAAACTGAGCTCAAAATAGAGGAAATGTTAAATTTTTGCCGATATTCAAGAGTAAACAAACGACCTCACACGTCTAATACACGTCAGCTGGTGGGTCTAATATACATTCACAAATATGGTGATGATATTTATACAATTATTACAGTATTGCATAACAGTAAATCTTCTATTTTTTGGTGTGAATAAAAATTCATTATGTGAATAAAAAATCAAAATGGAATTTATTTGTAAAGCCTCAAAACATAACTAATTAACAGAGGAAATGTTAGTTTAGTGCCAGAAATGCCTACATTGTTTATTCTGGACCCTATTTTGAAATTGGAATATTTTGAACTTTGTGTTAAATTGGCCAAATTAACAATTTCCGATCACTTTATTTTGTAGTTGAAACAGTTGACTTGGCGATTTCTTGTGCTCAATCGATAGAATAGAAGTAATACTAGTGAAATAGCTAAGAATTTGGTTGATTGGAATAATGTAATTGGCCTAAAATGGGAGTCAAAGTCGGCAAAATCGCCGATTCGTAAATATCGCTGACACATCAAAATTCGCGAGAGCATAATTTCGTCAATTTTCCACCAAATTTCGTACTTTTTGTTTTATTACCTTCACAAAAAGATTCTCTACGATTTCATAAGAAAAAATAACAAATTTTTTTTTGGAAAATTCTTGGACACTGGTGCGTGACTCCAGATTTGGGCCTTGGACCCTGAAAGGGTTAAATCAATTGTGGCACTGGGGAGTTCCATGGGGTTGGATGTGAGTTTGGAGGATGTGGAAGAGTTGGTGGAAGACCACAACAAAGAGTTCACCACTGAGGAGCTGCAAGAGCTTCAGCAGGAACAGCAACAGATCGCAGCTCAGAATCTTGCTGCAGAGGAGGAGGAAGAGAGATGGAAGAAGGTGCCTTCTTCAGAAATTAAAGAGATTTTTGCTATGTGGGGTAAGATGGAAAGCTTTATGGAGAAACATCACCCAGACAAGGTTGTTACAAGCCATGTTGGCAACATGTACAGTGACAAAGTCTTGGGCCATTTTAAGGAAGTGTTAACCCTTTGAGGGTCGACAGGCCCTCTCCGAAACTCGTTCTCAGGGTCGGCCAAATTTCAAAAAAAAAAAAATTATTTTTTCTTATGAAAAATAGAGTTTTTTTTTCTAAACATTATAGGATAAACAAAAAAATTTACCATCAATACTTACGGAGTATGGATGCATGAAGTTTGCAGAAATGAGCCGCTTTATGGAAAACAGCGGCGACTGCCGCTCACCCGGTAAACTTTAGTTTACTTGTATTTGTAGGTTTGTTGTTTTTTTTCACTATTTTATTTTTTCACATAACTTATGTGGCCTATGAGACCAAAGTAAGGTGCAATGTACATATATACACTCGTTGTATACAACACAATAAGCACACAAACATAATTATCATATATTTTTTTACAAAACTTGTTTACAAAAAAAAAAACAATACAAAACATTGTTTATTATTATTTTTTCTAAAATTTATATTATACCAATATACAGTCACTGAACATTTTTCCTATTATTTCTGCGTTGTGGAACTCTGAAAACATGGTGTCATACACAATGGTGTTTTATCTTTTCCCTCATTAAATCTCTTTCAATCTGTCTCTCTCTTCTGTCTGTCTATCTCTGTCTCACAGGTACACATAAATACAAGTATACTAGTATAAATTCCCTAGGATAACCCAAGAAATCCAGACAAAGTGCTATACTCTGCTTGAAGATGTGAGTAAAAGTGATGACGCAGTCTTGTGGCTCTCTGAGACAGAGAGCTAGACGGATAGACAGATAGACAGGGAGCTTGACAGACAGAAAATAGACAGAAATGTTAGTGGTACCAGTACCAGTGTACTGGGTGTTCCCCCCTCCTCCTCCTCTTTTTCCCTCTTCCACCCTTTCCCCTACTCTTCCCCTCTTCCCCCTACTCTTCCTCATACTCTTCCTCTTCCCCCTACTTTCTCTTCCTCCTCTCCTTTTCCCTCCTCCCCCTCTTCTTCCTCTTCCTCCTACTCTTCCTCTTCCTCCTACTCTTCCTCCTCCTCCTCCTTTTCCCCTAATCTTCCCCCTACTATTCCTCTCTCCTCCTCTTCCTCTTATTCCTCTTCCTCCTCTTCCTCCTCCTCCTCTTCTTCCTCTTCCCCTACTCTTCCTCCTCCTCCTTCTCCTCCTCCTCCATAGTGTAAATTACCAGGAGTCGGCAGCTGTCAAATGACATATTGTCTCATTACTCACTCCCCTCCCGCCTGTCAAAACAATGGGGTCGGATGCTGCTTCCCTTCCTCCATTCTATCTAATTATCTTTCTCCCTCATTCTATCTGTCTTTTTATCTCTGTCTCACAGGTACACATAAACAAGTATAATAGTATAAAAATTTCCTAGGATAACCCAAGAAAACCCCGACAAAGTGCTATTTCTCTGCTTGAAGATGTGAGTAAAAGTGTGACGCAGTCTTGTGGCTCTCTGAGACAGAGAGCTAGACGGATAGACAGGGAGCTTGACAGACAGGCAAATAGACAGACAGAAATGTTAGTATACCAGCAAAAACAAAGGGAGGGAGATGTTTATCTCATCTTGTGGCATCAGCTCTACCCTCATTTTTCCCTCATCAAAACGTCAGCACTTATCAGATGTTATCTCCCCTTATCTTGTTTTCTGTCATGGGTGAACATTTATTATTACATATTTATTATTATTATTACCTATTATTATTATGTATTATTATTATTTTTTATTTATCATTATGTTTATTATTTTATGTATTATTGTTATCATTACGTATTCTTCTTCTTCCTCCTCCCCCTCTTCTTCTTTCCTCCTCCTCCTCTTTCTTCCTCCTCCTCTTCTTCTTCCTCCTCCTCCTCTTTTTTCCCCCTCCTCCTCCTCCTCCTCCTTGCCTCCTCTCCTTTGCCTCCTCCTCCTCTTGCCTCCTCCCCCCTCTTGGGCCCCCTCCTCTCTTGCCCTCCTCCTCTGCCTCCTCTCCTTTTGCCTCCCTCCCCCCCCCCCCCTCCATTCTTGGACAAGTTGAAGAGCTTGTAGTTCCATATCCTTCACTATCATCACCATGCTCACATCTGAGTCTGGGATTTTTTGGAAATAGGAGTTTCTCTTTGATTTGGTACACTGACGTGAACAAGATTGGCCAGCACCAGAGGTGGAAGGCTGTGGTTGTTGGGTTTTCCTCACTATTACCCATTATGGTCATAGTTTTGGTCAAACCTCACACCCGAAACCCTTTAAATCATCTTCCCCTGTCACTTCATCTGTATTAGAACTGTCACTAGGGAACAAAAGTGTCCCAATTCGGAGGAGTGGGAAAATTCTTACCACAGGGCACGGTGGGGGAAATTTTGTACTATGTGGCTTCCAATGCACCATGGGTCCCAGATTTTTTTCCTATGGCACACCCACCACACCCGACCCATCTTCACTCTGCTTATCAGCCTTTTCCGTGGATTTGGGCCGCTAGAATTATTAAGTACGTCAAAAACCCCAAGGTAAACTTAAAAGTACAGTACCCAAAATTCGGTTAAAGGACGCCAGAAACAACTTCCCACAGTTATTTTTGATAAGGACTCCCCATGACTCTCGGGTCCCAGTGAATTAAAACGGAAAACAACCCCAGACCATTCCAAAGGGATATGCCCTTTCCCTGTAAACAATAAATCTTTCCCTACTATACACTAAAAAACCCTTTTTAAGGTAGTTTTGCTGTTAATGTTTATTATCTTTCCCATTGTATTGTATTGTTAATTATATTTCATGAAAAATAATTTTTTGTTTTAATACTTTGGGTGTCAGGATTGGGATTAATTGTATTTTACATTATTTCTTATGGGGGAAAAAGATTTTCGCAAAAAGTAAGATTTCGATTAAATAGTAGCAAACTCCAGGAAACGGATTAACTCGAAAAAGACGGGGACACTGTATTCTCATTTTTTGGACTCATTTGATATAATGGAAGATATATTACAGAAATAGACATGATTTTGATTGCTTTCATGACGAAAAGTACCTTGAAATTGAGTTCAAAGTAGCAGAAATGTTCAATTTTTGCCAATGTTCAATGAACTGTGGTAAGTCAGGTTGGTTAATTTTTTTAAGTGTATTAACTTAACCCCTCTGTAATTCGGCAAACTCAGTAATCCGGCACACTGCAGGTCCCAATGATGCCGGATTTGTGATGGAGGACCTGTACTGAGTATTAAGGAAACATAATTATTATTATTCTTTCTTTCTTTCAACACACCGGCCGTATCCCACCGAGGGGGTGGCCCAAAGGAAAAAAAGAAAGTTTCCCCTTTTACATTTGTAATATATAAGGAAAGAGGTTACTGTCCCTGCCCCCGGCATTTTAGTCGCCTCTTACAACACGCATGGCTTACGGAGGAAGAATTCTATTCCACTTCCCCATGGAGATAAGAGGAAATAAACAAGAATAAGAGCTAGAAAGAAAATAGAAGAAAACCCAGAGGGGTTTGATTGCTTGTACAGTATGTGTAGTGTGACCTAAGTGTAAGTGTAGTAGCAAGATGTTCCTAAAACCTTAAAATATTTATGAGAAGAAAAATGGAACCAAAAATCCTACATCATGTAAAACAATCAAGGCTTTCGTTTTACACTCACTTGGGGGGAGGTAGTTTCCTCCCCGGGTGGTTGCGCCTACCAACCTACTACCTATTATTTTTTTTATTTTTTTTTCTTTTTTTTTTAACAAGCCGGCCGTTTCCACGAGCGGGTGACCCCAAAAAAAAAAAAGAAATCCCCAAAAAGAAAATACTTTTATCATTTAAAAACTTTCACCACACCGCACTTATCATGTTTTTGCAGAGGTGCTCAGAATACAACAGTCTGAAAGCATCAATTTAAAGTACAAACATATCCTCCAAAATGCCAATATCCCCAAAACCCCTCCTTTAAAGTGCAGGCACTGTACTTCCCATTTCGAGGACTCAAGTCCGACTATATGAAAATAACCGGTTTCCCTGAATCCCTTCACTAAATATTACCCTGCTCACACTCCAACAGATCGTCAGGTCCCAAGTACCATTCGTCTCCATTCACTCCTATCTAACACGCTCATGCACGCTTGCTCGAAGTCCAAGCCCCTTGCCCACAAAACCTCCTTTACCCCCTCTCTCCAACCCTTTCGAGGATGACCCCTACCCCGCCTTCCTTCCCCTATAGATTTATATGCTTTCCATGTCATTCTACTTTGATCCATACTCTCTAAATGACCAAACCACCTCAACAACCCCTCTTCTGCCCTCTGACTAATACTTTTATTAACTCCACACCTTTTATTATTATTATTATTATTATTATTATATACTCCTGCATATCCAAAACATTGCTGAGACTTATAAATACAATGTATATATTTCTAGGCAAAAGTATGTGACTAAGGTAGGTGAAAATATTTACCTGTCAATGTTTGTCTATGCCATTCCTGGTTACACAGCCATACACAACTGTAGGCCAGACCTACAAGGGGGTGGCACAGCCATATACTACTCAGACCAACTAGAATGTATCACTAATACTTGCACAAGGGATGAACATGGGGAATATATAATAGCTAAATTCAAATCCAAATACCTACAAAAACCTCTCACATTGATAAACATCTACAGAGTTCCACAGTCAAACATTAGCCAATTTAGTCAAAACCTAGGAAGTATGATAACTGATGCACGCATGAACAAAGATCACTTACTACTCTCAGGTGACTTCAATATAAATCTCCTGCAAGACCAGGACCCACACGTTACTGAATTCACAAAAAAACAAAGGGGTAACTGTATGTTACTACCAACAGTAACAAAACCTACAAGAGTTACAGAGACTAGGTGTTTCCCTACTTGACCACATCTGGACCAACACCATATCCCCCTTTTAAAAACAGGCATAATTACAGATAATACCACGACCATACCCTACTTATCTCATAACAACTCTTGGTAAACTACCCCAAGACATACTAAAGTCACCTTCAGACTTCACAAAAGAGGCAGCCATTAATAACTTCAAAAACAGCAGTAGCAAACATTTATTGGCACACTGAGCTAGAAATTATACAGATATTGACGAATGTATAATAATTTTCTAAAAAGACCAATACCTTATAAAAGCACTGCCCTTAAAAAAAATAAACAGATGACAGCTAAGAGACTGAACAGTCCCTGGCTAACACCCAGCATTCTCAAAACCATAAATACAAAAACACCAATATGAAAAACAGTACAGAATGGGTCACATAACCAGAGACCAAACAAAACGTTACTCATTCAATCCCAACCAGCCTGATAAGAAGGGCAAAAAAATTGTATTATGAGAAGAGATTATCCAACATTTCGAGGTGATATAAAAAGACCTGGAAAACCTATCAGAAATTTCTGGGAACAAAAAAAATATCACGAAATAGCGAAATAAAATTAACAAAATCAGATGAACCCCAACTCCCCCCAACAGAAACAGCAAACAGACTCATGATTTCTTCTCCACTATAGGACAAAACCTTGCCAATAAAATCCCAAGCTCAGATTACCTCACCCAAAAGACTACCTCACCGGCAACTACCCGAACACACTGTTCCTAGCTCCGACTAAACCCTTATGAAGTCTCCCTTATTATCAACGCACTAAAAACAGGCAGGAGATTTAAATACCTTACCACCCTTATATACAAAAAACTGACACAAGTGCTATCACCAATCATTGCTACACTCTTTAACAAACCAAAAACCCCAAAAAGGGGAAACCAAACAATTTGAATAACTATAGGCCAATATCAACTTACACCCTCTCTCAAAAATCTTCGAAAAATTCATTCATAAATGAATCTACTCCTACCTTATCTCCCAAAACATACTCAACCCCTGCCAATTTGGATTCAGGCCTAATAAAAATACTAATGATGCTATTATACACATGCTAGAACATATATACACTGCAATAGAGAAAAAAGAAGTCCCACTGGGGATCTTCATTGACTTACGTAAAGCTTTTGATACAGTCGACCATGACTTGCTCCACGTAAAATTGTCACACTATGGTATAAGAGGGCACTCCCTCAACTACCTCAAGTCATACCTCAGCAACAGAAGCCAATATGTGTACGCAAATGGGGCAAACTCTTCTGCGCAACCAATTACAGTTTGGTGTCCCACAGGGAAGTGTCCTTGGCCCTTTTCTCTTTCTCCTATACATAAATGACCTTCCAAATGCTTCGCAATTACTCAAACCCACACTATTTGCAGATGACACTACATACGTCTTCTCTCACCCGAGCCCAGTCACGCTAGCCAATACTGTAAATACCGAATTACAGAAAATATCTACCTGGATGAGGACTAACAAACTTACACTAAACATTGACAAAACCTACTTCATTCAGTTTGGTAACAGAGCTACAGATGTCCCTCTTAACATAATGATAAACGGATCACCTATCACAAAGCTAACAGAGGGAAAATTCTTAGGAATCCACCTTGATAATAGACTCAAATTTCATACACATATACAACAAATTTCTAAGAAAATTTCCAAGACTGTAGGCATACTATCGAAGATACGGTACTATGTTCCACAGTCAGCCCTCCTGGCCCTATATCACTCTCTTATTTACCCCTATCTCACCTATGGAATTTGTGCATGGGGCTCAACAACAATTATCCATCTCAGACCACTAATTACCCAACAAAAGGCTGCAGTTAGAATGATAACAAATTCTCACTACAGGCAGCACACTCCACCAATATTCAAAACACTCAACCTACTCACCATACAAAACATCCATACTTTATTATTGCACTTTTTACATACATAGAACACTTAACTCTGATATTAACCCTCCCCTCAAACATCTCCTTGCCAACCTCAACAGAACACATGACCATAACACAAGGCACAGATCACCTTTGATGTTCCTCGTGTCCATCTCACACTATGCAAAAACTCAATGCACATAAAAGGCCCTAAAATCTGGAATTCATTACCTGTAAATATAAAAGAAACACTACCTGTTTATAAATTCAAGTCTCTTCTCAAAGATCACTTACTCACCCAAAAACAAATAAATACTGAATAACTGAACCTTATAAATTGTATATCTTAAATGTTTCTCACAATTATATCACATAAATGTTAAACCTAAAACCCAATCTAACTTTATTATTTTTTAAATACACTACCTAACAGAATACTCCATACGACTGAATGTACAACAATGCATGCAACCATATGACCTGTCTTTGTAATACTCATTTGTGCTTTACAGTTATCTGTTTACAATAATGTATTATCACTGATTTCATCATTGCTTAGTTAATTTTAAGCCAGCCCGAAATGCTATGCATAGTATAAGTGGCTTTGGCATGCTGCTCTTATCTGTATTTTTTTGTACCTCGTATGTATGCTCAAATTGTAAATAAATAAAATAAATAAATAAATTGTGTAGCATACAATGAGTGAATATACAGTGGTACCTCGAGTTTTGAAGAGCTCCCAACTCGAATAATTATGCAAGTGTAATTTTGTAAGTGCTTTTGTAAGCATATTTTTGGGGGTCTGAAATGGACTAATCTAATTTACATTATTCCTTATGGGAACAAATTTGTTCAGTAACAGCACTCGAACAGCCTTCTAGAAGGAATTAGGTTCGTAACTCGGGATACCACTGTATATACAATATGCCTAATACTGGTCTCATAAGCCATAAAAGTTACTTGAAAAAATAAAATATTAAAAACAAAAGAAAAGAGCAGAATAACAGTATATATAATATTACTGAGTGACCAGTAGTCAACAATGTTGCCGTAAACGGTTCACGTTCTGTCAACTTCACACCTCTATATCTCAGTAATTATTGATCACAATTTTTTTTTACTAAAACACTTAGAAAAATAGTCTTAAGATTTTGGTAAGAAAATATAATTTTTTTTTTTTTCCAAATATTTTTTGACCCTGAGTGGGAGTTAACCCTTTCAGGGTTAACTTGCATGCCAGGGTTGGTGCCGTACTAGTACAGTCAACCGCCGGTATTCGATGGCATCGGTATCCGTTAAATCCGGTATTTGATATATTTTAACGCAAAAATTTTGCCTCGCCACTCGTTAAAAAACTTGCCACACGCGATTCGTCCGAGACGCGTCCACGTGTGGCCTGAACTGCCCCGTGCGTGTCAGTGTTTACAAGCCAGCCAGTGTGCTCGCATCTAAGGATACATTCGGTACATTCCATATTATCACAGTGTTGTTGGTGCTTGTTTCTGCAAAATAAGTCACCATGGGCCCCAAGAAAGCTTCTATTGCCAAGCCTTCGAGAAAAAGGGTGCTAATGACTATTGAAATGAAGAAAGAGATAACTGCAAAGTACGAAAGTGGAGTGCGTGGGTCGGACCTGGCCAGGTTGTATACAAAACCCCAGTCAACCATCGCTACTATAGTGACCAGGAAAAAGGCAATCAAGGAAGCTATAGTTGCAAAAGGTGCAACTTTGTTTTCGAAACAGAGACCGCAAGTGTTAGATGTTGAGAGACTGTTATTGGTGTGGATAAATGAAAAACAGATAGCAGGATAAAGCATCTCTCAAGCGATCATATGTGAAAAGGCTAGGAAGGATTTAATTGAAAAAATGCCTGCAACTAGTGGTAATGTGAGTGAATTTAAGGCCAGCAAAGGTTAGTTTGAAAGATTTAAGAATCGTAGTGGCATACATAGTGTGATTAGGCATGGTGAGGCTGCCAGTTCGGACCAAATTGCAGCTGAAAACTATGTGAAGGAATTCAGGGATTACATAGACAGTGAAGAATTGAAACCTGAACAAGTGTTTAATTGCGACGAAACAGGCCTGTTTTGGAAGAAATTGCCAAGCAGGACCTACATTACTCAGGAGGAAAAGGTACTCCCAGGACATAAGCCTATGAAAGACAGGCTTACTCTTCTGATGTGTGCCAATGCTAGTGGTGATTGCAAAGTGAAGCCTTTATTGGTGTATCACTCAGAAACTCCCAGAGCGTTCAGGCAAAAGAATATCATCAAGGCTAATTTGTGCATGGGTCACTAGGGACTTTTTCTATGACTGGTTACACCATGCATTTGCCCCCAATGTGAAAAATTGCCTAATTGAAAAGACATTAGACCTTAAGTGCCTCCTGGTATTAGACAATGCCCCTGGTCATCCTTCAGACTTGGCAGAGCGACTTTCTGGGGACATGAGCTTCATTAAGGTCAAGTTTACTGCACACAAAAGCTGTTTCAAAAGTGCTTTGAAGTGACCACAGACACTCGATTGACTCTAAAAGAGTTTTGGAAGGATCACTTTAATATCCTCAATTGTGTAAACCTTATAGGTAAGGCTTGGGAGAGAGTGACTAAGAGGACCTTGAACTCTGCCTGGAAAAAACTGTGGCCAGAATGTGTAGACAAAAGAGATTTTGAAGGGTTTGAGGCTAACCCTGGGAATCCTATGCCAGTTTAGGAATTCACTGTGGCATTGGGGAAGTCCTTGGGGTTGGAGGTTAGTGGGGAGGATGTGTAAGAGTTGGTGGAGGAGGACAATGACGAACTAACCACTGATGAGCTGCTAGATCTTCAACAGCAAGAGGCCAGACCTGGGGAAACTGCTTCGGAGGAGGGAATAGAGAAATTGAAGAAGTTGCTTACTTCACAGATTAAAGAAATGTGTATAATGTGGACAAAGGTGAAAACCTTTATGGATGACAATCACCCCCACACAGCTATTGCAAGCCATGCTGGTGACTATTACAATGACAATGTTGTGAACCACTTTAGAAAAGTCATAAAGGAACGAGAGGTACAGGCCTCTATGGACAGATATGTTGTGCGACAAAAGTCCAGTGACTCTCAAGCTGGTCCTCGTGGCATTAAAAGAAGAAGGGAAGTAACCCCGGAAAAAGACTTGATACCTCAAGTCCTAATGGAAGGGGATTCCCCTTCTAAACAATAAGTTCGACACTCTCCCCTACTCCCATCCCATCAATCATCACCAGATCTTCATTAAAGGTAAGTGTCATGTATTTTATTGTTAGTAGAGTACTACAAACTGTGCATGTCTTCTTCAGTTTGTGTGCATTAAACTTAATGTTTCATGTGGTAAATTTTTTTTTCATACTTTTGGGTGTCTTACACAGATTAATTTGATTTCCATTATTTCTTATGGGGAAAATTAATTCGCCTTTCGATAATTTTGGCATACGATGAGCTCTCAGGAACAGATTAATATCGAATACCGGGGGTCCACTGTACTGAACTCATAAATTTTAGTGTCTTCAAATCTAGCCAGAGAAAGCTGGTAAGCCTACATATGAAAGAATGGGTCTATGTGGTCAGTGTGCGCAGTATAAAAAAATCCTGCAGCAAACAGTGCATAATGAGATAAAAAAAAAACTCTCGACCGTGTTTTTGGTTTAAAACAGCGACTTCACAGTGTATTTTTGTATGCTATTTATCGTTGTATTCTAGTTTTCCTGGTCTCATTTTATAGAATGGAAGACATATTATGGAAATTGAGATGATTTTGATTGGTTTCTCAATGAAAATTACCTTGAAATTGAGCTCAAAGTAGCAGAAATATTCGATTTTTGCCAAAGTTCAAAAGTAAACAAATCATGCCATGCGCCAACTGATGAGTCTAATATTCTTTCACAAGTGAGCTGATATTATTTATACCATTTCTACACCATTTCTATACTAATGCAGTAGTCTGCATAACAGTAAATTTTCTATTTTTTGTGAGAATAAAAATTCAAAGTGGAAAGCAAAACAAATGTAACAGAGGCCTGTGGACATGACTAATGAACAGAGGAAATGTTATTTTAGTGCCAGGAATGTCTGTCTTGTTTATTCTGGACCCTATTTGGAAATTGGCATCTTTTGAAATTTGAGTGAAATTGGCAAAATTGCCAATTTCTGACCACTTTATTGGATAATTGATATCAGTAAATGGGTGGTTTCTTGTACTCAATCGATAGGAAAAATGAAGTTCTAGCGAAACAGTTAAGATTTTTGTCGACTGGGACCGTTGGAATTGGCCATAAATTGGGCTCAGAGTGGGCAAAATCGCTGATGCGTAAACATCGCCGAGACCGCTAACTTCGCTAATTCCATGAGTTTTCCATCAAATTTCATATTTTTGGTGTCATTATGATCGGGAAAAGAATCTCTATCATTTCATAAGAATTTTTTTTTTTTTTCAAAAAATTTCCGTCCCTGAGAACAAGTTTAGGAGAGGGCCTGCTGACCCTGAAAGGGATAGGGATCGAGGATCTCGACCTTCAAAGGGTTAAGGATCAGGGGTCTCAACACTGAAAGGGTTAAAATTATTATTACTTATTTTTGTCAATGAACTGGCCGTATCCCACTGACGCAAAGTGACCTAAAAGGAAAAACCAAAGTTTCTCATTTTAAATTTAGTAATATGTATAAACAGGAGAAAGGGTTACTTGCCCCTTGCTCTCGTCATTTTAGTTACCTCCTATGACACGTATGGCTTACGAGGGAAAGAATTCTGTTCCATTTCCTTATGGAGATAAGAAATAAACAATAAGAAATAAACAACAACTAGCAAGAAAATAGAAGAAAACCCACAGGAGCGTGTATATACAGTGGACCCTCAGTTAATGATATTAATCCGTTCCAGAGAGCTTGTCCTTAAACGATTTTATCGTTATCTGAATTAATTTTCCCCTAAGAAATAATGGAAATCCAATTAATCCGTTCTAGACACCCAAAAGTATTAAAATAAATAATTTTTTCACATGAAATACACATTTTCCTACACAGTAAAGGGAAGCGTCATTCATAAAATGGCACTTACCTTTACTGAAGACCTAGTGATGAGATGGGAGGAGGGGAGAGGATGGAGGTATATTATTGTTTGGAAGGGGAATCCCCTTCCATAAGGACTTTAGATAGCAAGTCCTTTTCTGGGGTTATCTCCTTTCTTTGTTTTTTAATGCCACTAGGACCAGCTTGAGTCACTGGATCCCTGTCGCACTAAAAATCTGTCTAGTGAGTTCTGTTTCTGGCATGTCTTTAAGATTTCCCTAAAATGGGACACAACATTGTCATTGTAAAAGTCACCAGCACGGTTTGCAACAGCTGTGTCAGGGTGGTGTTCATCCATAAAGGCTTGCATCCTTGTCCACAATGTACAAATGTCCTTAATCGTTGAAGAAGGCAACTTCCTCCATCTCTCTTCCCCCTCCTCTGAAGCAATTTCCTCAGCTGTGGTCTGTTGCTGTTGCAGATGAAGCTCTTGCAGCTCATCATCGTAATCTTCCACCAACTCTTCCACATCCTCGCCACTAACCTCCAACCCCATGGACTTCCCCAATGACACAATAGATTCCACAACTGGTATAGGCTCCTCAGGGTTAGCCCCAAACCTTTCAAAATCCCTCTCTTGTACATATTGTGGCCACATCTTCGAGTAATTGCGATCTCTGTTTTGTAAGCACATTTGCACCTTTTGCAACAACAGCTTCCTTGATTGCCTTTTTGTTGGCCAAGATAGTAGTGATGGATAATTGGGGTTTGTTATAGAACCTGGCCAGCTTGGAGGCACACACTCCACTTTCGTACTTTGTGATTTCTCTTTCTTCAATTCAATAGTATTTCTCACCCTTTTTACCACAAGGTTGGCACTAGAAGCTTTCTTTGGACCCATGGTGGCTTATTTAGCAGTTATAAGCACTAAAAACAATGGAATACAAAATGTATCGCATGTACGCGTGGAATCACCCACACTAGCTTGTAACAGCCCGGTTGGCTCAGGCCGCACAGACACGTTCTGGACAAATGTCCTTAATTGAGTTTTTTATCATTAGCCGAGCCAATATTTTGACGCAAAAACGTATCAGTATCCGATTTTATTGCTATCCAGTAGCATCGTTAACTGAGGGTCCACTGTATATGCCTGCACATACATGTGTAGTGTGACCTAAGTGTAAGAAGTAGCAGCAAGATGTACCTGAAATTTTGCATGTTTCTTTCTTTCTTTCAACACACCGGCCGTATCCCACCGAGGTAGAGTGGCCCAAAAGGAAAAATGAAAGTTTCTACTTTTACATTTAGTAATATATATATAGGAGAAGGGGTTACTAGCCCCTTGCTCCCGACATTGCAGTTGTCTCTTACGACATTATTATTACTATATGTTCATGTGAAAATGTTAAACCCATGTGGGTTATTCAGCCCAAGATTTATTGGTAGCTCACTCCTCTATCTACTAAGTGCAAACAAATTTTAGTTTCAAAATACAGCCTCTCCTCACTTAACAATGGAGTTCCATTGGTAAACAAATTCATTGCTAAGTGAGGAGCATACTACTGTATACTGGTATTGGGTTTCTGTCACCCATCTTTGATACCGTTTTAATGTCACCTTTGCACCACTTATAACATTTCTGGTATACAGTGGACCCTCAGCTAACGATATTAATCCGTTCCTGAAAGCTCATCATATGCTGAAATTATCGTTAGCTGAATGAATTTTTCCCATAAGAAATGACGGAAATCATATTAATCCGTGCAAGACACCACAAAGCATGAAAAAAAAAAATTCTTTACCACATGAAATATTAATTTTAATACACACAAACTGACACTTACCTTGATTGAAGATCTGGTGATGATTGATGGGATGGGAGGAGGGGAGAGTATGTTAATGTTTAGAAGGGGAATCCCCTTCCATTAGGACTTTAGGTAGCATGTCCTTTTCTGGGGTTACTTCCCTTCTTCTTTTAATGCCACTAGGACCAGCTGACCGTGGTGCAGCAACAGCTGACTTTGGTGCAGCAGCAGCAGCTGACCATGGTGCAGGAACAGATGACAGTGGTGTAGCAGCAGCTGACTGTGGTGCAGCAGCAGCTCACCGTGGTGCAGCACCAGCTCACCGTGGTTCAGCAACAGCTGACTGGTGCAGCAACAGCTGACCCTGGTGCAGCAACAGCTGACAGTGGTGTAGCAGCAGCTGACTGTGGTGCAGCAGCAGCTGACTGTGGTGCATCAGCAGCTGACCATGGTGCAGCAGCAGCTGACCGTGGTATGATAGTATGTATTTCTCACCCTTTTTACCACAGGGTTGACACTAGAAGCTTTCTTTGGGCCCATGGTGGCTTATTTAGCAGTTACAAGCACTATAAACAATGGAATAATACAAAATGTATCGAATGTATGCATGCAACAGGCCCCCCTGGCTTGTAAACAATGATGGCAGGGCTGGATGGACAGGTTTGGGACGAGTCATGTTGGTCAGAAACAGCTGATGGTGGTGCAGCAGCAGCTGACTGTGGTGCAGCAGCAGCTGACCGTGGTGCAGCAGCAGCTCACTGTGGTTCAGCAACAGCTGACCATGGTGCAGCAACAGCTGACCATGGTGCAGCAACAGCTGATGGTGGTGTAGCAGAAGCTGACTCTGGTGCAGCAGCAGCTGACCGTGGTGCAACAGCAGCTGATCGTGGTTCAGCAACAGCTGACCGTGGTTCAGCAACAGCTGACTGTGGTGCAGCAGCAGCTGACCGTGATGCAGCAACAGCTAACGGCGGTGCAGCAGCAGCTGACCGTGGTGCAGCAGCAGCTGACCGTGGTGCAGCAGCAGCTGACTGTGGTGCAGCAGCAGCTGACTGTAGTGCAGCAACAGCTGACTGTGGTGCAGCAGCAGCTGACTGTGGTGCAGCAACAGCTGACGGTGGTGCAGCAACAGCTGACTGTGGTGCAGCAACAGCTGACGGTGGTGCAGCAACAGGTGACTGTGGTGCAGCAGCAGCTGACCGTGGTACAATAGTACGTATTTCCCACCCTTTTTACATATGATCGCTTGAGAGATGGTATCTCCTGCTATCTGTTTTTCGTTTATCCACACCAATAACAGTCTCTCAACATCGAGTACTTGCGATCACTGTTTCAAAAACAAACTTGCACCTTTTGCAAGAACAGCTTCCTTGATTGCCGTTTTGTTGGCCACAATAGTAGCGATGGTTGATTGGGGTTTGGTGTACAACCTGGCCAGCTCTGAGACACTCACTCCACTTCTGTACTTAGCAATTATCTCTTTCTTCATTTCCATAGTAATTTTCACCTTTTTTACCGCACGGTTGGCACTAGAAGCTTTCTTGGGGCCCATGGTGACCACATCTGTGATAATATGAAATGCTCCAATTTTATGTGTGGATACGACCGCACTGGCTGGCTTGTAAACACTGGCACCCACCCACGCATCTCAAATGAATCATGTAGGGCGAGTTTTTTAGCGTTAGCCAAGGCAAAAATTTTGCGTTAAAATGTATCGTTAGCTGGATTTAACGTTAGGTGATGCCATCGTTAGCTGAGGGTCCACTGTATTTATAAATGTTTATACAGTAGTGTACTGTACACTGTAATAAACAGAAGAAATCAGCTCTAATATACATTATTTAGGTTTGCAAACTAACCAGCGAGATTGTCGTAAGTCCGAGTCATCAGTAAATGAGCACATCACTAAGTGAGGAGAGATTGTATACATCTTCATATAAATATGTAGTTTAAGAAAACCGAAAAGTTGATAAATGAACACTTGTGCAACTTCTGAGTATCTTTATTCTGGAAACATTTTGCCAGCCAGTGGCTTCTTCACAGAAGAATAGTGGAAGATGAGGAAGAGTTTGTGGTAATCAGTCCCTCAGCCTGGAGTCAATGTGCTCATTGATGGAATGAGCACATTGACTGAGGGATTGATTACCACAAACCATCTTTCACCATTCTTCTCGGTATTGGATTGAAAAAGTTACTGGCTGGTAAAATATTTCCAGAATAAAGATACCAAAATGTTGCATAAGTGTCTCATTTATCAAAATATACATCTGTAATAGTTACAAAACAACTTGGCTGACATTTCATCCAGTTTTAGGAAAGCCCCAGGTAATGCAAACTAAAACTAAAGCTTAAAATTACTTGACATTATACAGCTGAAGTTAAATTATCTAAATGTTAAGCTTAACCCTTTGACTGTTTTGGTCATATATATACGTCTTACGAGCCACCGTTTTTGACGTATATATACTCATAAATTCTAGCAGCTTCAAATCAAGCTGGTAGGCCCACATGTGAGAAAATGGGTCTGTGTGGTCAGTGTGCACCATATAAAAAAAATCCTGCAGCACTCGGTGCATAATGAGAATAAAAACTCCGACCGTTTTTTTAATTAACGCTTTGACTGTCGCAAGCCCCTTTCTGAAACTGTCATTCTGTCGCAAATTTTTTGGGGAAAAAAAATTTTTTTTTCTTATGAAATTATAGAGAATCTTTTCCCGATGGTAATGACACCAAAAACACGAAATTTGGTCGAAAACTCAAGGAATTACGCTCCTGTGAAGTTAGCGGTCTCTGCAACATATACATCGACAATTTCACCGGCTTTGAGCCCTATTTTTGGCCAATTCCGTTGTTCCAGTTGACCAAACTTATAGCTATTTCTTTAGAACTCCATTTTTTCTATCAATTGAGTAAAAGAAACCACCCATTTACCGATTTGAACTACCCAATAAAGTGGTCAGAAATTGGCAATTTGGCCAATTTCATGCAAATTAAAAAAGATGTCAATTTCCAAACAGGGCCCAGAATAAACAATGTAGACATTTTTGGCACTAAAATAATATATCATCTGTTTATTAGTCACGTCTCTAGGCTCCTCTTATACGTATTACTATTGCTTACTATTCTGATTTTTTATTCATACAAAAAATACAAAATTTACTGTTATGAAGACTACTGCATTATTGTAAAAATGGTATAAATAATATCAGTGCACTAGTGAAAAAATATTAAGACTCCCCAGTTGACGTGTATTGGACGTGTGTTTTGGGTTTACCCACTCTCCCTCCAACCTTTCCTAGGCCGACCCCTACCCTGCCTTCCTTCCACTACAGACTGATACACTCTTGAAGTCATTCTGTTTCGTTCCATTCTCTCTACATGTCCGAACCACCTCAACAACCCTTCCTCAGCCCTCTGGACAACAGTTTTGGCAATCCCGCACCTCCTAACTTCCAAACTACAAATTCTCTGCATTATATTCACACCACACATTGCCCTCAGACATGACACCTCCACTGCCTCCAGCCTTCTCCTCGCTGCAACATTCATCACCCATGCTTCACACCCATACAGGAGCATTGGTAAAACTATACCCTCATACATTCCCCTCTTTGCTTCCAAGGACAAAGTTCTTTGTCTCCACAGACTCCTTAGTGCACCGCTCACCCTTTTCCCCTCATCAATTCTATGATTCACCTCATCTTTCATATACCCATCCGTTGACACGTCCACTCCCAAATATCTGAATACATTCACCTCCTCCATACTCTCTCCCTCCAATCTGATATCCAATCTTTCATCACCTAATTTTTTTGTTATCCTCATAACCTTACTCTTTCCTGTATTCACTTTCAATTTTCTTCTTTTACATACCCTATCAAATTCATCCACCAACCTCTGCAACTTCTCTTCAGAATCACCCAAGAGCACAGTGTCATCAGCAAAGAGCAACTGTGACAACTCCCACTTTATATGTGATTCTTTATCTTTTAACTCCACACCTCTTGCCATGACCCTCGCATTTACTCCTCTTACAACCCCATCTATAAATATATTGAACAACCACGGTGACATCACACATCCTTGTCTAAGGCCTACTTTTACTGGGAAATAATCTCCCTCTTTCCTACATACTCTAACTTGAGTCTCACTATCCTCGTAAAAACTCTTCACTGCTTTCAGTAACCTACCTCCTATACCATACATCTGCAACATCTGCCACATTGCCCCCCTATCCACCTGTCATTTGCCTTTTCCAAATCCATAAATGCCACAAAAACCTCTTTAGCCTTATCTAAATACTGTTCACTTACATGTTTCACTGTAAACACCTGTTCCACACACCCCCTACCTTTCCTAAAGCCTCCTTGTTCATCTGCTATCCTATTCTCCGTCTTACTTTTAATTCTTTCAATAATAACTCTACCACACACTTTACCAGGTATACTCAACAGACTTATCCCCCTATAATTTTTGCACTCTCTTTTGTCCCCTTTGCCTTTATACAAAGGAACTATGCATGCTCTCTGCTAATCCCTAGGTACCTTACCCTCTTCCATACATTTATTAAATAATAGCATCAACCACTCCAAAACTATATCCCCACCTGCTTTTAACATTTCTATCTTTATCCCATCAATCCCAGCTGCCTTACCCCCTTTCATTTTACCTACTGCCTCATGAACTTCCCCAACACTCACAACTGGCTCTTCCTCACTCCAACAAGATGTTATTCCTCCTTGCCCTAAACAAATGATGTCATTTTCCAATAAATGTCAAAGTAGCCTTTCTAATATGCAGTCATGAATGGGTTGACATTATTTATACAATTATTACAATACTGCAGTAGTCTGCATAACAGAAAATCTTCTATTTTTTGTTTGAATAAAAATTCAAAATAGAAAGCAAGAGTAATATCAGAGGGGCCTGCAGACGTGACTGATGAACAAAGAAAATTTTATTTTAGAGCCAGGAATATCTGCACTGTTCATTCTGAACCCTATTTTGAAACTGTCATATTTTTTTAATTTTCATGAAATTGGCCAAATTGCAAATTTCTGACCACGTTATTGGGTAGTTGAAATCGGTAAATGGGCAGTTTCTTGTACTCAATCGATAGAAAATATGGAGTTCTAAAGAAATAGCTATGAGTTTGGTCGACCGGAACAATGAAATTAGCCGAAAATAACGCTCAAAGTGAGCGAAATCGCCAATTCGTAAATATCGCCGAGGTCGCTAACTTTGTGAGAACGTAATTCCGTCAGTTTTCCATCAAATTTTGCTCTTTTGGTGTCATTGCAATCGGGAAAAAATTATCATTTCATAAGAAAAATAATTTTTTTTTTTTTTTTGGAAATTTTACGACACCAGGAGACACCTCAGGATTTGGCGACAGTCAAGGGGTTAATATAACTAGTTGTTTGAAGAAGAGATTATTAAATGTAATGATAATTATATAACTAATTTGTAGGAGGAAAAAGATTATTAAATATAATGCTACTTTTATGAAAACAGCAATGTTAATATGAGACAGCAATAACACCTCTATAGGTAGTAGGTTGGTAGACAGCAACCACCCAGGGAGGTACTACTGTCCTGCCAAGTGAGGGTGAAACAGGAACCTGTAACTGTTTTACATGATGGTAGGAATGCTGGTGCTTTTTTCTATCTCATAAACAGGCTGGATAACAAGCATATCTTGCTACTTCTACTTACTTTTAGGTCACACTACACAGCCATGCACATGCATATATATACATACACACATCTAGGTTTGTCTTCTTTTCTTAAGAGTTCTTCTTCTTCTTTATTTCCTCTATTCTCCATGGGGAAGTGGAAAATAATCTTCCCTCCATAAGCCATGTGTGTCGTATGAGGCGACTGAAATGCTGGAAGCATTGGGCTAGTAACCCCTTATCCTGTAGTAAACACTAAAAAGGGGAAGAAGAAAAACTTTTGAATGTGTGTTGATGTAGTACAGATGATAAGAAAGAGATGATTGTTAATGTTATGACTGAAAAGAAGTTGGATGTCCTAGCTCTAAGCAAAACAAAGCTGAAGGGGGTAGGTGAGTTTCAGTGGGGAGAAATAAATAGGATTCAGTTAAGAGTATCAGAGAGTTAGAGCTAAAGAAAGGGTAGCAATAATGTTGAAGGACCAGTTATGGAAGGAGAAGAGGGAATATAAATGTATAAATTCAAGGATCATGTGGATCAAAATAAGGGTCAGATGCAGAAAGTGGATCATAATATGTGTGTATGTACTGAGAGAGAGAAAGAGAGAAGAGAGAGAGAGAGAGAGAGAGAGATTGAATTTTGGGAGATGTTAAGCGAGTGTGTAGGAACGTTTGAACCAAGTGAGAGTAAGTGAGGTAGGGGACCTAAATGCTAAAGTAGGAGAAACAGATGTTGTGGTAGATAAGTTTGGAGTGCCAAGTGTAAATGATAATGGGGGCCCTTTGATTGAACTTTGTATAGAAAAGGGTTTGGTTATAGGTAATACACACTGATTATAGGTAATACATACTGGTTACAGGTTATACATACACCTACCATCCGACTTACGACCGAGTTCGGTTCCGAGAAACCGGTCGTAAGTCGAAATGGACGTAAGTCAAACTTTACTACTGAATATCAACACAACATTTTTGTAATGACTATTTTATTGTTTTATTTTGGTATTTCATGTTTTACTTTACTTTTTATGCTGTTAGTACTGTATTTTAGAATAAACACTGTGTACAACACAAACACTTGTTTATTTCCCAGAAATTTGGCATAAAAAACACGGTCGTAAGTCGAGTCGTCGTATGTCGAGCAGGTCGTAAGTCGGATGGTAGGTGTATTTTAAGAAAAAGAGAATAAATAAATATACAAGATACGAAGCAGGGTATAATGACAGTACAGTGGACCCCTCCCAATGGCGGCATCAAGTACACGTGTAATGGCAAATTCGTCTAACGGCGCTCTTTGGTATAAAAAAAATGGCTCTACCAACAGCAAAAAACTCATCTAAAGGCTTTCGTCCCGAACATGTCCATGCGGCCTGAGCGAGGTCTGAGCGGGCCCAGCCACTCCAAGATTCCATGTACAGCCAGTGTGCCAGTGTTTACAAGCCATTTCGGTTGATTCCAAGTGTACCTTTGATATATTTTGTATTATTCCAGTGTTTTTAGTGCTTGTAACTGCTAAATAAGCCACCATGGGCCCAAAGAAAGTTTCAAGTGCCAGCCCTGTGACAAAGGAGGAAAGAAACACAATAAAATTCAAGAAAAACCTCGTAGCAAAGTACCAAAGTGGAGGAAGAAGAAAGAGGGGAGAATGTGCCTTCTGCAGTGATTCATTGATTCTACAATATGTACGATACTAAAGCAGCAGTATCGATGAAGGCTATTAGTGCCAGCCAGCGATAAAATGTAGAATTAACAGTGTAGCAAGTAAGTTAACCCTTTCAGGGTCCAAGGCCAAAATCTGAAGTGGTGCTCCAGTGTCCAAGAAATTTTGAAAAAAAAAAAAAAATTATTTTTTCTTACAGAATTAAAGAGCATATTTTTGTGAAGGTAATAAGACAAAAAAAAAATTTCTTATCAGTACTTATCAAGATACAGTGCCGAGAAGTTTGTCCAAAATGACGTGGTGGCGGCAACATCGACGAATTCCACATACACGCATTATACATTATTTAGCAGTTTTTGTAGTTTTTTCTTTCTTTTCCAATTTTTTTCTTTTCCTACTAACATTTGGGGCCTGAGAGACCAATACTGTATATAATGTATATATATAAACTCACTGTATTGAACACAATAACTGCACTAAAGTTATTATCATATTATTGTTTACCACTGTTGTTTATTACAATAAACATGCACAAATATTGTATAATACTAATGTTCTATCATATATTTACATATTTACAATCACTGGACATGGTTTTAGAACTGCTGGAGCTTGTGGAACTCCTTGAAACAAGGCACCATGCACAGAGGTACCTTACATTCCTCACACATAAACCGAGTGTCTTTGCGTCTTTGTTGCCGTTGTTTTGTTTGTGTACAGACGATGCATCTCTTCTGAGCAAATTTCTTCTGAGTTGAAGGAAGCTGTATTATGAAATAATCACCTTCCCTCCTCAAACGCTTGGGTATATCCTGAGGAATTCGAGGACCTTGTTGTATAGCAGGTGTTGTTACATGGTACTTCATTATGAGTTGTCTGGCAACAGACAAACAAAATTCACCATACGGTGGTCTGTTGCCAGTCTTTATTTGGTACATATTAAATGCATTGAGCATTGAAATGTCCATGAGATGGAAGAAAAGTTTCATGTACCACTCGTAACTTTTACGAACACAATCAACAAAACCAATCTGCATGTCACATTTGTCAACCAAGCGCATGTTTTGTGTATAATCAATCACTGTCACTGGTTTTCGAATACGTTCATTAGTCACTCGATCAACTTTGCCACTGTGTTGCATTTCATTACGGTGAATGGTTGTCAACACTGTGACATCTCGTTTGTCATGCCACCGTAATTCCATGATGTCATTGGCAGTAAACACCTGCACGTCATCACCACAAGCACCTGCGTTGAGCCTGGGCATATGTTTACGATTAGAACGCACTGTGCCACACACATCTGTCTTGTTCACTCACAAGAAATCACTGAGTAATGGGCTTGTGTACCAGTTATTGGTATATAATGTATGCCCCTTACCAAGATAAGGTGCCATCATGCTTCTCACTACGTCACCTGAGATACCCAATAACATCTTGGTATCTTTCAATGTTTTACATCCAGTGTATACAACAATATCCAATACCAGGCCACTGTCACAGCCACAGAGTACAAACAGTTTTATACCAAAGCGTTTCCTCTTGCTCGGTATAAACAGCTTGAATGACAGTCTACCTTTGAACAAAATCAAAGATTCATCAATTACAAGATTCTTGAATGGATAAAAGTATATACCGAACTTTTGTTTGAGATGCATAAAAACATTTCTAATCTTGTATAACCTGTCACTTCTGTCAGGCCTGGTTTTGTCAGAGAAGTGTAACATACGTAACAGTAAGATAAACCTGTTCACTGGGATGATTTCACTGAAGACCGGGGTAGAAATTAGCCAATCTGTGGACCAGTATGCTTTTATATTATGCTTATAGACATGAGGAATAAGCATTATTGTTGCAAAAAGCAAATACATTTCTGCAACAGTCGTCTCTTTCCACCGGTGTAGTCTTGACTGTGGTGATATTATCGTATTTGCCATGGTGTACTCAAAATACTTATTACTTTCCCTGACAATAGTTTCCATCAAGGGCTGGTCAAAGAATAATTCAAAGAATTCCAGTTCATTGGCCGTGGTTCCAAGGGGACAAGTAGGTAGAATTCCACTTTGAGAGTTATCAAAGTGGTGGGGCTTGGGAACAAAATTGGGATTTTGCTGCCAATCCCACATACGGTTTGCTGGTGGATACTGGACATCATAGGTTGGTTGTACGGGTGGTTGTGGTTGTGGTGGGCTGGTAGCTGACGCTCCGCTTTGTCCCTGAACTGAGGAGTCAGCAGCGTGGGTCCCAGCCTGAACTGGTGAGTCACGCATGGCGGTGCCACTACCATCACCACTACCACCATCTGCTGATGCCTGTGGTCTATCCATGCCAAGTGTAGCCACATCATCCTCACTATCACTATCTAAACCTGGTGTAGGGCCACGGGATGTACTCCGGGATGTACTCCGTCCCCTGGGCACAGCATAGGGTACACTACTCGAGCGCATGCGGCGGCGTACATACCGATGCTTCACTGGTGAATATGATTCCTCACTATCACTACTCGAATGATCGTCAAGAACAATAAAATCACAATCCACGTCACTAGCATCATCATTACTGAAGTCAGAGGCCTGGCCACGCAAAAATAATAGTTTTCTCTTGCATTGAGGTACAACTGACCGTGACTGAGGAGTGCCCACACCAGAGGTAGAAGGTTGAGGATCGTCAGGGTTTTCTGCACTATTATCGATATCCTGGTCATTCCTTTCGGTCACTAACTGATCAAAGCCAAAGAATTCGTCTTCATTTCCACTTCCATCAGTGTCACAGCTATCAGATAGGAAGAGGAGAGTCCCAATTTTCCGTGGAGTGAGAACTGACTTGCGATGAGGCATGGTGAACAAGGGTAACTGAACCGGTGTTCCCACAATGCTATGTGGGCGCCTAGATTTTTTGTTTATGGCGCACACCCACCACGCAGACCCGTTCTCTCACATGTAGGCCTATGAGCGCTTTCACACTAAATTTGACAGCGCTAGAATTTTGGCGTAGATCTACGGTTTGGACACTCAACGTGAAGCCGTAGATCTACGGGACGGACCCTGAAAGAGTTAAATGAGTAAGCGATAGAAAAACGACACGTAAGTAACTCTCCAAAGTTGTTGGATGCGTGTACATCTGCTGAACATACACCGGCCTGACTCTTCCACTACCCTAAACCTCTGCCAGCATCTCCTCCATCAAACTAACTAATTAAACTAACATCTCCTCCAAGGTAAGTGTAAATATAAAAGTGTAAGCATGAAAGTAAATATATTAAGTGAAAATATAAAAGGACCTCAGTGGGAATACGTAAGTCACTCTGACTTTTTTGGGTAATCCTAGGTACTTTACACATATGCTGCTATGTATGATAATCTATGTGACTGTATTTGTGTATACCTGAATAAACTTATTTATTTATAATTAAAATGTAAATATTTCTTATTTAAAAATTCCATACATTGTTTATTAAGTGTGATGGTGTTGGTGGCAGAAGGCTCCACCGCCACCAACACAGCTTCTCTCAGTGGCAGCCCTTAAACCCAATAATAACACTTACACCGTTTACTCCTCTCATACATTATGACATATTTTATTCATTCTAGAGTATATATCATGTTTCTATGTTATTAATATTGTTTATGTCATATTAGATGAATTGTGATAGATAAATAAGCCATAGAGATATTAGCGTCATATTGAAGCATAATAAACATGTCTTCCTCTTGCCTCTTACGTGTCCGTCATA
The DNA here is from genome assembly GCF_026875155.1 of Cherax quadricarinatus. Classification (NCBI taxonomy): domain Eukaryota; kingdom Metazoa; phylum Arthropoda; class Malacostraca; order Decapoda; family Parastacidae; genus Cherax; species Cherax quadricarinatus. The sequence continues at coordinate 7,491,475 of NC_069408.1, read as the reverse complement.
TACCAACAAGTCGAGTCAATAAAGATAAATTAATAAAGGTAAGTGTGATGTTAAATGTTCATTTATCCATTTTATTAGTGCTTTATATTTATTTGTCATTGTTTTCTGTATGTATATTTATATTTAATCTTTAAAAAAAATATTTTTTGTTAATACTTTTAGCTGTCTGAAACGGATTACAGTGGACCCTCGACTAATGCTATTAATCCGTTCCTAAGAGCTCATCGTTAGTCAAAATAATCGTTAGTCAAGTTAATTTTCCCCATAAGAAATAATGGAAATCAAATTAATCTGTGAAAGACACCCAAAAGTATTGAAAAAAAAAAAATTTAACACATGAAATATTAATTTTAATACACACAAACTGAAGAAGACATGCACAGTTACATGACACTTACATTTATTGAAGATCTGGTGATGATTGATGGGATGGGAAGAGGGGAGTGTGTTGATGGTCTTAGTGTTTAGAAGGGGAATCCCCTTCCATTAGGACTTGAGGTGGCAAGTCCTTTTTCGGGGTTACTTCCCTTCTTTTAATGCCACTAGGACCAGCTTGAGAGTCACTGGACCTCTGTCGCACAATATATCTGCCCATAGAGGCCTGTACCTCCCTTTCCTTTATGACATTCCTAATGTGTTTCACAACATTGTCAGTGTCACCATTAAACACTTGTTCAGGTTTCAGTCCTTCACTGTCTATGTACTCCTTGAATTCCTGCACATATTTTTCAGCTGCTTTTTGGTCCAAACTGGCAGCCTCACCATGCCTTATCACACTATGTATGCCACTACGATTCTTAAATCTCTCAAACCAACCTTTGCTGGCCTTAAATTCACTCACATCACCACTATAATTGCTGGCATTTTTCTAATTAAATCGTCATGCAACTTCCTAGCCTTTTCACATATGATCGCTTGAGAGATGCTATCTCCTGCTATCTGTTTTTCGTTTATCCATACCAATAACAGTCTCTCAACATCTTCTATCACTTGCGATCTCAGTTTCGAAAACATAGTTGCACCTTTGGCAAGAACAGCTTCCTTGATTGCCGTTTTCTTGGCCACAATAGTAGCGATGGTTGATTGGGGTTTTGTGCACAGCCTGGCCAGCTCGGAGACATGCACTCCACTTTCATACTTAGCAATGATCTCTTTCTTCATATCCATAGTAATTCTCACCCTTTTTGCTGTAAGGTTGGCACTAGAAGCTTTCTTGGGGCCCATGGTGACTTATTTTGCAGGTGCAATCACTAAAAAGGCTGTGATAATATGAAATGTTCCGATTGTATGCTTGGAAGAGACCGCGGTGGCTGGCTGGCTTGTAAACACTGGCCAGAAGTGGACAGGTCTCAGAGGGAAGGAATAGTGTTGGTCGAGGTTTTTAGCGCTAATCGAGGCAAAATTTTTGCGATAAAATGTATCGCTAGTCAGATTTATCATTAATCGATGCCATCGCTGGTCGAGGGTCCACTGTAATTGGATTTCCATTATTTCTTATGGGGAAAATTAATTCGACTAACGGCAAAATCGACTAACGGTTAGCTCTCTGGAACGGATTAATGCCGTTGGTCAAGGGTCCACTATGGTGTGTTGGACTACGTAATGGTAGATAAAAGACTGTTGGGTAGATTTCAAGATGTACATGTTTATAGAGGGGCCACAGATATATCAGATCACTTTTTAGTTGGGATACAAGGAAAAAAGAAGCAGCAGGTAGGAGAGGTGCAGGTTTAAAAGGTAAAGGAAGAGGCAATTAGGGTAAGATATAAACAGCTATTGGAGGATAGATGGGCTAGTGAGAGTATAGGCAAGGGGCTGAAGATGTATGGAGGAGGTTTAAGAATGTAGTGTTTGAATGTTCAGCAGAAGTTTGTGATTACAGGAAAGTGGGTGCAGGAGGGAAGAAGAGCAATTGGTGGAATGATGATGTAAAGAGAGTAGTAAGAGAGAAAAGTTAGCATATGAGAGGTTTTTACGAAGTAGAAGTGATGTAAGGAGGGATGAGTATATGCAGAGGAAAAGAGAGTGGGTGAGATGTTACCAACAAATTTTGTTGAAAATAAGAAAAAGTTTTGGAGTGAGATTATTGAGGAAGCCTACAGAATGAATGGAATTGATAGTTAAAAATAGGATAGGAGAGTTATTAACCCTTTGAGGGTCGACAGGCCCTCTCCGAAACTTGTTCTCAGGGTCGGCCAAATTTCAAAAAAAAAAAAAAAAAATTTTCTTATGAAAAGATAGAAAATCTTTTCCCGATCATAATGACACCAAAAGTATGAAATTTGATGGAAAAATTATGGAATTATGCTCTCACGAAGTTAGCGGTCTTGACGATGTTTATGTATCGGCGATTTTGCCCACTTTGAGACCTATTTTCGACCAATTCCAATGTACAAGTCGACAAAATCATAACTATTTCGCTAGAACTCCAGTTTTTCTATCGAATGAGTACAAGAAACCACCCATTTACCAATTTCAACCATCCAATAAAGTGGTCAGAATTTAGCAATTCTGCCAATTTCACACAAATTTCAAAAGATGCCAATTTCCGAATAGGGTCCAGAATAAACAAAAAAGACATTCCTGGCACTAAAATAACAAGTTCTCTGTTTGTTAGTCACATCCCCAGGCCTCTCTTATATTTCTTTTGCTTTCCACTTTGAATTTTTATTCTTACAAAAAATAGAAGATTTACTGTTATGCAGACTACTGCATTAGTGTAGAAATGGTATAAATAATATCAGCGCACTTGTGAAAGAATATTAGACTCACCAGTTGACGTGTATTGGACGCTTGGCATGATTTGTTTACTTTTGAACTTTGATAAAAATCAAACATTTCTGCTACTTTGCGCTCAATTTCAAGGTACTTTTCATTGTAAAACCAGTCAAAATCACCTCAATTTCTGTAATATGTCTTCCATTCTATAAAATGAAACCAAGAAAACTAGAATACAACAATAAATACCTTATAAAAATACAGTGCAACGTCACTGTTTTATTCCAAAAACAAAGTTTTTTTTTTCTCATTACACACCGTGTGCTGCAGGATTTTTTTTTATACTGCGCACACTGACCACATAAACCCATTCTTTCATATGTAGGCCCACCAGCTTTCTCTCATTAGATTTGAAGGCACTGGAATTTAGGCGTACTAGTACGTCAAAAACCCTGGGTCGTAAGCCGTACTAGTACAGCCGAAACCCTCAAAGGGTTAAATGGAGAGTTAGAGGTATCAGGAAAATGGAGAGAATATTTTGAGGAATTGTTAAATGTTGATAAAAATAGGGAAGCTGTGATTTCATATACAGGGCAAAGAGGAATAACATCTTGTAGGAGTGAGTTGTGAGTGTGGGGGAAGTTCATGAGGCAGTGGGTAGAATGAAAGGGGGTAAGGCAGCTGGGATTGATGGGATAGAGATGAACTGTTAAAAGCAGGTTAGGATATAGTTTTGGAGTGGTTGGTGTTATTATTTAATAAATGTAGGGAAGAGGGTACGGTACCTAGGGACTGGCAGAGAGCATGCAAAGTTCCTTTGTATAAAGACAAAAGAGAGTATAAGAATTATAGGGGAATAAGTCTGTTGAGTATATCTGGTAAACTGTATGGTAAAGTTATTATTGAAAGAATTAAGAATACGACAAAGAGTACGATAGCAGGTGAACAAGGAAGCTTTAGGTAGGGTAGGGTAGGGAGTGTGTAGACCAAGTGTTTACAGTGAAACATATAGGTGAACAGTATTTAGATAAGGGTAAAGAGGGTTTCGAGGAATTTATGGATTTGGAAAAGACATATGACAGGGTGGATAAGGGAACAATGTGGCAGATGTTGCAATTGTATGGAATAGGAGGAAGGTTATTGAAAGCAGTGAAAAGTTTTTATGAGGATAGTGAGGCTCTGGTTAAGAGTGTGTAGTAGAGAGGGAGATTATTTCCCAGTGAAAACAGGCCTTAAACAAGGATGTGTGATGTCACCATGATTGTTCAATATATTTGCAGATGGGGTTGTAAGAGAAGTGAATGCTCGGGTGTTGGTAAGAGGTGTAGGTTTTAAAGATGAAGAATCTAATACAAAGTGGAAGTTGTCACAGTTGCTCTTTGTTCATGACACTGTGCTTTGAGGAGATTCTGAAGAGAAGTTGCAGAGGTTGGTGAATGAGTTTGGTAGGGTATGTAAAAGAAGAAAATTGAAAGTGAATAAAGGAATGAGTAAGGTGATGAGTATAACAAAAAAAATTAGGTAATGGAAGATTGGATATCAGATTGGAGGGAGAGAGTATGGAGGAGGTGAATGTATTAAGATATTAAGGAGTGGACGTGTCAGCAGATGGGTCTATGAAAAATGAGGTGAATCATAAAACTGATGAGGGTAAAAAGGTGAGTGGTGCACCGAGGAGTCTGTGGGGAGGGGGTAAAGGATGTTTTGTGTGCAAGGGTCTTGGATTTCCAGCAAGCATCCATTAGTGTGTTAGACAGGAGTGAATGGAGACAAATGGATTTTAGTACTTGACGTGCTGTTGGAGTGTGAGCAGGGTAATATTTATTAGGTGATTCAGGGAAACCGGCAGGCTGGACTTGAGTATTGGAGATGGGAAGTACAGTGTCTGCACTCTGAAGGAGGGGTGCTAATGCTGCAGTTTTATAACTGTAGTGTAAGCACGCCTCTGGTAAGACAGTGATGAAGTGAATGATGCTGAAAGTTTTTCTTTTTCGGGCCAATCTACCTTGGTGGGAAACAGCCAATGTGTTAATAAAAAAAAACAATAACACCTATTAGGAGTAGAAATACAATGCTGGCAGTAAGTACATGGCTATCAATGCTGACTGGACTCTGGATTAGTAAATCACATTATATACATCTCTAATTGATCTATGTGAATGTACAGTGTACCTTATATTATCAGTCATAAAGGGAAACTGTCTTTTAGGAAATAAACATGTCAAGAGTTAAACCCCCTCCCCATCTTATTACAAGAACATTCAAAAAAAAATTAATTAAAAAAAAATATATACTGTGCACAAAATATCAATGCTGAATGTTGTTGTTGTTGCTGTTTTTGTTGACTGAAGATTTACGGGACTCCTGATGCCAAATAGGGGTTGCAACAGCTCCACTGTCACTGACACTCTATTCATTCCCTTCTCCCTCTCTGCTCCCTCCTAGCTTCTCACCTACAGAGCTTGGTTAAGCTTTCGCTGGTTTTCTGCACTAACCAAGTCTGTCTCCCTTTCTCACCACAGACTATATAAAAATGTGAATTATGTGGGCTATGCCAATGTGATGTCTATCATCAGAGCACTCCAGGATGATTTGAATACACTGATGCAGTGGTCGGAGAAGTGACAGATACAGTTTAATATAGACAAATGCAAACTTCTAAATGTTAGACAGGAAAATGACCATGCCACATATAAACTAAATGTAGGTCTTAATATTACTGATTGCAAAAAGGATTTAGGAGTTCTGGTCAGCAGTAATTTGAAACCAAGACAACAGTGCATAAGTGTTCGCAATAAAGCTAACAGAATCCTTGGCTTCATATCAAGAAGTATAAATAATAGAAGTTCTCAGGATGTTCTTCAACTCTATATATCTTTGGTTAGGCCTCATTTAGATTATGCTGCACAGAATGGATATATATGCACTGGAAAATGTACAAAGGAGGATGACAAAGTTGATCCCATGTATCAGAAATTTTCCCTATGAGGATAGACTGAGGGCCCAGAATCTGCACTCTCTAGAAAGGTGTAGAATTAGGGGGTATATGATTTTTTTTCTTTTTTAACAAGTCGGCCATCTCCCACCGAGGCAGGGTGACCCAAAAAGAAAGAAAATCCCCAAAAAGAAAATACTTATATCACCATTCAACACTTTCACCTCACTCATACATAATCACTATTTTTGCAGAGGCACCCCAATACAATAGTTTAGAAGCACATACAAAAATAAAAATCTCTCAAACATAACATATCCCTCCAAATTGCTAATATCCCAAACTCCTCCTTTTAAAGTGCAGGCATTGTACTTCCCATTTCCAGTACTCAAGTTCGGTAATATAAAAATAACTGGTTTCCCTGAATCCCTTCACTGAATATTATCCTGCTCACACTCCAACAGCTCATCAGGGCCCAAAAACCATTTGTCTCCATTCACTCCTATCTAACACGCTCATGCACACTTGCTGTACGTCCAAGCCCCTAGCCCACAAAACCTCCTTTACCCCCTCCCTCCAACCTTTCCGAGGACGACCCCTACCCCGCCTTCCTTTCCCTACAGATTTATACGCTCTCCATGTCATTCTACTTTGATCCTATCTCTCTAAAGACCAAACCACCTCAACAACCCCTTTTCAGCCCTCTGACTAATACTTTTAGTAACTCCACACCTTCTCCTAATTTCCACACCCCAAATTCTCTGCATAATATTTACACCACACATTGCCCTTAGACAGGTCATCTCCACTGCCTCCAGCCACCTCCTCGCTGCAATCTAAGCTTCACGCCCATATAAGAGTGTTGGTACCACTATACTTTCATACATTCCCATCTTTGCCTCCATAGATAACATTTTTTGTCTCCACAGATACCTCAACACACCACTCGCCTTTTTTCATTCATCAATTCTATGGTTAACTTCATCCTTCATAAACCCATCCGCTGACACATTAACTCTCAAATATCTGAAAACATTCACTTCTTCCATACTCCCTCTCTCCAATGTGATATCCAGTTTTTCTTTATCTAAATCATTTGATACCTTCATCACAGGAATGATTAAGAGGATGTAAATAGCTTGATAAAAATATCTAGCCTAGACAGGACTCGCAGTAATGGCTTTAAGTTGGAAAAATTCAGATTCAGGAAGGATGTAGGAAAGCACTGGTTTGGTAATAGAGTTGTGGATGAGTGGAACAAACTCCCAAGTACCATCATAGAAGCTAAGATGTTGCGTAGTTTTAAAAATAGGTTAGATAAATACACCTACCATCCGACTTACGACCTGCTCGACATACAACGACTCGGCTTACGACCGTGTATTTTATGCCAAATTTCTGGGAAATAAACAAGTGTTTGTGTTGTACACAGTGTTTATCCTAAACCTTACAGTATAAAATACAGTACTAACAGCATAAAAAGTAAAGTAAAACGTGAAATACCAAAATAAAACAATAAAATAAAGTCATTACAAAAATGTTATGTTGATATTCAGTAGTAAAGTTCGACTTGCGTCCATTTCGACTTACGACCGGTTTCTCAGAAACGAACTCGGTCGTAAGTCAGATGATAGGTGTACATGAGTGGGTGTGGGTGGGTGTGGGTGGGTGTGAGTTGGACCTAGCTAGCTTATGCTACTCGGTCAGATGCCGTGCTTTTTCCTTAAGTGAATGTGACCTGACGTGACTAGGTTTAGGCATTGGCTTAAGCCAGTGGGAGAATTGGACCTGCCTCGCATGGGCCTCTAGGCCTGCTGCAGCGTTCCTTCTTCATGTTCTTAAGACAAGTGGAAAAGCATCTTATATTTATGTTAATTCATTCTACTGTGAGATGTATTTATCATGTTTATATGTTATGTAGCATGTTTATTATATACTGTAGTTTTGAAAATGTATCATACATGGATTAATGAAAATGTCTATACAGTGGACCCCCGCATAACGATGGCATCACACAGCGATTATTTCGCATACCGCTTACTTTAATCGCAAAAATTTTGCCTCACATACCGCTTAAAAACCCGCTTACCGATTTTCGTCCGAGACGCGGCCTGAGCCACACTCACATGTTCCGCCGGTGGCATTGTTTACCAGCCAGCCTCCGCGGTAACATCCAAGCATACAATCGGAATATTTCGTATTATTACAGTGTTTTCGGTGCTTTTTCTGGAAAATAAGTGACCATGGGCCCCAAGAAAGCTTCTAGTGCCAACCCTACAGCAATAAGGGTGAGAATTACAATAGAGATGAAGAAAAAGATCATTGATAAGTATGAAAGTGGAGTGCATGTCTCCGAGCTGGCCAGGTTGTTATAATAAACCCCAATCAACCATCGCTACTATTGGTGGTACAGCTGCTGCTGCTGCTGCTGCTGCACTGTCAGCTGCTGCTGCTGCTGTAGCACCGTTGTTGGTGTGGCTTATTGAGAATACCAAAAAAACAATTAACCCCAGAGGATTTGCCACCCAAGATAACCCAAAAAAGTCAGTGTCATCGAAGACTGTCTAACTTATTTCCATTGGGGTCCTTAATCTTGTCTCCCAGGATGCAACCCACACAAGTCGACTAACACCCAGGTGAACAGGGAAAAATGCCTGGAACTAGTGCTCATATTGGTGAATTTAAAGCCAGCAAAGGTTGGTTTGAGAGATTTAAGAATCGTAGTGGCATACACAGTGTGATAAGGCCTGTTCTGGAAGAAAAATGCCAAACAGGACCTACAGTACTCAGGAGGAAAAGGCACTCCCAGGACACAGTGTCTCATCAGTCATTGCTGCATCTTCAATAAAGGTAAGTGTCATTTATTCTTCATTTAGTAGACTAGTACATGCACAATATATACTGTGCATGTACTACTCTACTATTGTGCATGTATCCTTCTCTTTGTGTGTGGGAAAATGTATATATCATGTGGTAAAATTTTTTTTTTCATACTTTTGGGTGTCTTGCACGGATTAATTTGATTTCCATTATTTCTTATGGGGAAAATTCATTCACATAGCGATTATTTCGCATAACAATTACCCCTCTTGCACGGATTAAAATCGTTAACCGGGGGTCCACTGTATATGATATTTATTTATTTATTTCCAATTTGTGCACACATACAGAGGTACAAAAAAAATACAGATAAGAGCAGTATGCCAAAGCCACTTATACTATGCATAGCATTACGGGCTGGCTTAAAATTAACTTAAGATTAACTAAGCAATGATTATTATTATTATTATAATCAAAAAGAAGCGCTAAGCCACAAGGACTATACAGCGCTGCTACTAAGCAATGATGAAATCAGTGATAAAACATTAATGTAAACAGATAACTATAAAGCACAAGTGAGTATTACAAAGACAGGTCATATGGTTGCATTCAGTTAGGTAGTGATTCTGTTAGGTAGTGTATTTAAAAAAAATAAAGTTAGATTGGGTCTTAGGTTTAACATTTATGTGATATAATTGTGAGAAACATTTAAGATATACAATTTATAATGTTCAGTTATTCAGTATTTATTTGGTTTTGGGTGAGTAAGTAATCTTTGAGAAGAGACTTGAATTTATAAACAGGTTGTGTTTTTTTTATATTTACAGGTAATGAATTCCAGATTTTAGGGCCTTTTATGTGCATTGAGTTTTTGCATAGTGTGAGATGGACACGGGAACATAAAAGAGTGATCTGTGCCTTGTGTTATGGTCATGTGTTCTGTTGAGGTTGGCAAGGAGATGTTTGAGGGGAGGGTTAATATCAGAGTTAAGTGTTCTATGTATGTAATAGGTGCAGTAATAAGTATGGATGTTTTGTATGGTGAGTAGGTTTAGTGTATTGAATATTGGTGGAGTGTGCTGCCTGTAGTGAGAATTTGTTATCATTCTAACTGCAGCCTTTTGTTGGGTAATTAGTGGTCTGAGATGGTTAATTGTTGTTGAGCCCCATGCACAAATTCCATAGGTGAGATAGGGATAAATAAGAGAGTGATATAGGGCCAGGAGGGCTGACTGTGGAACATAGTACCGTATCTTCGATAGTATGCCTACAGTCTTGGAAATTTTCTTAGAAATTTGATGTATATGTGTATGAAATTTGAGTCTATTATCAAGGTGGATTCCTAAGAATTTTCCCTCTGTTAGTTTTGTGATAGGTGATCCATTTATCATTATGTTAAGAGGGACATCTGTAGCTCTGTTACCAAACTGAAATGAAGTAGGTTTTGTCAATGTTTAGTGTAAGTTTGTTAGTCCTCATCCAGGTAGATATTTTCTGTAATTCGGTATTTACAGTATTGGCTAGCGTGACTGGGCTCGGGTGAGAGAAGACGTATGTAGTGTCATCTGCAAATAGTGTGGTTTGAGTAATTGCGAAGCATTTGGAAGGTCATTTATGTATAGGAGAAAGAGAAGAGGGCCAAGGACACTTCCCTGTGGGACACCAACTGTAATTGGTTGTGCAGAAGAGTTTGCCCCATTTGCGTACACATATTGGCTTCTGTTGCTGAGGTAAGACTTGAGGTAGTTGAGGGAGTGCCCTCTTATACCATAGTGTACAATTTTACGTGGAGCAAGTCATGGTCAACTGTATCAAAAGCTTTACGTAAGTCAATGAAGATCCCCAGTGGGACTTCTTTTTTCTCTATTGCAGTGTATATATGTTCTAGCATGTGTATAATAGCATCATTAGTATTTTTATTAGGCCTGAAACCAAATTGGCAGGGGTTGAGTATGTTTTTGGAGATAAGGTAGGAGTAGATTCGTTTATGAATTAATTTTTCGAAGATTTTTGAGAGAGGGTGTAAGTTGGATATTGGCCTATAGTATCAACTCTGTTTGGTCTCCTCCTTTGTGGATCGGGGTGACCTTGCTATTTTGAGTACTGTAGGGAAGGTGGAGGATTCAATGGATTTGTTAAAGAGTGTTGCAATGATTGGTGATAGCACTTGTGACACTTTTTTGTATATAAGGGTGGTAAGGTATTTAAATCTCCTGCTTGTTTTTTAGTGCGTTGATAATAAGGGAGACTTCGTATGGGTTGTCGGGAGCTAGGAACAGTGTGTTTCGGGTAGTTGCCAGTGAGGTAGTCATTTGGTGGGGTATCTGAGCTTGGATTTTATTGGCAAGGTTTTGTCCTATAGTGGAGAAGAAATCATTGAGTCTGTTTGCTGTTTCTGTTGGTGGGAGTTGGGTTCATCTGTTTTTTTGCTAATTTTATTTCGCTATTTCGTGATATCTTTTTTGTTCCCAGAATTTCTGATAGGGTTTTCCAGGGCTTTTTTATATCACCTCATAAGTTGGATAATCTGTTCTCATAATACAATTTTTTGCCCTTCTTATCAGGCTGGTTAGGAATGACGAGTAACGTTTTGTTTGGTCTCTGGTTATGTGACCCATTCTGTACTGTTTTTCATATTGGTGTTTTGTATTTATGGATTTGAGAATGCTGGGTGTTAGCCAGGGACTGTTCAGTCTCTTTGCTGTCATCTGTTTAGTTTTTTTAGGGCAGTGCTTGTTATAGAGGTATTGGTTTTTTTTTAGAAAATTATTAATACATTCGTCAATATCTGTATAGGTTTCTAGCTCAGTGTGCCAATCAATGTTTGCTATTGCTGTTGTGAAGTTATTAATGGCTGCCTCATTGTGAAGTCTGAAGGTGACTTTAGTAGTGTCTTGGGGTAGTTTACCAAGAGTTGTTATGAGGAAAGTAGGGTATTATTGTGTATTATCATTATTAATATGGCATTTTCAAGACTATTTAAGATACTCTTAGTGATTTTAATGTGAACCTGCATGCCAGCACTATGTGTAAGTTTTTTTTGGCTCACCCTGCCCCTGTTCGTATTAGCGGAATGTTGTAAAGTGGGGCCCTACTTTATAATGAATTAGCTAGTGACAATACCAGTATAATATTATGCATGTTAAGAATCAGATCATTATACATAAGCTAAAAATTCAGTGTGCACTATACCTGACAACAACACAATTAACCTGATGAGCAATTCTATCCACTTCTTCAATGGACACTTGATCAATCTTGTTGTACACATAAAGGCAAGGCATGTACACTCTGTTACCGGAAATAACATCTATCAATTCATCAGCGGCACAGTCTTCTCTGAAGATCACCTGAAAAATTCCATAAGCTAAATCACACAAAGAAACCAGAAAAGCAGATTCAATTTTTCAAAGACAACTGTGAATTCATTCTCATCCTCTCTCTCATTCTTTCTCATTCTCTCTCTCTCATTCTCTCTCTCATTCTCTCTCTTTTTTTTTTTTTTTACACAGGGTTTGACAAGGTTAAGGATCCCTAACTTTATTGACAAGCCACTTACAGGTTAAGGTTTCCTAACTTTATTGGCAAGCTAAGAGCTGTTACCTACATCAGCTCATTTGAAAGCCTTTTTATTGTTATGAGACATACAAGTAGGGAACACGATGAAGTTGGAGCCATCTGTGGGCCAGCATTTCCATTTGATCAACTGACTTTATCTCGTTGACATCATTATGCTGTAAGAATGTGTTCCATACTCGAGCCATCCTGGGTATATATGATCTTAGATGGAGTGATGTTCTGGAGAAGGGTACAGCCAGACTGAAGTTGCTGCTTTCTGCCCATCTTGTGGCATAAAAGCTTGTTTCACGCTGTCTTCGAAGTGGATCCAAGTGTGGTACTTTGACAATATTGGCCTTGTACATAACAGTAAGGCCACCCACATCCCTCTTGTGTTGAAGGCTCTGCTGAAATGACAGATCTATCCAGGATGGGTCCAGGCGAGAGATGAGACTTCTTGCTCTGGTCTCTACTCTGTCAAGCAGTCAGAGATGAGAGGGGGGTCAGGCAAACCAAGAAAGTGGAGCATACTCAAGGTGTGAGCGTACTTGTGCCTCATACAGAATCTTGCAACCCCTACTGTCAAGCAGATGCAAGATATGGCGAAGTGCTGTAAGCTTCCTGGATGCCTTGTTTGCAAGATTTACAACATGGTTCTTCATGGTCAGTTTGGAGTCAAATTTCACCCCAAGGATATCAACTTCTCCAGGTGCCAACACCCTCCCATTCATCCTTACTACTGCACCAGCATTACCATCATGGTGCCTAGAGACCATCATCATTTGCATTTTCTCAGGTGCAAATGTTACTTGCCATCTATTTCCCCAAGCTGACATAGCTCTTAGCTGGTGATTGATGTAGCTTAGAGCAGCTGGCATTTCTTCTCTTGGATAAGTGAATGTCAGTGTACAGTCGTCTGCATATGCATGGGATTCTGGGATGAGATGAAGAAGGTCACTGAAGTAGACATTCCACAACAATGGTCCCAGCACGCTTCCTTGTGGAACACTTGCCCCAATAGGATGTCTTGCTGATTCCGTTCCATTGAGATCTACCATGAAGGTAATCACTGAGGAGACATAGCGTAGAGCCTGCAATTCCCAGTGCTTAAGTTTTGCTAAGAGGTCCTGGTGCCACACCCGGTCGAAAGCACCAGCAATGTCTCTCTCGTTCTCTCTCTCTCTCTCGTTCTCTCTCATTCTCTCTCTCTCATTCTCTCTCTCTCGTTCTCTCATTCTCTCTCTCGTTCTCTCTCTCATTCTCTCTCTCTCGTTCTCTCTCTCATTCTCTATCTCTCGTTCTCTCTCTCTCTCGTTCTATCATTCTCTCTCTCTCTTATTCTCTCTCTCTCACTCTCTCTCTCTCATTCTCTCTCTCTCATTCTCTCTCTCTCTCATTCTCTCTCTTTTTTTTTACACAGGGTTTGACGAGGTTAAGGATCCCTAGCTTTATTGACAAGCTATTTACAGGTTAAGGATTCCTAACTTTATTGGCAAGCTAAGAGCTGTTACCTACATCAGCTCATTTGAAAGCATTTTTGTTGTTATGAGACATACAAGTAGGGAATACGATGAAGTTGGAGCCATCTGTGGGCCAGCATTTTCATTTGATCAACTGACTTTATCTCGTTGATATCATTATGCTGTACGAATGTGTTCCATACTCGAGTCACCTGGGTATATATGATCTCAGATGGAGTGATGTTCTGGAGAAGGGTACAGCCAGAGTGAAGTTGCTGCTTTCTGCCCATCTTGTGGCATAAAAGCTTGTTTCACACTATCTCTCTCTCTCTCTCTTTCTCTCATTCTCTCTCTCTCTCTCTCTCATTCTCTCTTTCTCTCTCTCTCTCATTCTCTCTCTCTCATTCTCTCTCTCTCATTCTCTCTCTCTCATTCTCTCTCTCTCATTCTCTCTCTCTCATTCTCTCTCTCTCTCTCTCTCTCTCTCTCTCTCTCTCTCTCTCTCTCTCTCTCTCTCTCTCTCTCTTTCTCTCTCACACACACACACACACACACCAGAGTGAATGGAAAATAATAAAATACTGTACAGTAAATCCTCTTGTAACACATGGGTTACATTCCTTAAAAATTGATGAATAACAAAATATAACATTATTGTACAGTGAAGAACATATTGGAAAATGGGTTACATTCCAACGATCTTAAGCTCTGCCAAATTAATTTTTTTCTGAGCTAGTAAAAATTACTACAATATAACTTAACTTTACATTCTGGCTGTGCATTCTTTTTGAAATGGAAGAGCACAGAGAAGGTTGAAGTAGGCCTACTTATAAGATCAAATAAGATGAAGTTTATTTCTTTGTAAAGGTTACAATGTGTAATTGCAATTTTGATTTGCTAAGTACAAAGATAGCCACTATTATGCCGGGGCATTTTGGGCAGACTAATCCTAATACATAGTAACTAATGAAAATTAGACAAGACAATAAGTACATAGTAACTATACTTAAAACTAGACAAGAAGTATTGGTTAACGGTTTTACAATCTTATTTAAACTTAATACAAATGTGAGGTAGTAGGTTTGAGTAAGGTTCCATAAAATAATCTTGAAACTGCACACAAAATCTATATTACAAGTAATGGTTCAGGTGGTAATATTTTATAAATTGGGTTGAAGTTGATGGCTATGGTTTTTGTGATGATGATGGTGTGGATGCAGGGTTGACAGTTTTTGATAGTTACACTACAGTGACTGTGCAATGTATCTCTGGTCTGTTTTACCATGCAGTACTTTACACAGCTGATAATAAGGCCTCATTCCTGAGTTCACCTTAATGTCCACAGCATGGTTGACCTGCATCACTTCCTCCCCACTACCCTGCTCTAGAATAACCCTTAACCCCTTCACTGTTGGAAGGCCCTATCACTGTTCACAAACCGAAAATTAAGTGCTCAGTATACAGTCTTAAAAAATTACATTTTCTTCAGAAATAGCACGGAAACTTTTTATCAAGGTAATGACACAAAAAGTATGAAACCCAATGGAAAACCTACAGAATTGTGTAGGCATAAAGTTAGCAGCCTGGTTGCAATTTACACATCAGTGATTTTGCCCAATTAGTCCTATTTAAGGCCAAATTCATTGCTCAATTCGACCAAATTCTTTATTTCTCAAGTATGTCTTCCATTCTATCGACTGAGCACAACTACCTTATAACATGCAAGAAAATCGGTAATCAGGCCAGTGTCAGTACTGTAGTGCTATGCCATGAGTTCAGCTCACTCAGATAAGCTGTAAGCAGTAAATTTGGACCTAGATATGAAAGAATGGTTCTATGCAGTAAGTTTGCACCATATAAAAAATCCTGCAGCATGCGGTACACGAGAAAAAAAAAATTGTGAAGGTATTTTTGGTTTAAAACAGCGACTTTGTAGCATATTTTCATATGGTGTCTATGTTTGTATTCTTGGTTTCTTGGTCTCACTTGATAAAATGGAAAATATATTACAGAAATAGAGATGATTTTGATTGGTTTCAGGAAGCTTGAAATTGAGATGTAAGTAGTGGAAATGTTTCATTTTTGCCAATATTCCAGAGTACACAAATGTCACTCGTCTAATACATGTCCATCTATCCAGTCTAATATGCTTTCAGCAATGTACTGAAGTTATTTATACAATTATTACAATAATGCACTAGTCTGAATGCACTAGTGTGAAAAAAATTCTCAATGGAATATACATGTGTAATATTGGAGAAGCCTAGGGACATAACTAATGAACAGAGGAAATGTTATTTTAGTGCCAGGAATGTCTGCATTATTTATTGTGGACCGTACAGTGGAACCTCAGTTTTCGTTTGCCCTGGTTTTCATCAAATTCAGTTTTCAACGACTTTTTTTTGACAAAATTTTTTCCCAGTTTTTGTTCATAACCTCGGTTTTCATCCACTCTATAAGGATTACAATGCTGAGTTTACCAAACTTCTGTAAACTCAGCATTGTAATCCTTATAGAGAATAAACTTTGAATTTGAATTTGAATGTGTCTGCCTGCCTGTGCCCATACATGCGTTCTGAGTCAGTCTGGCTTTCTTTCTCGTCGCGTGAACATTACCCATTACCCTGCATGTTTATACGTAACATTTTGTAATAATCCATTGTTTTTTTGTGCTTGTTTATTGAGTGCAACTGTTAAATTAGCCACCATGGAGCCAAAGAAAGTTCCGGGTACCAGCGGTGAGAAACACGATAGAACTGCTTCAGAGGATGAGAAGGAAGAGAAGGGAAAGAATGCGTCTTCTTTAATGATTAACCCTTTCAGGGTAGCCAGGCCCTCTCCGAGACTTGTTCTCAGGGTCGACAAAATTTAAAAAAAAAAAAAAAAAAAAAAAAAATTCTTATGAAAAGATAGGCTAAACAAAAATTTTTTTACCATCGATACTTACCGAGATATGGAGGTGTGAAGTTGACAGAAAATGCCTTGTATATGGTAACATTGCCAACTGCCGGTCACCCGGTATTACTTTATTTTTTTAGATACTATTTTCTATTATTTTTATTTTTTTTTCCAAGTAACTTTTATGGCCTGAGATCAATATGATCACTATTTTGTAAGTTATTTCTTTTTCTATACTACACAATAACTGCATACTGCTCTCACTGGTTTGTTTACAGAAAATATTTACACAAATGATATGAAATGTTGTTTATACTCTTTTTCTATATTTTATATACACATATAGTTACAGAGAATGTTTCTAGAAGTTCTGCAGCCTGTGGAAGTCTTTGAAACATGGTGTCATGCACAGTGGTGTTTTACACTCCTCACACATAAAACTAGTGTCTCTGCGTTGTTGTGGGCATTTTTTTTGTATGTGCACAGACGTAACACCTCTTCTGAGCCTTTTTCTTGAAAGCAGTAGCAGGCAGTTTTACTAGGAAGTGATCACCATGCTTCAGACGAGAAGGTAGTTGTTGATAATTTAGTGGGTGGTCTATTGCAGGTGTTGTTCCTTGGTACTTGAATACTATTTGTCTGATGACAGACAAACAGAATTTGCCATATGGTGGTTTGTTTCTGGTCCTCATCTTATGCATATTATAAGCATTGAGCATGGAAATGTCCAGAAGATGAAAAAAAAGTTTTATGTACCACTTATAACTCTTGCGAACACAATCAGCAAACTCAATCTGCATGTCACATTTGTCCAATGAGTGCATACTGAGGGTGTAATCAATCAGAGCTGCAGGTTTTAGAATGGGTTCATTGCTGTCTCTATGCTGCCTGCCAGTGTTTGTCATTTTGTTAGGGTGAACTGATGACAACAGTGTGATATCTCGTTTGTCATGCCACCAAAATGCCATGATGTCATTGGCAGTAAATGCCTGCACCTCACCTCTACGAGTGCCAGCGTTAAACCTGGGCATATGCTTACAATTTGCACGCACTGTGCCACACACATCTGTCATGTTCACTTGCAAGAAATCACTGAGGGGCTTGTGTACCAGTTATCAGTATACAGTGGACCCTTAACCAGCGATGGCATCGATTAACGATAAATCTGACTAGCGATACATTTAAACGCAAAAATTTTGCCTCAACTAGCGCTTAAAAACCTGACCAGCGCTATTCGTTCCGTACCATACGCGTCCACTTTGGCCTGAGCGTGCCTCACTTGTCCCTTGGGTGTCAGTGTTTACAAGCCAGCCAGCCACCGCGGTCGCTTCCAAACATACAACAACTGGAACATTTCATATTATCACAGCCTTTGTAGTGATTGCACCTGCAAAATAAGCCACCATGGGCCCCAAGAAAGCTTCTAGTGCCAACCCTACAGCAAAAAGGGTGAGAATTACTATGGAGATGAAGAAAGAGATCATTGCTAAGTATGAAAGTGGAGTGCGTGTCTCTGAGCTGGTCAGGTTGTATAATAAACCCCAATTAACCATCGCTACTATTGTGGGTAAGAAAACGGCAATCAAGGAAGCTGTTCTTGCCAAAGGTGCAGCTGCTGCTGCACCACAGTCAGCTGTTGTTGTTGCTGCACCACCATCAGCTGTATTACTCGAAGATGTGGAGAGAGTGTTGTTGGTGTGGCTTAACGTGAAACAATTACCGAGAAACGATTAACCCCGGAGGGTTAGCCACCCAGGATAACCCAA
Source organism: Cherax quadricarinatus (assembly GCF_026875155.1). NCBI lineage: Eukaryota > Metazoa > Arthropoda > Malacostraca > Decapoda > Parastacidae > Cherax > Cherax quadricarinatus. Next base: position 7,473,320 of record NC_069408.1, on the reverse strand, counting down.
GAAAGTCAGCGCATCATCGAGGACTGTAACTTATTTCCATTGGGGGTCCTTAATCTTGTCCCCCAGGATGCGACCCACAACAGTTGACTAACACCCAGGTGAACAGGAAAAAATGCCTGGAACTAGTGCTCATATTGGTGAGGTTAGTGGGGAGGATGTAGAAGAGTTGGTGGAGGAGGACAATGAAGAACAAACCACTGATGAGCTGCTAGATCATCTTCAACAGTAAGAGGCCACACCTGAGGAAACTGCTTCGGAGGGGAGAGAGAAATTGAAGAAGTTGCCTACTTCAAAGATTAAGGAAATGTGTGCAATGTGGCTTAAAGTGCAAACCTTTTTTTGATGAAAATCACCCTCACACAGCTATTGCAAGCCGTGCTGGTGACTATTACACTGACAATGTTGTGAAACACTTTAGGATAAAGGAACGAGAGGTACAGGCCTCTATGGACAGATATGTTGTGCGACAAAAGTCCAGTGACTCTGAAGCTGGTCCTAGTGGCATTAAAAGAACAAGGGAAGTAACCCCAGAAAAAGACTTGCTGCCTCAAGTGCTAATGGAAGGGGATTCCCCTTCTAAACACTAACAAGATCAATGGTCTCCCCTCCTCCCATCCCATCAATCATCACCACATCTTCAATAAAGGTAAGTGTCATGTAACTGTGCATGTCTTCTTCAGTTTGTGTGTATTAAAATTAATATTTCATGTGGTAAAAAATTTTTTTTCAATACTTTGGGGTGTCTTGCACAGATTAATTTGATTTCCATTATTTCTTATGGGGAAAATTAACTTGACTAACGATTATTTTGATTAACGATGAGCTCTCAGGAACAGATTAATATCGCTGGTTGAGGGTCCACTGTATAATATATGCCCCTTACCAAGGTATGGTTCTATCATTGTTCTAACCACATCACCAGAGATGCCCAATTACTTCCTGGTATTTTGCGATGTATAACTTCCAGTGTACACAATAATATTCAATACCAGACCACTGTAACAATCACAAAGCACAAACAACTTTATACCAAAGTGTTTCCTCTTGCTTGGTATGTACCGCTTGAAATAGAGTCTTCCTTTGAACAGAATCAAAGACTCGTCAATTACAAGCTTCCTGAAGGGATAAAAATACATAACGAATTTCTCTTTCAGATACACAAACACATTCCTAATCTTATATACCCTGTCGTTTTTGTCAGGCCTGGTTTTGTCTGAGAAGTGAAGCATACGTAATAGTAGCACAAACTGATTCACTCCCATTATATCACAGAAACCTGGGGTTGCAATCAGGCTGTCTGTTCACCAGTATGACTTCACACTGTGCTTATACACATGTGGCATAAGCATTATTGTGGCAAAGAAAAGATACACCTCAGCCACAGTTGTCTCCTTCTAATTGTGTAGCTGTGAGCTTGGTGAAAGTACTGTGTTTGCCATGGTGTACTCGTAGTATCTGTTGCTTTCCCTGACAATAATTTCCATCAGGGGTTCGTCAAAGAATAACTCGAAACATTCCAGTTCAGTGGCATTGTTCCCCAGTGTACAACATGGCTGTATTCCACTTTGGCTTTCATCAAACTGGTGGGGATTTGGAACAAAACTGACAGCTTTCTGCCAATCCCAGGTGTGGTCTCCTGGTGGGTACTGGACATTGACAGGTGGTTGTGGAGGTTGTGGTTGTGGAGGCTGGTGTGGTGGGTGGGTGGGGGATGGTGACCTTTGTTGTAGATCAGCTGAGGCAGCGGCATGGGTGGCAGCGTGGGTGGCAGGATGGCCCACTGCTGGTGCCTCACGGCCGGCACCACCACTATCACCACCATGCACATTTTCCATCCCAATTGCAACACTATCATTGTCATTTTCACTGTCTGTTCCTGCTGTACAGCCACGGGATGTACTCCGAGATGTATTCCTTCCCCTTGGAATAGCATATGGCACACTACCAGAGCACATATATCGTCGTATATGCTGACGCTTCACTGGAGAATATTCCATTTCACTATCACTACTGGAACTGGTTTCAAGAGCTTGTAGTTCATATTCACTATCACTATCATCACCAATGTTCACATCTGAGTCCGGGATTTGGGAAAAAGGAGTTTCCTCTTTAATTCTGGTACAACTGAACGTGAACAAGACAGCCCAGCAGCAGAGGTGGAAGGCTGAGGGTCGTCTGGGTTTTCCTCACTATTACTGATATTATGGTCATTAGTTTCGGTCACAACCTCACCAAAACCTTGAAACTCATCTTCACTGGCACTTCCATCTGTATAAGAACTGTCACTGGGGAACAAAAGTGTCCCAATTCGCCGAGGAGTGAGGAGCTTCTTACCACGAAGCATGGTGAACAAGGTCTATAAAATGGTGTTCCCACAATGCACCACTGGGTCCCAGATTTTTTTCTACCACGCACACCGACCACACACCCATTCTCTCACATCTAGGCCTACCAGCCTTTTCCCGCGAGATTTGAAGGCGCTAGAATTTATGTGTACTTGTACGTCAAAAACCCTGGCGCGTAAGCCGTACTAGTACGGCCGAAACCCTGAAAGGGTTAAGGGCATGTGTGCAAAGTGGAGTGAGTTGCAAAGTTTTGAGGAGAAATATCACCCTAACAAAGCTGTTGCAAGCCGTGTCTGCAACTTGTTCAATAACAATGACTTGTCCCATTTTAGGCAAATCTTAAAGAGATGCCAGAAACAGACCTCTCTGGACAGGTTTTTTGTGTGACAGGGGTAGAGTGACTCTCTTGCTGGTCCTAGTGCCAGTAAAAGACAACGAAGGGAAGTAACCCCAGATAGGGACTCGATACCTGAAGTCCTTATGGAAGGGGATTCCTCTTCCAAACAATAACTTCTCCTTCCTCTCCCCTCCTTGCTGTCTTCCATACACCAACAAGAGTCTTCAATAAAGGTAAAAGTGATGTTAAATGTTAATTTACCCATTTCATTAGTCTTTCATATTTATTTCTCATTGTTTTCTGTATGTAAAACTATAGTTATTCTCTATAAAATGTATATTTTGTTAATACTTTTGGATTTACATTATTTCTTATGGGAAATATTGCTTCAGTTTTTTTCGAATTCGGTTTTCATCAGACTTTCTGGAACGAATTAATGATGAAACCGAGGTTCCACTGTATTTTGAAATTGGTATTTCTTGAATTTTGTGTGAAATTGGCCATATTACCAATTTCTGATGACTCTATTGGGTAGTTGAAATTGTTGAATGGGCGGTTTCTTGTACTTTTTCAATAGAATGGAAGGCATACTAGTGAAATAACTAAGAATTTGGCTGACTGGAATAATGTAATTGGCCTATAAATGGACTGTGGGCAAAATTGCCAATGTGTAAATATCGCCGACACAGCAAAATATGCAAAAGCATAATTTCATCAGTTTTCCATCATATTTCCAACATTTTTTTTTTTTTTAAATTTTCTGACTCTGCGAGCAAGTTTGCGAGCAGGGGTCCCAACCCTCAAAAGGGTAATACCCCACAGTAGGGTTAACCTGCATCATCTCCACCCCACACTAGATTAATACCCAAAGTAGGGTTAACCTCCCCCACCTCCACCCTTTCAGTGTCGCAACTCCTGTTAGCAAACTTGCTCCCAGGGTCAAAGAATTAAAAAAAAAAAAAAAAATTATTTCATGAAATGACAAAGAATTTTTTTTCCGAATGTAATGAAATCAAAAGTATGAAATTTGATGGTTAACTTATGGAATTATGCTCTAGCAAAGCGGTCTCGGCAATATTTATGAATCGGCAATTTTGCCCAGTTTACACTCTGTTTTTAGCCGATTCCACTGTTCCAGTCGACCAAATGCGTGGCTATTTCACTAGTATTTCTTCTGTGTTCTATCAAATGAGTACAGTGGACCCCCGGTTAACGAACTTTTTTCATTCCAGTAGTATATTCAGGTGCCAGTACTGACCGAATTTTTTCCCATAAGGAATATTGTGAAGTAGATTAGTCCATTTCAGACCCCCAAACATACACGTACAAACGCACTTACATAAATACACTTACATAATTGGTCGCATTTGGAGGTGATCGTTAAGCGGGGGTCTACTGTATAAGAAACTGCCCATACACGTATTTCAACTACCCAACAAAGTGATCAGAAATTGTTACTTTGGCCAATTTCACACAAAACTCAACAACTGCCAATTTGAAAAAAAGGTCCAGAATAAACAATGTAGACATTCCTTGTACTAAATAAACATTTGCTCTGCTCCTTAGTCATGTCTCCCGGCCCCTCTTATATCATGCTTGCTTTTCATTTTGAATTTTCTATTTTTTTGTGTGAATAAAATCACACAAAAAAATAGAAAATTTACTTTTATGCAGACTACTGCATTAGTGTAATAACTGTATAAATAATGTCTGTGCATTCCTAAATCATATTAGACTTACCAGTTTGGCACATATTGGACAAGTGACGTCATCTGTGTACTCTGGAATATCGGCAAATATCGAACAAATTTTCCACTACTTTGAGCTCAATTTCAAGCTACTTTCAGTCATGAAACCAACCAAAATCATCACTGCTTCTGCAATATATCTTCCATTCTATCAAATGAGACCAAGAAACAGAAAACACAGCCATAAAAACCATACAAAAATACACCGTAAAGTCGCTGTTTTAAACCAAAAAACATGGTCACAGTTTTTTCTCATTATGCACCGCGTGCTGAAGGAATTTTGATATTGTGCACACTTACCACACAGACCCATTCTCCCATATCTAGGCCTAAATTTACTGCTCACAGGTTACATGAGTGAGCCAAGCTCATGGTGTCATACTAAGGGATCGACGTTGGCTTCAAAGCTGTGAAAGGGTTAATACCTACGGCATGGTTAACCTGCATCACCTCCACCCCACACTAGATTAATACCCTATTGGGATCTTAGGGAAAGGATGCAGTAACTATATTGTATATATTCTCTCTACATGTAATTTTATAGTGATGATATTTTTATTAATGGAGACACTCTGTATATCTATGGTCCCAAGTTAAACTTTCAACTTACAGTTGTTCTGGCAACTACATACTGCTATAGTCAGGGATTTGGTAATGATGAACTCAGTTTCAGTAATAAGAGAGTTTTACAGTCGTTTTAGGGTCATTTCTGGTCTTCTTGATTCCTTGCCTGAGGCTGTGCTGTTCACTACTGCTTCGAGCATTATTGCTGTTTGGCAAATGAGTCGTCATATTGTTCAAGCAAGCTGTTTGACTGCCTTGATGGTCGAGAAGTTAGATTATTTAGGAACTAGTTGTCACAGTCTAAATCCAGTTCAAGTCTTACTGAGCACATATCGAGCATTACTGATCATACACATATACAGTAGGGCCCCACTAGTACAGCAGGTTAGGTTCCGGGCTACTGCCATAAAGCGGAATTCACCGTTAAGTGGAACACCCTTTTATTCCACTTATAAATGCATAGAAATACTAGATAACAAGTTTACACTACCATATATTACATTAGCAATAGAACTAGGCATTAAAAAACAATAAAAAAGTAAAATACGTACACCTACCATCTGACTTACAACCTGCTCGACATACGTCCACTCGACTTACGACCGTGCATCTGGCAGCTGGGCTGGGCCGGCTGATGCACACCGCTGTACAATATTTGACAATACTCATGGCAGCAATGCGTTATGCAGGCACCATCAGTTTGAGTAACCCTGCCCTGTACTAACTGGAACTGTACTAATTGTAACTGTACTAACTGGACAGTAAATTTCACCATGGCCCCTAAGATGAAGTCTGAATCTTGCACTGGAGATTGTGGCAAGAAAGGCTCTTACTCTCGAACTCTCTATTTGTTTTCACTGTTGCACATAAACTTGTCTGTATCTGTCTGCCTGTATATCTGTGTATGTCTGTATCTCTGTGTGTCTGTTTATCTGTCTACCTGTGTGTCTGTTTATCTGTCTACCTGTGTGTCTGTCTTTCTGTCTACCTGTGTGTCTGTCTTTCTGTCTACCTGTGTGTCTGACTTTCTGTCTACCTGTGTGTCTGTCTTTCTGTTTACCTGTGTGTCTGTCTTTCTGTCTACCTATGTGCCTGTCTTTATGTCTACCTGTGTGTGTCTGTCTACCTGTGTGTGTCTTTCTGTCTACCTATATGTCTTTCTGTCTACCTGTGTGTCTGTCTACCTGTGTCTGTCTACCTGTGTGTCTGTCTTTCTGTCTACCCGTGTCTGTCTCAGAGCCACTCATTAAGAGTGTAATTGGTCTTGAAGATGCCATATTAATAATGATAATAACACAATAATCACTGAGGCGCATTAAATGTGTATAAAACGTTAATGTAGACATTTTGTTTAATCCATCTATGATTTTTTTGCAAAATTATATAATAAACATGCTACATAACATATAAATTAACAAATATGAGATGCTTTTCTGGTCGGCTTGACAGAGTGAACAAAAACCATTCGTGTCCGGGCTGGTAACAACAACAACATTTGTTTACATAACTCGTGAACCTTCTACACTCTCATTCTCTCTCTCGTTTATTCATTTAATCTTGTTTACTCACCTCTCACTCTACATTAAGACTACCAATACAGTAGACCCCCGCATACCTTTGGCATCACATAACGTTACATCCGCATACCGATACATTTCATTGCTAAGATTTTGCCTCGCATACCGCTAAAAAACCCGCTCAACGCTATTCGTCCGAGACGTGTCTAATGTGCGGCCTGAGCCAGCCTCACATGTTCCGCCGGTGGCATTGTTTACCAGCCAGCCTCCGCGGTAACATCCAAGCATACAATCGGAAGATTTCGTATTATTACAGTGTTTTTGGTGATTTTATCTGCAAAATAAGTGACCATGGGCCCCAAGAAAGCTTCTAGTGCCAACCCTACAGGAATAAGGGTGAGAATTACTATAGAGATGAAGAAAGAGATCATTGCTAAGTATGAAAGTGGAGTGCGTGTCTCCGAGCTGGCCAGGTTGTATAGTAAACCCCAATCAACCATCGCTACTATTGTGTCCAACAAAACGGCAATCAAGGAAGCTGTTCTTGCCAAAGGTTCAACTGTGTTTTCGAAACAGAGATCGCAAGTGATGGAAGATGTTGAGAGACTCTTATTGGTATGGATAAATGAAAAACAGATAGCAGGAGATAGCATCTCTCAAGTGATCATAAGTGAAAAGGCTAGGAAATTGCATGAGGATTTAATTAAAAAAATGCCTGCAACTAGTGATGATGTGAGTGAATTTAAGGCCAGCAAAGGTTGGTTTGAGAGATTTAAGAAGCATAGTGGCATACATAGTGTGATAAGGCATGGTGAGGCTGCCAGTTCGGACCACAAAGCAGCTGAAAAATATGTGCAGGAATTCAAGGAGTACATAGATTGTGAAGGACTGAAACCTGAACATGTGTTTAATTGTGATGAAACAGGCCTGTTTTGGAAGAAAATGCCAAGCAGGACCTACATTACTCAGGAGGAAAAGGCACTCCCAGGACATAAGCCTATGAAAGACAGGCTTACTCTGTTGATGTGTTCCAATGCTAGTGGTGATTGTAAAGTGAAGCCTTTATTAGTGTATCATTCAGAAACTCCCAGAGCATTCAGGCAAAAGAATATCCTCAAGGCTAATTTGTGTGTGCTGTGGAGGGCAAACAGTAAGGCATGGGTCACTAGGGACTTTTTCTATGACTGGTTACACCATGCATTTGCCCCAATGTGAAAGATTACCTAACTGAAAAGAAATTAGACCTTAAGTGCCTCCTGGTGTTAGACAATGCCCCTGGTCATCCTACAGACGTGGCAGAGCGACTTTATGGGGACATGAGCTTCATTAAGGTGAAGTTTTTGCCTCCTAATACCACTCCTCTCCTGCAGCCCATGGACCAGCAGGTTATTGCAAACTTCAAAAACTGTACACAAAAGCTCTGTTTGAAAGGTGCTTTGTAGTGACCTCAGAAACTCAATTGACTCTAAGAGAGTTTTGGAGAGATCACTTTAATATCCTCAATTGTGTAAACCTTATAGGTAAGGCTTGGGAGGGAGTGACTAAGAGGACCTTGAACTCTGCTTGGAAGAAACTGTTGCCAGAATGTGTAGACCAAAGGGATTTTGAAGGGTTTGAGGCTAACCCTGGGAATCCTATGCCAGTTGATGAATCCATTGTGGCATTGGGAAAGTCCTTGGGGTTGGAGGTTAGTGGGGATGATGTGGAAGAGTTGGTGGAGGAGGACAATGAAGAACTAACCACTGATGAGCTGCTAGATCAACTTCAACAGCAAGAGGCCAGACCTGAGGAAACTGGTTCGGAGGAGGGGAGAGAGAAATTGAAGAAGTTGCCTACTTCAAAGATTAAGGAAATGTGTGGAATATGGCTTAAAGTGCAAACCTTTTTTGATGACAATCACCCTAACACAGCTATTGCAAGCCGTGCTGGTGACTATTACACTGACACTGTTGTGAAACACTTTAGGAAAGTCATAAAGGAACGAGAGGTACAGGCCACTATGGACAGATATGTTGTGCGACAGAAGTCCAGTGACTCTGAAGCTGGTCCTAGTGGCATTAAAAGAAGAAGGGAAGTAACCCCAGAAAAGGACTTGACACCTCAAGTCTTAATGGAAGGGGATTCCCCTTCTAAACACTAAGACTCTCTCCTCCTCCCATCCCATCAATCATCACCAGATCTTCAATAAAGGTAAGTGTCATGCAACTGTGCATGCCTTTTTCAGTTTGTGTGTATTAAAATTAATATTTCATGAGGTAAAATTTTTTTTTTCATACTTTGGGGTGTCTTGCACGGATTAATTTGATTTCCATTATTTCTTATGGGGAAAATTCATTCGCATAACGATAATTTCGCATAACAATGAGCTCTCAGGAACGGATTAATATCGTTATGCGGGGGTCCACTGTATTTTAAGGTAAGTAATGAGTGGACACGATTATTATATTATAGTTTAATAATAATATTATTAATAGTACATATGTATTATTGTAATAATAATAATAATTATTATTAATATTATTATTAATTTAAGGCACTGGAGCACAGATCCACTGTATAGCACTTTGTCTGGATTTTTTGGGTTCTTCTTCTTTCAACAAACTGGCCGTATCCCACCGAGGCAGGGTGGCTCACAAAGAAAAACAAAAGTTTCTCTTTCTAAATTTAGTAATATATACAGGAGAAGGGGTTACAAGCCCCTTGCTCCTGGCATTTTAGTTGCCTCTTACAACACCCATGGCTTACGGAGGAGGAATTCTGTTCCACTTCCCCATGGAGACAAGAGGAAATAAACAAGAATAAGAACTAGAAAGAAAATAGAAGAAAACCCAGAGGGGTGTGTATATATATGCTTGTACATGTATGTGTAGTGTGACCTAAGTGTAAGTAGAAGTAGCAAGACGTACCTGTAATCTTGCATGTTTATGAGAGAGAAAAAAAGGACGCCAGCAATCCTACCATCATGTAAAACAATTACAGGCTTTCGTTTTACACTTACTTGGCAGGACGGTAGTACCTCCCTGGGCGGTTGCTGTCTACCAACCTACTACCTAGGATTTTTTGGGTTATCCTAGGTAATTTATACACTGTATGATAACTTCACTTACATGTACCTGTGAGAGAGAGTGAGAGAGATAGAGGGAGACAGAGATACAGAGAGAGAGATACAAAGAGAGAGAGAGAGATACAGAGAGACAGCCACATTCAGTCAGCCAGTCAGCCAACCAACCACCCGCCCACCCAGCCACCCACCCAGCCACCCACCCGGCCAGCCAGCCGGATACATATTACACATGTTCTAGAGTTGTTTCTCTTTACTTAGGGTATAGGTTATACTACATTCTGGCAGGATGACACTACCAGTGGTATTCTCCCATTCCACTGTGTCGACAATACATAAAGATAACAGTATATCATACGATACTGTATGCGATGTAAAATTTACAATACAGTTCACTACCATGTATACATTATATACAGTACATAAATAATTAAAATATAACAAGAGAAGTAAATTATGGTAAAAAGAATGAAATAATGATTGTACATTACATTACAGTACTATGTAGGTAGTTTATATAGGAAAAGTTTGACATTATGCCCTACCCAGTATGTCGGCAATGTTCAAAGGTTCGACTTATGTCCATTTTGACTTACGACCCGTTGGTCGGAACCAAGCTTGGTCATAAGTCGAATGGCACCTGTACACATATAGTACACTCATTATTTTTATTTTTTTTTATTAACACACTGGCCGATTCCCACCAAGGCAGGGTGGCCCGAAAAAGAAAAACTTTCATCATCATTCACTCCATCACTGTCTTGCCAGAAGGGTGCTTTACACTACAGCTTTTAAACTGCAACATTAACACCCCTCCTTCAGAGTGCAGGCATTGTACTTCCCATCTCCAGGACTCAAGTCCAGCCTGCTGGTTTCCCTGAATCCCTTCATAAATGTTACTTTGCTCACACTCCAACAGCACGTCAAGTATTAAAAACCATTTGTCTCCATTCACTCCTATCAAACACACTCACGCATGCCTGCTGGAAGTCCAAGCCCCTCGCACACAAAACCTCCTTTACCCCCTCCCTCCAACCTTTCCTAGGCCGACCCCTACATTCCTACACTCATTACTTACCTTAAAATATTTGTAGTCTTAATCTAGGGTAAGATTAGTAGTATTTATTGTAAGAAATCAAGTGTGGTATGTATGGTAGCCAGCCAGGCTACCATACCAGCCCAACCCACCCACACATAATATTCTATGACATTTTAGCATCCCAGAGCAATAAAATGCATATACAGTTAACTTATTACTTACCTTAAAATATTTGTAGTCTTAATGTAGGGTCAGAGGTGAGTAAAAGAGATAAAATGAATGAATGAGAGAGAGAGAGAATGAGTACATGAGAGAGGACACTCGAGGAGTTATGTAAACAAACCAGGCATACACGAGTTTTATAAACAAACCAGGCGAACACGTCTGGTTTGTGTACAAGTTGTCTGTATGTTGATACGGTAGAATAAATAAAGAGGAACACTCCCATTCTCATGTAACACCAAATTTAGAAGAAATGATGCTCTGACTGAAAGCATATGAAAGGAATAATTTTCTACAGTTACGCCTATTAACACATTTTCTCTTATGTTGGACTAGAGAAAACGTCATTCTTGCCATCACTCGTACAAGTTGTCTGGCTACCACATCTCATATTTATGTTTATTTATTCTACTGTGGGGTGTATTTATCATCTTCATATGTATCGTGTTTATTATATAATTCTGAAAAACTATCATAGGTAGATTAATGAAAAAGTGTGTATAAACATAATACAGTGGACCCCCGCATACCGTTGGCATCACATAACGATTAATCCGCATACCACTTGCTTTAATCGCAAAAATTTTGCCTCGCATACCGCTTAAAAACCCGCTCACCGATGTTCGTCCGAGACGCGTCCAATGTGCGTCCTCAGCCAGCCTCACATGTGCCGCCGGTGGCATTGTTTACCAGCCAGCCTCCGCGGTAACATCCAAGCATACAATCGGAATATTTTGTATTATTACAGTGTTTTCGGTGCTTTTTCTGGAAAATAAGTGACCATGGGCCCCAAGAAAGCTTCTAGTGCCAACCCTACAGCAATAAGGGTGAGAATTCCAATAGAGATGAAGAAAGAGATCATTGATAAGTATGAAAGTGGAGTGCGTATCGCCGACCTGGCCAGGTTGTACAAGAAACCCCAATCAACCATCGCTACTATTGTGGGCACCAGAAAGGCAATCAAGGAAGCTGTTCTTGCCAAAGGTTTAACTGTGTTTTCGAAACAAAGATCGCAAGTGATGGAAGATGTTGAGAGACTCTTATTGGTGTGGATAAATGAAAAACAGCTAGCAGCAGATAGCGTCTCAAGCGATCATAAGCGAAAAGGCTAGGAAGTTGCATGAGGATTTAATTAAAAAAATGCCTGCAACTAGTGATGATGTGAGTGAATTTAAGGCCAGCAAAGGTTGGTTTGAGAGATTTAAGAAGCGTAGTGGCATACATAGTGTGATAAGGCATGGTGAGGCTGCCAGTTCGGACCACAAAGCGGCTGAAAAATATGTGCATGAATTCAAGGAGTACATAGAGGCTGAAGGACTGAAACCTGAACAAGTGTTTAATTGTGATGAAACAGGCCTGTTTTGGAAGAAAATGCCAAGCAGGACCTACATTACTCAGGAGGAAAAGGCACTCCCAGGACATAAGCCTATGAAAGACAGGCTTACTTTGTTGATGTGTTCCAATGCTACTGGTGATTGCAAAGTTAAGCCTTTATTAGTGTATCACTCTGAAACTCCCAGAGCGTTCAGGCAAAAGAATGTCCTCAAGGCTAATTTGTGTGTGCTGTGGAGGGCAAACAGTAAGGCATGGGTCACTAGGGACTTTTTCTATGACTGGTTACACCATGCATTTGCCCCCAATGTGAAAGATTACCTAACTGAAAAGAAATTAGAACTTAAGTGCCTCCTGGTGTTAGACAATGCCCCTGGTCATCCTACAGACGTGGCAGAGCGACTTTATGGGGACATGAAATTCATTAACATCAAGTTTTTGCCTCCTAATACCACTCCTCTCCTGCAGCCCATGGACCAGCAGGTTATTGCAAACTTCAAAAAAAATGTACACAAAAGCTCTGTTTGAAAGGTGCTTTGTAGTGACCTCAGAAACTCAACTGACTCTAAGAGAGTTTTGGAGAGAGCACTTTAATATCCTCAATTGGGTAAACCTTATAGGTAAGGCTTGGGAGGGAGTGACTAAGAAGACCTTGAACTCTGCTTGGAAGAAACTGTGGCCAGAATGTGTAGACAAAAGGGATTTTGAAGGGTTTGAGGTTAACCCTGAGAGGATTATGCCAGTTGAGGAATCCATTGTGGCATTGGGTAAGTCCTTGGGGTTGGAGGTTAGTGGGGAGGATGTGGAAGAGTTGGTGGAGGAGGACAATGAAGAACTAACCACTGATGAGCTGATAGATCAACTTCAACAGCAAGAGGCCAGACCTGAGGAAACTGGTTCAGAGGAGGGGAGAGCTATTGCAAGCCGTGTTGGCAACCTGTACACTGACAATGTTGTGAAACACTTTAGGGAAGTCATAAAGGAACGAGAGGTACAGGCCACTATGGACAGATATGTTGTGCAAAAGAAGTCCAGTGACTCTGAAGCTGGTCCTAGTGGCATTAAAAGAAGAAGGGAAGTAACCCCAGAAAAGGACTCGACACCTCAAGTCTTAATGGAAGGGGATTCCCCTTCTAAACACTAACACTCTCTCTCCCCTCCTCCCATCCCATCAATCATCACCAGATCTTCAATAAAAGTAAGTGTCATGTAAGTGTGCATGCCTTTTTCAGTTTGTGTGTATTAAAATTAACATTTCATGTGGTAAAAAATTTTTTTTTTCATACTTTTGGGTGTCTTGCACGGATTAATTTGATTTCCATTATTTCTTATGGGGAAAATTCATTCACATACCGATTATTTCGCATACCAATGACCCCTCTTGCACGGATTAAAATCGGTATGCGGGGGTCCACTGTATACAACATTTAATGAGATTCGGTGATTATTATTATCATTACTAATATGGCATTTTGAGACATAAGACACTCTTACTGATTTTAATGTGTACCTGCATGCCAGCACAGTGTGTAAGTTTAATTAGGTACATGTATACATAAGTACAGTGGAACCTCTACTTGCGAGTTTAATCCGTTCCATGACCTTGCTCGCAACTGGATTTGCTCGTTTGCAGTCAATTTTCCTCATTTAAATTAACTGAAATGCAATTAATCCGTTCCAGTGGAATTCTGTACTCCAATAATTTCGCTAATATCAACTCTACGACTTATTTATCTATCTCACTTCATCTAATATGACATAATAAACAATATAAATAACATAGAAACCTGATATATACTCTAAAATGAATAAAATATTTCATTCATGTAGTGGTATGGGCAGTGTCGGCAGTGGACGAGAGTTTGTCTGCAGACCAGGCAAAATACTTCATGAATAATTTTGCTAATATCTATATGCCTTTTTTATCTATCACAGTTCATGTAATATGACATAACAAACAATATAAATAACAAAGAAACATGATATATACTCTAGAATGAATAAAATATGTCATTCATGTAGTGGTATGGGCAGTGTCAGCGGTGGACGAGTTTATCTGGAGACCGGGCAAAATACTTCATGAATAATTTCGCTAATATCATCTATACGGCTTATTTATATATCACAGTTCATCTAATATGACAGAACAAACAATACAAATAGCATAGAAACATGATATATACTCTAGAATGAATAAAATATGTCATGTAACAGGTTGAGGCGGCCACAACCGCTCCCTCTTTGTTGTGGTAAACACTGCCATCTAGTGACGGCCTTTAGAAGCCGTCTATTATTACAATTATTATATGTAGTACATTATTATTATAGATGTATTATTATTATACATATTATATTATTATGATTATTATTGTATTATATTATTATACTATTATTATTATACATATTATTATTAGACATATTATTATTATACATATTATTATACATTTTTTTTTTTTTGCAACAAGTCGGCCGTCTCCCACCAAGGCAGGGTGACCCAAAACAAGAAAGAAAATCCCCAAAAAGAAAATGCTTTCATCATCATTCAACACTTTCACCACACTCACACATTATCACTGTTTTTGCAGAGGTGCTCAGAATACAACAGTTTAGAAGCATACAAAGATACACAACATATCCCTCCAAACTGCCAATATCCCAAACCCCTCCTTTAAAGTGCAGGCATTGTACTTCCCATTTCCAGGACTCAAGTCCGACTATATGAAAATAACCGGTTTCCCAGAATCCCTTCACTAAATATTACCCTGCTCACACTCCAACAGATCGTCAGGTCCCAAGTACCATTCGTCTCCATTCACTCCTATCTAACACGCTCACGCACGCTTGCTGGAAGTCCAAGCCCCTTGCCCACAAAACCTCCTTTACCCCCTCTCTCCAACCCTTTCGAGGACGACCCCTACCTCGCCTTCCTTCCCCTATAGATTTATATGCTTTCCATGTCATTCTACTTTGATCCATTCTCTCTAAATGACCAAACCACCTCAACAACCCCTCTTTCTGCCCTCTGACTAATACTTTTATTAACTCCACACCTTTTCCTAATTTCCACACTCCGAATTTTCTGCATAATATTTACACCACACATTGCCCTTAGATAGGACATCTCCACTGCCTCCAACCGTCTCCTCGCTCCTGCATTTACCACCCAAGCTTCACACCCATACAAGAGTGTTGGTACTACTATACTTTCATACATTCCCTTCTTTGCCTCCATAGATAACATTTTTTGACTCCACATATACCTCAATGCACCACTCACCTTTTTTCCCTCATCAATTCTATGATTAACCTCATCCTTCATAAATCCATCTGCCGACACTTCAACTCATAAGTATCTGAAAACATTTACTTCTTCCATACTCCTCCTCCCCAGTTTGATATCCAATTTTTCTTTATCTAAATCATTTGATACCCTCATCACCTTACTCTTTTCTATGTTCACTTTCAACTTTCTACCTTTACACACATTCCCAAACTCACCCACTAACCTTTGCAATTTTTCTTTAGAATCTCCCATAAGCACAGTATCATCAGCAAAAAGTAATTGTGTCAATTCCCATTTTGAATTTGATTCCCCATAATTTAATCCCACCCCTCTCCCGAACACCCTAGCATTTACTTCTTTTACAACCCCATCTATAAATATATTAAACAACCATGGTGACATTACACATCCCTGTCTAAGACCTACTTTTACCGGGAAGTAGTCTCCCTCTCTTCTACACACCCTAACCTGAGCCTCACTATCCTCATAAAAACTATTTACAGCATTTAGTAACTTACCACCTATTCCATATACGTACTTGCAACATCTGCCACATTGCTCCCCTATCCACTCTATCATATGCCTTTTCTAAATCCATAAATGCAATAAAAACTTCCCTACCTTTTCTAAATACTGTTCACATATATGCTTCAATGTAAACACTTGATCTACACATCCCCTACCCACTCTGAAACCTCCTTGCTCATCCGCAATCCTACATTCTGTCTTACCTGTAATTCTTTCAATTATAACCCTACCATACACTTTTCCTGGTATACTCAATAAACTTATTCCTCTATAATTTTTACAATCTCTTTTGTCCCCTTTCCCTTTATATAAAGGGACTATACATGCTCTCTGCCAATCCCTAGGTACCTTCCCCTCTTTCATACATTTATTAAATAAAAGTACCAACCACTCCAACACTATATCCCCCCTGCTTTTAACATTTCTGTCATGATCCCATCAGTTCCAGCTGCTTTACCCCCTTTCATTCTACGTAATGCCTCACGTACCTCCCCCACACTTACATTCTGCTCTTCTTCACTCCTAAAAGATGGTATACCTCCCTGGCCAGTGCATGAAATTACCATCTCCCTTTCTTCCTCAACATTTAAAAGTTCCTCAAAATATTCTCGCCATCTACCTAATACCTCCCTCTCCCCATCTACTAACTCCCCTACTCTATTTTTAACTGACAAATCTATACTTTCCCTAGGCTTTCTTAACTTGTTTAACTCACTCCAAAATTTTTTCTTATTTTCATTAAAATTTCTTGACAGTGCCTCTCCCACTCTATCATCTGCTCTCCTTTTGCACTCTCTCACCACTCTCATCACCTTTCTTTTACTCTCCATATACTCTGCTTTTCTTATAACACTTCTGCTTTGTAAAAACCTCTCATAAGCTACCTTTTTCTCTTTTATCACACCCTTTACTTCATCATTCCACCAATCACTCCTCTTTCCACCTGCCCCCACCCTCCTATAACCACAAACTTCTGCCCCACATTCTAATACTGCATTTTTAAAACTATTCCAACCCTCTTCAACCCCCCCACTACTCATCTTTGCACTAGCCCACCTTTCTGCCAACAGTCGCTTATATCTCCCCCGAAAAATACGTATAAGATTTATTGTTATTCCTTATTGCAATAATTGTATAAATAATGTCAACCCATTCACGACTGCATATTGGAATGGACAGTGACGTCATTTGTGTACTCTGAAACAGCCAAGCAATGGACCATTTCAAGGTACTTTTCGTCATGAAAGCAATTAAAATCATATCTATTTCTGTAATATATCTCCATTCTATCAAATGAGACCAAAAAAACGAGAATGCAACCATAAAAACCATTCGAAATTACCGCAAAGGGGTGGCTAATTGCTGAGAAGTGAACTTCATTATTTATGTTTAGATTTCTTTCATTTTTGGTGTACGTTAACCCTTTCAGGGTTTTGGCCGTACTAGTACGGCTTACGCACCAGGGTTTTTGACGTACTAGTATGCCTAAATTCTAGCGCCCTCAAATCTAGGTAGGCCTACATATGAAAGAATGGGTCTATGTGGTCAGTGTGCGCGATATAAAAAAATCCTGCATCACACAGTGTGTAACGAGAAGAAAAAAACTTTGACCAAGTTTTTGGATTAAAACAGAGAATTTGCACTGTATTTTTGTATGGTATTTATTGTTGTATTCTAATTTTCCTGGTCTCATTTTATAGAATGGAAGATATATTACAGAAATTGAGATGATTTTGACTGGTTTTACAAAGAAAAGTACCTTGAAATTGAGCTCAAAGTAGCAGAAATGTTCGATTTTTACCAAAGTTCAAAAGTAAACAAATCATGCTATGCGTCCAATACACATCAACTGGTGAGTCTAATATTCTTTCACAAGTGCGCTTATATTATTTATACCATTTCTACATCAGTGCAGTAGTCTGCTTAACAGTAAATCTTCTATTTTTTTGTGAGAATAAAAATTCAAAGTGGAAAGCAAAAGAATGTAAGAGGGGCATTGGGACGTGACTAATGAACAGAGGAAATGTTATTTTAGTGCCAGGAATGTCTTTCTTGTTTATTCTGAACCCTATTCGGAAATTGGCATCTTTTGAAATTTGTGTGAAATTGGCAAAATTGCTAAATTCTGACCACAGTATTGGATAGTTGAAATCGGTAAATAGGTGGTTTCTTGTACTCATTCGATAAAAAAAATGGAGTTCTAGCAAAATAGTTATGATTTTTGTCGACAAGTACACTGGAATTGGCTAAAAATAGGGCTCAAAGTGGGCAAAACCGCTGATGCGTAAAAATCGTCAAGACCGCTAACTTCGCGAGAGCATAATTCCGTAAGTTTTCCATCAAATTTCATACTTTTGGTGTCATTATGATATGAAAAGATAGAGAATCTTTTCCCTAAGAAAAAATTATTTTTTCTTTTTTTGAAATTTGGCCAACCCTGAGAAGAAGTTTCTGAGAGGGCCTGTCGACCCTGAAAGGGTTAAGAAGCATCTTTCCATCATACATTGCCCAAGTTTCAACAAGGTAGTCCAACAAACAAATGAGATACAATTCCTGAGATCAAGAGCAAGAGTCCCTCACCAGTGTCAAGGAACCTGCCTTGAGGTCTGCTCACTTGTGGAAATTTTGCTCGCGTATGGAAGCAAAAAATCGACCCATCGACTGCTCATACACCTACCATCCGACTTACGACCTGCTCGACTTATGACCACTCAACTTACGACCATTTTTTTTATGCCAAATTTCTAGGAAATAAACAACTATTTGTGCTGTACACAGTGTTTATCCTAAACCTTACAGTATAAAATACAGTACTAACAGCATAAAAAGTAAAGTACAACATGAAATACCAAAATAAAACAATAAAATAAAGTCATTACAAAAATGTGATGTTGATATTCAGTAGTAAAGTTCGACTTACGTCCATTTCGACTTACGACCGGTTTCTCGGAACCAAACTCGGTCGTAAGTCAGATGGTAGGTGTATTTGGAAAAACTCGCACGTGGACATGCTTGCAAGTAGAGATTCCACTGTATAATTATCAGAGTACAGTGGACCACCGGTTCACGATATTAATCCGTTCCTGAGAGCTCATCGTAAACCAAAATTATCGCAAAGCGAATCAATTTTCCCCATAAGAAATAATGGAAATCAAATTAATCCGTGCAAGACACCCAAAAGTATGAAAAAAAACACTTTTACCACATGATATATAAAGTTTAATGCAATATAATAATTACAATAACAATAATAACAATAGAATAATCACAATAGAATAATTGACACTTACCTTTAATGAAGATCTGGTGATGATTGATGGGATGGGAGGAGGGGCGAGTGTCGAAGTTTTTAATGTTTAGAAGGGGAATCCCCCTCCATTAGGACTTGAGGTAGCAAGTCCTTTTCTGGGGTTACTTCCCTTCTTTTAATGCCACTAGGACCAGCTTGAGAGTCACTGCACTTCTGTTGCACAACATATCTGTCCATAGAGGCCTGTACCTCTCGTTCCTTTATGACTTTCCTAAAGTGGTTCACAACATTGTCAGTGTACAGGTTGCCAACACGGCTTGCAGTAGCTGTGTCAGGGTGATTTTCATGAAAAAAGGTTTGCACTTCAAGCCACTTTGCATACATTTCCTTAATTTCAATAGTCATTAGCACCCTTGGTCTCGATGGGTTGGCACTAGAAGCTTTCTTGGAGCCCATGGTGACTTATTTTGCAGAAAAAAGCACCAAAAACAGTGATAATATGGATAATATAGAATGTACTGAATGTATCCTTAGATGCACGCACACTGGCTGGCTTGTAAACACTGGACATGTCTCGTATGAATCGTATCGCATACCGGGTTTTGTAACGGGAACCGAGGCAAATTTTTTGCGATATAACGCTTGGGATACCTGATTTATTGGTTACCGATGACTTCGCAAACCGGGGTCCACTGTATATATAAAGTATGAAATAACTTTTAAAAACACTTGAAATTTTGAAGTATCCAGACAATGGAAAGACGTAGTGCTTACGGAGCTCACGGAGAATGTAAACAAACCAGGTGGGGCATGGTGACCATATTAGGAAGTCAGGTGGGGGAGCCGTATAGAGAGTTTTGGTCATAATTTGAAATAACCATACTAGCGGAATGAGAAAGGTGAAGAGAGTGGAGAGAGAGTGCAAAAGGAGAGCAGATGATAGAGTGGGAGAGCCACTGTCAAGAAATTTTAATGAAGAAAAAATTTTGGAGTGAGTTAAACAAGTTAAGAAAGCCTAGGGAAAGTATGGATTTGTCAGTTAAAAACAGAGCAGGGGAGTTAGTAGATGGGGAGATGGAGGTATTAGGTAGATGGCGAGAATATTTTGAGGAGCTTTTAAATGTTAAGGAAGAAAGGGAGGCGGTAATTTCATGCACTGGCCAGGATGAGGGAAAAAAGGTGAGTGGTGCGTTGAGGTATATGTGGAGTCAAAAAACGTTATCTATTGAGGCAAAGAAGGGAATATATGAAAGTATAGTAGTACCAACACTCTTATATGGGTGTGAAGCTTGGGTGGTAAATGCAGCAGCGAGGAGACGGTTGGAGGCAGTGGAGATGTCCTGTCTAAGGGCAATGTGTGGTGTAAATATTATGCAGAAAATTCGGAGTGTGGAAATTAGGAAAAGGTGTGGAGTTAATAAAAGTATTAGTCAGAGGGCAGAAGAGGGGTTGTTGAGGTGGTTTGGTCATTTAGAGAGAATGGATCAAAGTAGAATGACATGGAAAGCATATAAATCTATAGGGGAAGGAAGCCGAGGTAGGGGTCGTCCTCGAAAGGGTTGGAGAGAGGGGGTAAAGGAGGTTTTGTGGGCAAGGGGCTTGGACTTCCAGCAAGCGTGCGTGAGTGTGTTAGATAGGAGTGAATGGAGATGAATGGTACTTGGGACCTGACGATCTGTTGGAGTGTGAGCAGGGTAATATTTGGTGAAGGGATTCGGGGAAACCGGTTATTTTCATGTAGTCAGACTTGAGTCCTGGAAATGGGAAGTACAATGCCTGCACTTTAAAGGAGGGGTTTGGGATATTGGCAGTTTGGAGGGATATGTTGTGTATCTTTATATGTATATGCTTCTAAACTGTTGTATTCTGAGCACCTCTGCAAAAACAGTGATAATGTGTGAGTGTGGTGAAAGTGTTGAGTGATGATGAAAGCATTTTCTTTTTGGGGATTTTCTTTCTTTTTTGGGTCACCCTGCCTCGATGGGAGACGGCCGACTTGTTGAAAAAAAAAAAATGTAAAAGAAGAAAATTAAAAGTGAATACATGTAAAGTGGACCCTCGACCAACGAGGGCATCGTATAACGTTAAATCCGACTAGCGATACATTTTAACGCAAAAATTCTGCCTCGACTAGCACTAAAAAACTTGACCAACGCGATCCGTTCCGTTTGAGATGCGTCCACTTGCGGCCTGAGCGCGCCTCACTTGTCCCGTGGGTGCCAGTGTTTACAAGCAGCCAGCCACCGCGGGCGCATCCAAACATATAATCTGAACATTTCACATTATCACAGCGTTTTAAGTGATTGTACCTGCAAAATAAGTCACCATGTGCCCCAAGAAAGCTTCTAGTGCCAACCCTGTGGTAAAAAGGGTGAGAAATACTATTGTACCACAGTCAGCTGCTGCTGCACCATGGTCAGCTGTTGCTGGACCAGTCAGCTGTTGCTGGACCAGTCAGCTGTTGCTGCACCACGGTCAGCTGTTGCTGGACCAGTCAACTGTTGCTAGATCAGTCAGCTGTTGCTGGACCAGTCAGCTGTTGCTGCACCACAGTCAGCTGTTGCTGGACCAGCCAGCTGTTGCTGGATCACTCAGCTGTTGCTGGATGACTCAGTTGTTGCTGCACCACAGTCAGCTGTTGCTGTTGCTGCACCACCATCAGCTGTATTACTCGAAGATGTGGAGAGTGTGTTGTTGGTGTGGCTTAACGTGAAACAATTACCAAGAAACGATTAACCCCAGAGGGTTAGCCACCCAGGATAACCCAAGAAAGTCAGTGCATCATTGAGGACTGTCTAACTTATTTCCATTGGGGTCCTTAATCTTGTCCCCCAGGATGCGACCCACAACAGTTGACTAACACCCAGGTGAACAGGAAAAAATGCCTGGAACTAGTGCTCATATTGGTGAATTTAAGGCCAGCAAAGGTTGGTTTGAGAGATTTAAGAATTGTAGTGGCATACACAGTGTGATAAGGCATGGTGAAGCTGAAAAATTCCAACCCCAACAAGTGTTCACTTGTGACGAAACAGGCCTGCTCTGGAAGGAAATGCCAAACAGGACCTACATTACTTAGGAGGAAAAGGCACTCCCAGGACATAAGCCATTAGGACTTGACACCTCAAGTCCTAATGGAAGGGGATTCCCTTTCTAAACACTAACACCATCAACACTCTCCCCTCCTCCCATCCCATCAATCATCACCAGATCTTCAATAAAGGTAAGTGTCATGTAACTGTACATATCTTCTTCAGTTTGTGTGTAATAAAATTAATATTTCATGTGGTAAAAAAATTTTTTTTTCATACTTTGGGGTGTCTTGCACGGATTAATTTGATTTCCATTATTTCTTATGTGGAAAATTAACTTGACTAACGATAATTTTGACTAACGACGAGCTCTCAGGAACGGATTAATATAGTTAGTCGAGGGTCCACTGTATAGGAAAGAGTAAAGCGATGAGGATAACAAAAAGATTAGGTGATGAAAGACTGGATATCAGATTGGAGGGAGAGAGTATGGAGGAGGTGAATGTATTCAGATACAGTAGACCCCCGCCTTACGAAAGCATTGCGTTACGTCAAATCCGCCATATGAAGCATTTGAACGCAAAAATTTTGCCTCACCTCACGATAAAAAACTCGCCTTACATGATTTGTCTGGGACACGTCCCACATGTGGCCTCAGTGCTAGTGTTTACAAGCCAGCCAATGCAGTCGCATCTACGCATACATTCGGTACATTTCACATTATCCCAGCGTTTTTAGTGCTTGTAACTGCAAAATAAGTCACCATGGACCCCAAGAAAACTTCTAGTGCCCTGTGGTAAAAAGGGCGAGAATTAGTATGGAATTGAAAAAAGAGATTAAGGAAATGTGTGCAAAGTGAGTTGAACTGCAAACCTTTACAGATGAAAATCACCCTAACACAGCTACTGCAAGCCGTGTTAGCAACCTGTTCAATGACAATGTTATGGCCCATTTTAGGAAAGTCTTAAAGGAACAGGAGGTACAGAGCTCTATGGACAGATTTGTTGTGCGACAGAGGTCCAGTGACTCTCAAGCTGGTCCTAGTGGCATTAAAAGAAGAAGGGAAGTAACCCCGGAAAAGGACGTGATACCTCAAGTCCTAATGGAAAAGGATTCCCCTTCTAAACAATAACTTCCACACTCTCCCCTCCCCTCATAAGAAAGAAAGAAGGAACACTGCAACAGGCCTACTGACCCATGCGGAGCAGGTCCATGTCCCCCCCCCAATGGATTAGACCAATGACCCCTCCCCCTGGATTAGCCCAATGACCCATCCAGTCTGATCATCTCCACCCAAGGATGAAGCACTGCACCAGACCCAGCAGCACAAGCTAGTCAGGTCCAACTCACATCCACCCACACCCACTCATGTATTTATCTAACCTATTTTTAAAACTACACAACGTTTTAGTCTGAATAACTGTACTCGGGAGTTTGTTCCACTCATCCACAACTCTATTACCAAACCAGTGCTTTCCTACATCCTTTCTGAATCTGAATTTTTCCAACTTGAAACCATTGCTGCGAGTCCTGTCTTGGCTGGAAATTTTCAGCACGCTATTTACATCCCATCAATCATCACCAGATCTTCAATAAAGGTAAGTGTCATGTATTCTATTTTTAGTAGAGTAGTAATTGTGCATGCCTTCTTCAGTTTGTGTATTAAAATTAATATTTCATGCGGTAAAAAACGGATTAATTTGATTTCCATTATTTCTTAAGGGGAAAATTAATTCGGCTAACGATAATTTCAGCTTACGATGAGCTCTCAGGAACGGATTAATATCGTAAGGCAGGGATCCACCATATTTGGGAGTGGATGTGTCAGCAGATGGGTCTATGATGAGGTGAATCACAGAACTGATGAGGGAAAAAGGGTGAGTGGTGCACTTAAGTGTCTGAGGAGACAAAGAACTTTGTCTGTTGAAACAAAGAGGGGAATGTATGAGAGTATAGTTATACCAACACTCTTATATTGGTGTAAATTAGTTAAAGGTGCAGGATTACCAAAACCATTATCCAGAGGGCTGAGGAGGGGTTGAGATGGTTCAGACATGTAGAGAGAATGGAATGAAACAGAATGACTTCGATAGTGTATAAATCTGTAGTGGAGGGAAGGAGGGGTTGGGGTCGACTTAGGAAAGGTTAGAGGGAGGAGGTAGAGAAGGATTTGTGAGCGAGGGGCTTGTACTTCCAGCAAGCATGCACGAGTGTATTTGACAGGAGTGAATGGAGACAAATGGTTTTTAATACTCGACATGCTGTTGGAGTGTGAGCAAAGTAACATTTATGAAGGGATTCAGGGAAACTGGCAGGGCGGACTTGAGTCCTGGAGATGCGAAGTACAATGCCTGCATTCTGAAGGAGGGGTGTTAATGTTGCAGTTTTATAACTGTAGTGTAAAGCACGCCTCTGGTAAGACAGTGATGGAGTGAATGATGAAAGTTTTTCTTTTTCGGGCCACCCTGCCTTGGTGGAAATCGGCTGATGTGTTAATAAAAAAATATACAGTGGACCCCCGACTTACGAACAGCTCCCAACTCAAACAATTATGTAAGTGTATTTTTGTAAGTGCTTCTGTAAGTGTATTTTTGGGGGTCTGAAATGGACTAATCTAATTTACAATATTCCTTATGGGAGCAAATTCGTTCGGTAACGGCACCCGAACAGCCTTCTGGAACGAATTAATATCGTAAGACGGGGGTCCATTGTATATATATTATTGTAACTTGATTACATCTCATCTTAGCAATGTACCAGAAGGTACTTAAAAGTAGTACAGTTATCAAATGTACAAGATGATATATGATATATAATATACCAAGTTATACTCCAAGAGTAGTGTAGGAGCTTATCTCCTTAATTATACCAAATACTATAATTATTAGCACCCAGACACAATTATTATTAAAGACATAAATTTTTATTTAGTTGGTTTATATTCATCCACTTGCAATCCCAAAGTGCAATTGAAAAGTCTCTTGATTTTAAAGGATAACTGGACTAGAATATTCTCTAACAAAATGTTACACAACCAAAAACAGGCTAGATACTAGAGGGATCAATAAGTTAACCTTCTAGCATTCTCTGGAGATGTCTATTCTTTTCTTAATAGCTGTCACATTCTGTAACATACCCATAGCAGGGTTAACCTGGAACATCTCTACCCCCACACTAGAGTAATACCCACAGCAGAGTTAACCTGCAGCACCTCCACTCCAATACTAGATTTATATCCACAGCACAGTTAACCTGCATTGCCTCCACCCCGTGGTAGATTAACCCTTTCAGGGTCAGTGCCATAGTTCTACGGCTCTGAGTTGAGGGTCCAACCCGTAGTTCTACGCCATGAGCTCAGCTCACTCAGATAAGCTCTGAGCGGTAAATTTGGGCCTAGATGAGAGAATACATCTATGTGGTAAGTGTGCACCACATAAAACAAATCCTGCAGCACAGAGTGCATAATGAGAGATGGTAGTTTTTTATTAAAACAGCAACTTTGCAGTGTTTTTCATGTTTTTTTATAGTTGTATTTGTGATTTCTTGGTCTCATTTGATAGAATGGAAGATATATTACAGAAATAGAGATGATTTTAATTGGTTTTAGTACTAGAAATGACTTGAAACTGAGCTCAAAGTAACGGAAATGTTAAATTTTTGCCGATGCTCAAGAGTAAACAAATGACCTCGCACATCTAATACGCGCCAGCTGGTGGGTCTAATATACGTTCACAAATGAGGTGATATTATTTATACAATTATTACAATACAGTGGACCCCCGGTTAACGATATTTTTCCATTCCAGAAGTATGTTCAGGTGCCAGTACTGACCGAATTTGTTCCCATAAGGAATATTGTGAAGTAGATTAGTCCATTTCACACCCCCAAACATACACATACAAACGCACTTACATAAATACACTTACATAATTGGTCGCATTGGGAGGTGATCGTTAAGCGGGGTCCACTGTATTGCATAATGGTAAATCTTCCAATTTTTTTGTTTGAATAAAAATTCATTATGTGAATAAAACATCAAAATACAATTCATTGGTAAAGCATGAAAACATAACTAATTAATAGAGGAAATGTTAGTTTAATGCCAAGAATGCCTGCATTGTTTATTTTGGATCCTATTTTGAAATTTGAACATTTTGAACTTTGTGTTAAAGTGGCCAAATTACCAATTTCCAATCACTATTTTGTAGTTGAAACAGCTAGCTTGGCGATTTCATGTGCTCAATCGATAGAACAGAAGTAATACTACTGAAATAGCTAAGAATTTGGTTGACTGGAATAATATAATTGGCCTAAAATGGGAGTCAAAGTCAGCAAAGTCACCAATGCGTAAATATCGCTGACATATCAAATTCGTGAGAGCATAATTACGTCAATTTTCCATCAAATTTCGTACGTTTTGTTTTATTACCTTCAGAAACAGATTTTCTACCATTTCATAAGAAAAAATAACAAAATTTTTTTTTGAAAATTCTTGGACCCTGGTGCACACTTTGAAATTTGGCCTCAGGACCCTGAATGGGTTAATACCCACAGCAGAGTTAACCTGCATCACCTCCACCCCATGGTCGATTAATACCCACAATAGGGCTTATCTACATCACCCCCCTTACCTTTCCCTAGATCAGGGGTCTCCAACCTTTTTCACTACAGATGCCGCATTGTATATTTTACACATTTTTTGAAGACCCAAGAAAAAAAATCAGTAATAAAAAATATAAATGAATGAAT
Organism: Cherax quadricarinatus; assembly: GCF_026875155.1. Classification (NCBI taxonomy): domain Eukaryota; kingdom Metazoa; phylum Arthropoda; class Malacostraca; order Decapoda; family Parastacidae; genus Cherax; species Cherax quadricarinatus. The sequence goes on along the minus strand of NC_069408.1, from coordinate 7,446,315 downwards.
AAAATTTAAATGAATGAATAAGTGACAGAAGTGACTTACAATGAAGGTTCATTAGTTTTACTATTTATAAATATTTTAAGTTGCTGTGCACGACATGTGGCCCTCGGGCTGCAGTTTGCTGACTCCTGCTCTAGATTAATACCCACAGCAGTTTTGAGCAACATTACCCCCTACCCCACCTTATATTAATCCTTTCATTGCCCATCACGTAGGACTATGACACTGAGGTCAGAGTCCCTGACACAGTTCTACGTTATGAGCTCAGCTCGCTTAAATAATCTGTTAACAGTAAATTTTAGCCTAGAGATGAGAGAATGGGTCTGTGCAGTGAGCATGCACCATATAAAAAAAATCCTGCCCCATGCAGTGTACTTAATCAGATGTTTTTGTGGTTTAATTAGCTGTTTCTTGGTATCAATTGATAGAATGGAAGACATATCATTGAAACAGAGATGATTTTGATTTGTTTCAGGAATGGAAGTAGCTTAAAATTGAGCTCAAAGTACAGTGGAAATATTCTATTTTTGTCAATATTCCAGAGGACAGGTAAGGCCCCTCTACCACCCGAAGTCTTTTTATGGGTTTTTAACCCTTTCAGGGTTGGTGCCGTACTAGTATGGCTTGCACGCCAGGGTTGGTGCCGTACTAGTACGCATAAATTCTAGCGCCTTCAAATCTAGCAAGAGAAAGCTGATAGGCCTACATATAAAAGAATGGGTCTATGTGGTCAGTGTGAGCAGTATAAAAAAATCCTGCAGCACACAGTGCATGAGAAAAAAAAAGCTCCAACCGTGTTTTTGGTTTAAAACAGCGACTTTGCAGTGTATTTTCGTATGCTATTTATGGTTGTATTCTAGTTTTCCTGATCTCATTTTATAGAATGGAAGACATATTATGGAAATTGAAATGATTTTGATTGGTTTCACAATGAAAAGTACCTTGAAACTGAGCTCAAATTAGCAGAAATGTTTGATTTTTGCCCAAGTTCAAAGGTAAACAAATCATGCCACGCGTCCAGTACACGACAACTGGTGAGACAAGTTGGTTTAGAAAGACACGTAAGCAAACACTGACATATTTATTAGAAAATGTTTCGGTACGTTTTCTAATAAACATGTCATAGTGTTTGCTTACGTGTCTTTCTAAACCATACCATTTCTACACCATTTCTACACGAATGGAGTAGTCTGCATAACATAAATCTTCTATTTTTTGTGAAAATAAAAATTCAAAGTGGAAAGCAAAAGAAATGTAACAGAGGCCTGGGGACATGAGTAATGAACAGAGGAAATGTTATTTTAGTGCCAGGAATGTCTGTCTTGTTTATTCTGGACCCTATTTGATAACTGGCATCTTTTGAAATTTGTGTGAAACTGGCAAAATTGCCAATTTCTGATCACGTTACTGGCTAGTTGAAATTGGTAAATGGGTGGTTTCTTGTACTCATTCGATAGACAAAATGGAGTTCTAGGGAAATAGGTATGATTTCTGTCGACTGCTACATTGGAATTGGCCAATAATAGGGCTCAAAGTGGGTGAAATTGCTGATACATAAACATCGTCGAGACCGCTAACTTTGCAAGAGCATAATTCCCTAAGTTTTCCATCAAATTTCATACTTTTGGTGTCATTATGATCGGGAAAAGATTCTCTATCATTTCATAAGAAAAAATATTTTTTTTTTTTTTCAAAAAATTTCCAACCCTGAGAACAAATTTAGGAGAGGGCCTGTGACCCTGAAAGGATTAACAGGTCTGATTCAATTATTGGGATGCTGTTTTTTTTTCTTTTTTTTAACGCATCGGACGTTTCCCACCGAGGCAGGGTGACCCAATGAGAAAGAAAAACCCATAAGAAAGAAAAAATTCTCATCATTCAACACTTTCACCATCACTCATACATAATCACTGTGTTTGTAGAGGCACTCAGAAATGACAATTTAGAAGTCCCTCCAAACTGCCAACATCCCAAACCCTTCCTTTAACCCTTTGAGGGTCCAGAGGCCAAATCTGAGTGACAGACAGGGTCCAAGAATTAAAAAAAAAAAAAAATTTCATTTTTTCTAATGAAATGGTAGAGAATCGTTTTCTGAAGGTAATAAAACAAAAAGTACAAAATTTGATGGAAAACTGACGAAATTACACTCTCACAAATTTTGCTTCATCAGAGATATTTATGCATCGGCGATTTTGCTGCTCTGACTTCTAATTTAGGCCAATTACATTATTCCAGTTGACCAAATTCTTACCTATTTCACTAGTATTACTTCTATTTTATCACTGAGCACACGAAATCATCCAGTCAACTGTTTCAGCTACCCAATAAAGTGATCGGAAATTGGTAATTTGGCCAATTTAACACAAAGTTCAAAATATTCCAATTTCAAAATATGGTCCAGAATAAACAATGCAGGCATTCCTGATACTAAACTAACATTTTCTCTGTTTGTTAGTTACATTTTCAGGCTTTAAAAATGAATTCCATTTTGATTTTTTATTCACATAATGAATTTTTATTCACACCAAAAAATAGATTTACTGTTATGCAATATTGCAATAATTGTATAAGCAATATCAGCACATTCATGAATGTATATTAGACCCACCAGCTGACATGTATTAGAAGCATGACGTCATTTGTTTACTCTTGAACATTGGCAAAAATTGAACATTCTGCTACTTTAAGCTCAGTTTCAAGCCATTTTCAGTACTAAAAACCAATCAAAATCATATCTAATTCTGTAATATATCTTCCATTCTATCAAATGATACCAAGAAATCACGAATACAACTGTAAAAAAACATACCAAAAAACACCGCAAAGTTGCTGTTTTAATCCAAAAATACGGTTGCAGTTTTTTTTATTTCTCATTATGCACTGTGTGCTGCAGTATTTGTTTTACGTGGTGCACACTCACCACATAGATGTATTCCCTCATATCTAGGCCCAAATTTACCACTTACAGCTTATGTGAGTGAGCTGAGCCCCTTGCTCACAAAACCTCCTTTACCACCTCCCTTCAACCTTTTCAAGGATGACCCCTACCCCGCCTTCCTTCCCCTACAGATTTATACGCTATCCTAGTCATTCTACTTGGTTACATTTTCTCTAAATGACCAAACCACCTCAACAACCCATCTTCAGCCCTCTGACTAATACTTTTAATAACTCCACATCTCCTAATTTCCACACACTGAACTCTCTGCATAATATTTACACCACACATATTGCCCTTAGACAAGACATCTTCACTGCCTCCAGCCATCTCCTTGCTGCAGCATTTACAACCCAAGCTTCACAACCATATAAGAATGTTGGTACCACTATACTTTCGTACATTCCCTTCTTTGCTTCCATGAATAACGTATTTTGTCTCCACAAATACCTAAATGCACCACTCACCTTTTTTCCTTTATCAATTCCATGGTTAACCTCATCCTTCACAAATCCATCCGCTGACAAGTCAACTCCCAAATACAGTGGTCCCCCGCTTTTCGTAGTTCCCAGCAATCGTAAAATTCGCCAATCATAGGGGTATTTTCGTATAAACATGGACTCGCTTTTCATAGGTTGACTCGCGAGTCGTAGTTTGTCCGGGACACGTACCCACGGCGTGAGCCGTGGCGGCAGCCAGTCTGGCATTGTTTACCAGTGAGCGAAGGTCCCCTCACGTACTCCAGCGAAATATTTCATAATATTCCATTTATTTTAGTGCTTGCAAGTACTAAATAAGCTACCATGGCTCCAAAGAAAGCTCCTAGTGCCAAGCCTGTGGTAAAGAAGGTGAGAAATACAATTGAATTTAAGAAAACCATCACTGAACAATGTGAAAGTGGTACAAGTGTGGCCGAACTGTCCAGGATGTATAAGAAACCCTACACAACCTTATGTTCCATAGTGGCCAAGAAAAAGGAAATAAAGGATGCTGTTGTTGCAAAGGGAGTAACTATGCTGACAAAAATGAGATCACCAGTACTGGAAGAGGTTGAGAAGTTATTATTGGTGTGGATAAATGAGAAACAATTAGCAGGAGATACTCTTATGACTTCGATTATTTGTGAAAAGGCTAGGCAGTTGCATGAAGATTTGGTAAAGAAATTGCCTGCAAATAGTGGTGAAGTGAGCGAATTTAAGGCCAGCAAAGGCTGGTTTGAGAGATTTAAGAACCGTACTGGCATACACAGTGTGGTAAGGCACAGTGAGTCTGCCAGTTCGGACCACAAGGCGGCTGAAAAATATGTGCATGAGTTCCAGGAGTACATAGAGGCTGAAGGACTGAAACCTGAACAAGTGTTCAATTGTGACGAAACAGGCCTCTTTTGGAAGAAAATGCCAAAGAGAACCTTCATTACACAAGAGGAAAAGGCAATGCCAGGACACAAGCCTATGAAAGACAGGCTGACGCTAATGTTCTGTGCTAATGCTAGTGGGGATTTCAAAATGAAGCCATTACTAGTGTACCATCTGAAATCCCAGAGTGTTCAGGAAAAAAAATGTTATGAAGAGTAAATTGTGTGTGTTTTGGAAATCTAATAGTAAGGCATGGGTCACGAGGGAAATTTTCGTCGAGTGGTTCAATGAAGTGTTTGGCCCTAGTGTGAAGGAGTATCTCCTGGAAAAGAAATTGGATCTCAAGTGCCTGCTAGTAATGGACAATGCACCTGCTCATCCTCCAAACTTGGATGACCTAATTTTCGAGGAGTTTGGGTTCATCACAGTAAAGTTCTTGCCCCCGAATACCACTCCTCTCCTCCAACCCATGGACCAGCAGGTTATTGCAAACTTTAAAAACTCTACACAAAAGCAATGTTTCACAGGTGCTTGACTGTGACCACAGACACTCACTTGACCCCTAAGGCAATTTTGGAGAGAACACTTCAGCATCCTCCACTGCATAACCCTTATAGGTATGGCTTGGGAGGGAGTGACTACCAGGACTTTGAACTCTGCCTGGAGAAAATTGTGGCCAGATTGTGTCGACAAGAGGGATTTTGAAGGATTTGGGACTGACCCTAATGAGCCTATGTCTGTTGTAAAATCAATTGTGGCACTGGGGAGTTCCATGGGGTTGGATGTGAGTTTGGAGGATGTGGAAGAATTGGTGGAAGACCACAATGAAGAGCTCACCACTGAGGAGCTGCAAGAGCTTCAGTAGGAAGAGCAACACATCGCAGCTCAGAATCTTGCTGCAGAGGAGGAGGAAGAGAGATGGAAGAAGGTGCCTTCTTCAGAAATTAGAGATTTTTACTATGTGGGGAAAGATGGAAAGCTTTATGGAGAAACATCACCCTAACAAGGTTGTTGCAAGCCAGGTTGGCAACATGTACAGTGACAGTCTTGGGCCATTTTAGGGAAGTGTTAAAGAGACGCCAGAAACAGAGCTCTCTCCACAGTTATTTTGTGAGACAGGACTCCAGTGACTCTCAAGGTGGTCCTAGTGGCATTAAGAAACAGAGAAGAGAAGCAACCCCAGAAAAGCAAATGGTACCTGAGGTGTTGATGGAAGGGGATTCCCCTTCCAAACTATAAACAATCCACTCTCTCTCCTCCTCCAGTCTCCCATACACTAAGAAGAATCTCCAATAAAGGTAAGTGTTATGCTGTTAATGTTTCATTCATCATTTCCCATTGTATTGTTTATGTACTACATGTATATTTCATGTTAAAAATGTTTTTGTTTTAATACTTCTGGGTGTCAGGAACGGATTAATTGTATTTACATTATTTCTTATGGGGAAAATTGATTCGTAAATCGTAAATTTTGTTTATAGTAACTGCTCCAGGAACGGATTAATTACAAAAAATGAGGGACCACTGTATCTGAAAACATTCACTTCTTCTATAATCCCTTTCTCCAATGTGATATCCAATTTTTCTTTATCTAAATCATTTCATACCCTCATCACCTTACTCTTACCTAGGTTCACTTTCAACTTTCTACCTTTACACACCCTCAAAAACTCGTCCACTAACCTTTGTAACTTTTCTTTAGAATTTCTCAAAAGCACAGTATCATCAGCAAAAAGTAACTGTGTCAACTCCCATTTTGTATTTGATTCCCCATAATTTAATCCCACTCCTCTTCCCAACACCCTAGCATTTACTTCTTTTACAACCCCATCTATAAATATATTAAACAACCATGGTGACATTACACATCCTTGTCTAAGACCTACTTTTACAAGGAAGTAATCTCCCTCTCTCCTACACAACCTCACAATCCTCATAAAAACTATTTACAGCATTTAGTAGCTTACTACCTATTCCATCCACTTGCAACATTGCCACACTGCTCCCCGATCCACTCTATCATATGCCTTTTCAAATTCCATAAATGCAATGGAAACTTCCCTACCTTTATCTAAATACTGTTCACATATATGATTCAATGTAAACACTTGATCTACACATCCCCTACCCATTCTAAAGCCTCACTGCTCATCTGCAATCCTACTCTCTGTTATTTATTTATCTATTTATTTATTAACACATCAGCCAATTCCCACCAAGGCAGGGTGGCCCGAAAAAGAAAAACTTTCACCATCATCCAATCCATCTCTGTCTTACCAGAGGCATGCTTTACACTGCAGCTATAAAACTGCAACATTAACACCCCTCCTTCAGAATGCAGACACTGTACTTCCCATCTCCAGGACTCAAGTCCAGCCTGCCAGTTTTCCCGAATCCCTTCATAAATGTTACTTTGCTCACACTCCAACAGCACGTCAAGTATTAAAAACCATTTGTCTCCATTCACTCCCATGAAATACGCTCATGCATGCTTGCTGGAAGTCCAAGCCTCTCGTACAAAAAACTTCCTTTAACCCCCCCCCCCCTCCACCCTTTCCTAGGCCGACCCCTACCAAGCTTTCCCTCCACTACAGATTTATACACTCTCGAAGTCCCTTTCTGTTTTGGTAATCCCACACCTCTTCCTAATTTCCAAACTACAAATTCTCTGCATTATATTCACACCACACATTGCCCTCAGACATGACATCTCCGCTTTCTCCAGCCTTCTCCTCATTGCAACATTAATTACCCATGCTTCACACCCATATAAGGAGTTGGTATAATCATACTTTCATACATTCCCTCTTTCCTTCCACAGACAAAGTTTTTTGTCTCCACAGACTCCTAAGTGCACCACTCACCCTTTTCCCCTCATCAATTCTATGATTCACCTCATCCTTCATAGACCCATCTGCTGACACGTCCACTCCCAAATATCTGAATACATTCACCTCCTCCATACTCACTCCCTCTAATCTGATATCCAATCTTTCGTCACCTAATCTTTTCGTTATCCTCATCACCTTACTCTTTCTTATATTCACTTTTAATTTTCTTCTTTTACCAAATTCATCAACCAACCTCTGTAACTTCTCTTCAGAATCTCCCAAAAGCACAGTGTCCCTCAGCAAAGAGCAACTGTGACAACTTCCACTATTGTGTTTGATTTTTTTATCTTTAATTCCCCACACCTCTTGGGCCAAGACCCTCGCATTCAAATTTTCTTACAACCCCATCTATAAAAATAAGAACAACTAAAGTGACATCACACATCCTTGTCTAAGGCCTACTTTTACTGGGAAATAATCCCCCTCTCTCCTACATACTCTAACCCGAGCCTCACTATCCTCGTAAAAACTCTTCGCTGCTTTCAGTAACCTACCTCCTATACCATACAGCTGCAACATCTGCCACATTGACCCCCCTATCCACCCTGTCATATGCCTTTTCCAAATCCATAAATGCCACAAAAACCTCCTTAGCCTTATCTAAATATTGTTCACCTATATGTTTCACTGTAAACACTTGGTCAACATACCCCCTACCTTTCCTAAAGCCTCCTTATTCATCTGCTATCTACTCTCCGTCTTACTCTTAATTCTTTCAATAATAACCCTACCATACACTTTACCTGGTATACTCAGTAAACTACTACTTCTCATTTCAACAAACTGGCCGTATCCCACCAAGGCAGGGTGGCCCAAAAAGAAAAACAAAAATTTCTCTTTTTAAATTTAGTAATTTTTACAGGAGAAGGGGCTACTAGCCCCTTGCTCCCGGCATTTTAATCACCTCTTACAACACGCATGGCTTACAGAGGAAGAATTCTGTTCCACTTCCCTATGGAGATAAGAGGAAATAAACAAGAACAAGAACTAGAAAGAAAATAGAAGAAAACCCTGAGGGGTGTGTGTATATATACACCTACCATCTGACTTACGACCGAGTTCGGTTCCGATAAACCGGTCATGAGTCGAAATGGTCCTAAGTCGAACTTTACTACTGAATATCAACAAAGCATTTTTGTAATGACTTTATTTTATTGTTTTATTTTGGTATTTCATGTTTTACTTTACTTTTTATGCTGTTAGTACTGTATTTTATACTGTAAGGTTTAGGATAAACACTGTGTACAACACAAATAGTTGTTTATTTCCCAGAAATTTGGCATAAAAAACATGGTCGTAAGTCGAGTGGTCGTAAGTCGAGCAGGTCATAAGTCGGATGGTAGGTGTATATACTTGTACATGTATGTGTAGTGTGACCTAAGTGTAATTAGAAGTAGCAAGACATACCTGAAATCTTGCATGTTTATGAGACAGACAAAAGACACCAGCAATCCTACCATCATGTAAAACAAATACAGGCTTCCATTTTACACTCATTTGGCAGGACGGTAGTACCTCCTTGGGCAGCTGCTGTCTACCAACCTACTTCCTAAACTCAGTAAACTTATTCCCCTATAATTTTTACAACCTTTTTTCCCCCTTCCCTTTATATAAAGGAACTATACATGGTCTCTCCCAATCCCTAGGTACCTTCCCCTCTTTCATACATTTATTAAACAAAAACACCAATCACTCCAACATTATATCCTCCCCTGCTTTTAACATTTGTCATGATCCCATCAGTTCCAGCTGCTTTACCCCCTTTCATTCTACGTAATGCCTCGCACACCTCCCACGCTCACATCCTGCTTTCTTCACTCCTAAAAGATGTTATACCTCCTTGACAAGTGCATGAAATTACCGCCTCCCTTTCTTCATCGACATTTAAAAGTTCCTCAAAATATTCCTGCCATCTATCCAATACCTTCAGCTCCCCATCTACTACTCCCCTACTCTGTTTTTAACTGACAAACCCAATCCATTCATTCCCAAGGTTTCTTTATAGTGGATTTTTTTATTTTGTGTAAAATTGGCCAAATTACCAATTTCTGTGCACTTTGAACTTTACAGGGTAGTTGCAATAGTTGAATGGGAGGTATCTTGCACTCAGTTGATAGAATGAAAGGCATACTAGTGAAATAGCTAAGAAACTGGTCAAATGGAGCAATGGACTTGACTTAAAACAGGACTCAAACTGGGAAAAATAGCCGTTGAGTAAATTGTGCCCAGACTGCTAACTTTGCATCTGCATAATTCGTTAAGTTTTCCATTAAATTTCATATTTTTTATATTGCCTACAGAAAAAGATTCTCTATCTCTAGCCTTTCAGAAGAATTTTTTTTATTTAATGTTTTTTAAAGTGGACACTGCATCACCCCTACCCCCACCTTATACTATTACCCCACAACATGGTTGACCTGCATCACCCGCTACCCCCACCATAGATTAATACCAACAATATGATTGACCTGCATCACCCCTACCCCCACCATAGATTAATATCAACAACATGGTTGATCTGCATCACCCCCTACCCCCCCCCCCAGACTAAATTAGGGTAAACATATATTTTTGGATTTCACAGTTTTTTTTTATCCTTACAGTTTTGGTCTTGAGAGAATAATTTTCTTGAATATTATGTATCTCTATTTACATATAACAAATGGCCAGGAACACTGCACTACTATTGAGCCATAAAGCCAATTCATAAATATTTATTTCAATAATGAAGTTTATGGTTAAGTATAAATCACATTAAAAAACTCTGTTTGCATACGATTTCAGGGAGAACAAAGCTCATCTGTTGAATGGGGAATGAATGTATATACTTCATACTGTAATACTGTACAAACTAAAAGTATAGAATATTATGTAAATAAAGAAATGGTAAGTGAACGAAATACTCTAATAAGAATCCTCCAATACATCAAGAAATAATACATAAAACCCAAAATATATGAGGATGACAAAATGCAAACACCTCCAAGTTATAAACATCCACACTTACAAACTTAGAAACCAATTAAAATCTTACAAGAATTGTGCTGTAGTGTGAAAATGCAATCTTCCTCTTCATAACTGTTGTCTATACAAAAAACTGATTTGCAATGTGAAAACTCAGAACCACAACTTGCTTGTAAATTGAAATGCCACCTACACTCTGCGGTAAATCAAATTACTGCAGGCAAGCAAAGACTAATGCACAGTAGTGCTATGATAAGTAGGTCTCACCTCAGCATTGAAGATCTTGTACTCGTGGAGTATCATTTGCACCATCTTCTCATCAATCTTTGTGAGGGTACAGGTTGCATTAAATTTGATTCCTCCAACCTTCTTTTGCTGTATAACAAATGAAACAGTATTATACAGTAGAAATATCTAAATAAAAATATTTGAAACTTAAATTGCACATAGACATTGAGCCCAAATTAATTTCTACTAAAAAAAAAAAAAAAAAAAAAAAAAAAAAAAAAGTGTCCATTTTTTTAATATCATTAAATGCACTGCATTAAGTGGATATCTTTTAACAAAGACCCTAATCTTTCCAGCACATCTAGAGGTTTCCTACATATTAGCATATTGCCAAGATGTGACTCGCAGAAGGAATGAGTTTCTAAGGCATTTGCATAGTAATTTTCACTCATCAGCTAACGTATAGGCATTTGTTTTTACTGCTAAGTGGACAGGGGCAGCAAGGGTTTAAGAAAAATATATCCACATGTTCTAACAACCAGGACCTTCTGGCCGAGAGCCTGATAATCTCACCCCTGAGTTATTTGGCTCCGTGTTGATCATGTGATTACAGTGAAGCACAAATGAGCAATGTTGTGGTAAAGGGAAAGAAGCAGCGTTGTGGTAAAGGGGAAGCAGCAGTGCTGTGGTAAAGGGACAGAAGCAGTCTTGTGGTAAAGGGGAAGAAGCAGTCTTGTGGTAAAGGGGAAGAAGCAGTCTTGTGGTAGAGGGTAAGAAGCAGTTTCTTGCATCGATATGGTTGAAAACTGCCAAATTGTTTAAATATGTTAGATTTACTATAAGAGGATCCTATACAGAACACAAGAAGATCTTTGTATTCCTTACACCTTTATTCACTAACTATGGTCTTTTGTAGGATGCATCACTTGTGACAAAAATCAGTATTTCACAGGATGCAGGGACATCACTGTCTGCATTTCAGTTTATTTTGAGGACAGGTGGCAACCTCCCCAGCCCTCCTTCACACCAGCAACATAATCCAAATTTTATTTTTATAATTACCCATTAATTAAATGCTCAATTCATTTTCCATGCCTAAATCACTTTCCTCAAACACTTTCTTGCAAATGACAAAATTAAGAACACTAAAGCAATCTTTAAATAGACTTTCTTTCTTTCAACACACCGGCCATATCCCACCAAGGCAGGGTGGCCCAAAAAGAAAGACGAAAGTTTATCTTTTAAATTTAATAATTTATATGGGAGAAGGGGTTACTAGCCCCTTGCTCCCGGCATTTTAGTCCCCTCTTACAACACGCATGGCTTACGGAGGAAGAATTCTGTTCCACTTCCCCATGGAGATAAGAGGAAATAAACAAGAACAAGAACTAGAAAGAAAATAGAAGAATACCTAGAGGGGTGTGTATATATATGCTTGTACATGTATGTGTAGTGTGACCTAAGTGCAAGTAGAAGTAGCAAGACATACCTGAAATCTTGCATGTTTATGATACAGACAAAAGACACCAGCAATCCTACCATCATGTAAAACAATTACAGGTTTTCGTTGTACACTCACTTGGCAGGACGGTAGTACCTCCCTGGGCGGTTGCTGTTTACCAACCTACTACCTAGGAGTGAACTTATGTCAGGAACAAATAGTGAACCTGTGTCAGCAACATATAAACCTGTGTCAAGAGTGTGCAATACAACTGAATAATATACACCATAAGAATAAAATACACATTTATGAAAATTTCTTAAACTGTGCAGTGCTACAGAAATTTATTTCACTACCATTAGCTACTTTTCCATTTGCTGTTTAAACTACTTTAAAATCAACTAATAAACTTTCATAAGCCATATTACCAAGAGGTCCACTAGCATCTGCAATAATAATTTTTAGTCATTGAAATATTGTCCCATTTCTGCAACCAAAGATGCTTATTTTACTACTGAGTGTCACCAATTTCTTCTTCTAGGTCTTCAATTTGCTGTATAACCTCATCTTTCTTTTTCACTTTTTCCAGTTGTTCGCGTTCTGGATTTTTTAGTTCACCGTTTGCAATCTGCTTCTCCAGCTTCTCAATGTCGCGCAGTTTCTTCTTTAGATTACGTAATCGCTTGGCAGGATCAGAAGTTGATGGCTGTTTCCCTCCGGCAACTGTGTTGGAAATGTGTGTTTTCCAAATCTTTGGTTATTTCCATGTCTGCTGCTGCAGCTTTCTTTTTGGCTGCTGCTGCTTTCTTTTTCTGTGACTTGGACATTCCATGTTTCGCCGAAAGTGCTAAGCCTGGGATGCCCACATCGTTCATTTAAATAGACATGGCTAAAAAAACAAACTGAACAGCCAAACCTGCCACAGAATTTTCTGAATACAGTGGACCCTTGGTTATCAGTAACTTTTCCTGTCAAAATATAGCCTTGGTTTTCGTGATTTCCCTTGAATTTCGGCGGTCGTACGGTACGTGTCCCAGTGGCCCCATGCACACAAAGCCTCCCACAGATGCATTCAAGAGTCAGTCTGGCATTGTTTCTCAGCGAGTGAGCATCACCCCCATGTTCATACAAAACATTTCATAATAATCCACATTTTTCTGTGCTTGCAACTGCTAAATAAGCCACCATGGGCCCAAAGAAAGCTTCTAGTGTAGCCCTTTGGTAAAGAAGGTGAGAAACACAATAGAATTAAAGAAAGAAATCATAGAAAAATATGAAAGTGGCGTATGTGTGGCCGAGATTGCCAGGACGTACGGTAAGCCACATTCAACTACCACTTTCATCGTGGGGAAGAAAAAGGAAATCAAGGACGCTGATGTTGCGAAAGGAATAAATGTGCTAACGAAACAGAGATCACAGGTAATCGAAGATGTGGAGAAATTGCTGTTGGTGTGGCTCAACCAAAAACAGTTAGTGAGAGATAGTGTTGTGCAGTCGATAATTTGCAAAAAGGCAAGGCAGCTGCATACCAATCTCGTAAAGAAAATGACTAGAACAAGTGCTGATGAATAGTGAATTTAATGTTAGCAAAGGCTGTTTCAAAAATTTCAAGAAGCAAAGTGGCAAACACAGTGTTGTAAGGCATGGTCAGGCAGCAAGCTCAGACAAACATGCGGCTGAAAAATTCATGCATGAATTCAAGGAATATGTAGAGGCTTAAAGATTCCTCCCCCAACAAGTGTTCAATAGAGATGAAATCAGCCTCTTTTGGAAGAAAATGCCAAAGAGGACCTACATCATGCAGGAGGAAAAGGCACTGCCAGGACACAAGCCTATGAAAGACAGGCTAACACTCTTGTTCTGTGGTAATGCTTGTGTGGATTTCAAAGTGAAGCCTTTACTGGTGTATCACTCTGAAAATCCCAACGTTTTCAAGAAAAACAGTGTCATCAAGAGTAAATTGTGTGTGATGTGGAAGGCTTAACAATAAGGTATGGGTCACAAGGGAAACTTTCCTTGTTTGGTTCAATGAAGTGTATGGCCCAAGTGTGAAGAAATGCCTCCTGGATAATAAATTGCCACTCAAGTGCCTCCTGGTAATAGACAATGCTCCTGCTCATCCTCCAGACTTGGATGACCAATTGTTGGAGGAGTTTAGTTTCATCACAGTGAAGATCTTGCCCCCTAATACCACTCCTCTCATTCAGCCCATGGACCAGCAGATCATTTAAAACTTCAAAAAACTCTACACCAAAACAATGTTTCAAAGGTGCTTTTATGTGGCCTCAGACACTGAACTGACCCTAAGAGAGTTCTGCATAACCCTCATAGATAAGACTTGGCAGAGAGTGATTTCCAGGACGATGAACTCTGCTTGGAGAAAATTGTGGCCAGAATGTGTCCAAGAGAAGGATTTTGAAGGTTTTGGGGATGACCCTGTAGACCCTACACCTGTTGTGAAATATATTGTGGCATTGGGAAATTCCATGGAGTTGGATGTGAATGGCCAGGATGTGGAAGACTTGGTGGAGGACCACAGTGAAGAGCTAACCACTGAAGAGCTGCAAGAGCTTCATCTGCAACAGCAACAGACTACAAGAGGAAACTGCTTCACAGGAGGAGGAAGAGAGAGGGAAGAAGGTGCCTTCTTCAAGATTAAGGACATTTCTGCAAAGTGGGGCGAGGAGCAAATGTTTGTGGAAGAACATAACCCTAACAAAGCTGTTGTAGGCCGTGTCTGCGACACGTTCGATGACAATGCCTTGTCCCATTTTAGGCAAACCTTAGAGAGATGCCAGAAACAGAGCTCTCTGGAACAACTTTTTGAGCAACAGGGGTCTAGTGACTCTCAAGCTGGTCTTAGTGCCATTAAAAAACAAAGAAGGGAAGTAACCCCGGATATGTACTCGGTACCTAAAATCTTTTCGGAAGGGGATTTCCCTTCCAAACAATAGTAACTTCTCTCTCTTCCCTCCTCCCATCTTCCATACACCAACAAGAGTCTTCAATAAAGGAAAGTGTGATGTTATTATTGCTTTACATTGATTTGTCATTCTTTTCTGTATGTAAATCTATATTTAAGCTCTAAAAGCAATTTTTTTTTTCAAACAAGTTGGCCGTCTACCCAGAGGCAGGGTGACCCAAAAACAAAGAAAATCCCCAAAAAGAAAATGCTTTCATCATTATTCAACACTTTCAACTCACTCACACATAATCAGTCTTTGCAGAGGTACCCAGGTACAACAGTTTAGAAGCATATATAAAGATATATAACATACCCTTCCAAACGGCCAATATCCCAAACCCCTCCCTTAAAGTGCAGGAATTGTGCTTCCCATTTCCAGTACTCAAGTCCAGTTATATAAAAATAACCGGTTTCCCTGAATCCCTTCACTAAATATTACCCTGCTCACACTCCAACAGCTCATCAGGTCCCAAAACCCATTCGTCTCCATTCACTCGTATCTAGTACGTTCACACATACTTGTTGGATGTCCAAGCCCCTCGCCCACAAAACCTCCTTTACCCCCTCCATTCAACCTTTCTGAGGATGACGCCTTCCTTTCCCTGCAGATTTATATGCTCTCCAAGTCATTCTACTTTGATCCATTCTCTCTAAATGACCAAACCACCTCAACAAACCCTCTTCAGCCCTCTGACTAATACTTTTATTAACTCCACACCTCCTCCTAATTTCCACACTCCGAATTCTCTGCATAATATTTACACAACAGGTTGCCCTTAGACAGGACATCTCCACTGCCTCCAGCCATCTCCTCGCTGCAGCATATGCAACCCAAGCTTCACACCCATATAAGTGTTTGGTACCACTGTATTTTCGTACATTCCCTTCTTTGTCTCCATGGATAACGTTTTTTGTCGCCACAGATACCTCAACGCACCACTCACTTTTTTTCCTTTATCAATTCTATGGTTAACCCCATCCTTCATAAACTCATCCGCTGACAAGTCAACTCCCAAATATCTGAAAACATTCACTTCTTCCATACTCCCTCTCTCCAGTGTGATATCCAAGTTTTCTTTATCTAAATCATTTGATACCCTCATCACCTTACTCTTATCTATGTTCACTTTCAACTTTCTACCTTTACACACCCTCCCAAACTCATCCACTAACCTTTGCAACTTTTCTTTAGAATCTCCCATAAGCACAGTATCATCACCAAAAAGTAACTGTGTCAACTTCCATTTTGTATTTGATTCCCCATAATTTAATCCCACCCCTCTCCCCAACACCCTAGCATTTACTTCTTTTATAACCTCCATCTATAAATATATTAAACAACCATGGTGACATTACACATTCCTATCTAAGACCTACTTTTACCGGGAAGTTATCTCCCTCTCTCCTACACACCCTAACCTGAGCCTCACTATCCTCATAAAAACTCTTTACAGGATTTAGTAACTTACTACATATTCCATATACCTGCATCATCTGCCACACTTCCCCCCTATCCACTCTATCATATGCTTTTTCTAAATCTATAAATGCAATGAAAACTTCCCTACCTTTATCTAAATACTGTTCACATATATAATTCAATGTAAACACTTGATCTACACATCCCTTACCTTCTCTAAAGCCTCCTTGCTCATCTGCAATCCTACTCTCTATCTTACCCCTAATTCTTTCAATAACAACCCTACCGTACACTTTTCCTGGTTTTTTATTTTTATTAACACACTAGCCAATTCCCACCAAGGCAGGGTGGCCCGAAAAAGAAAAACTTTCACCATCATTCACTCCATCACTGTCTTGCCAGAAGGGTGCTTTACACTACAGTTTTTAAACTGCAACATTAACACCCCTCCTTCAGAGTGCAGGCACTGTACTTCCCATCTCCAGGACTCAAGTCCAGCATGCCGGTTTCCCTGAATCCCTTCATAAATGTTACTTTGCTCACACTCCAACAGCACGTCAAGTATTAAAAACCATGTGTCTCCATTCACTCCTATCAAACACACTCACGCATGCCCACTGGAAGTCCAAGCTCCCTCACACACAAAACCTCCTTTACCCCCTCCCTCCAACCTTTCCTAGGCCGACCCCTACCCCGCCTTCCTTCCGCTACAGACTGATACACTCTTGAAGTCAATCTGTTTCGCTCCATTCTCTCTACATGTCCGAACCACCTCAACAACCCTTCCTCAGCCCTCTGGACAACAGTTTTGGCAATCCCGCACCTCCTCCTAACTTCCAAACTACGAATTCTCTGCATTATATTCACACCACACATTGCCCTCCGACATGACATCTCCACTGCCTCCAGCCTTCTCACTGCAACATTCATCACCCATGCTTCACACCCATACAGGAGCGTTGGTAAAACTATACTCTCATACATTCCCCTCTTTGCTTCCAAGGCCAAAGTTCTTTGTCTCCACAGACTCCTCAGTGCACTGCTCACCCTTTTCCTCTCATCAATTCTATGATTCACCTCATCTTTCATAGACCCATCCGCTGACACGTCCACTCCCAAATATCTGAATACATTCACCTCCTCCATACTCTCTCCCTCCAATCTGATATCCAATCTTTCATCACCTAATCTTTTTGTTATCATCATAACCTTAATCTTTCCTGTATTCACTTTCAATTTTCTTCTTTTACATACCCTACCAAATTCATCCACCAAACTCTGCAACTTCTCTTCAGAATCACGCAAGAGCACAGTGTCATCAGCAAAGAGCAACTGTGACAACTCCCACTTTATGTGTGATTCTTTATCTTTTAACTCCACACCTCTTGCCAAGACCCTCGCATTTACTTCTCTTACAACCCCATCTATAAATATATTGAACAACCACGGTGACATCGAACATCCTTGTCTAAGGCCTACTTTTACTGGGAAATAATCTCCCTCTTTCCTACATACTTGAGCCTCACTATCCTCGTAAAAACTCTTCACTGCTTTCAGTAACCTACCTCCTATACCATACATCTGCAACATCTGCCACATTGCCCCCCTATCCACCCTGTCATACACCTTTTCCAAATCCATAAATGCCACAAAAACCTCTTTAGCCTTATCTAAATACTGTTCACTTATATGTTTCACTGTAAACACCTGGTCCACACACCCCCTACCTTTCCTAAAGCCTCCTTGTTCATCTGCTATCCTATTCTGTCTTATTCTTAATTCTTTCAATAATAACTCTACCATACACTTTACCAGGTATACTCAACAGACTTATCCCCCTATAATTTTTGCACTCTCTTTTGTCCCCTTTGCCTTTATACAAAGAAACTATGCATGCTCTCTGCCAATCCCTAGGTACCTTACCCTCTTCCATACATTTATTAAATAATAGCACCAACCACTCCAAAACTATATCCCCACCTGCTTTTAACATTTCTATCTTTATCTATCTTAAAATCGGCAAAAATCAAACATTTCCGCTAATTTGAGCTCAATTTCAAGCTACTCTGTCCCGAAACTAATCAAAATTATCTCTATTTCTGCAATATATTTTCCATTCTATCAAATAAGACCAAGAAATCAAGAATACAACCATAAACACCATATAAACATACACTGCAGATTTGTTTTAAACCAAAAACACAGCCACAGTGTTTTTTTGCGTTATGCACCGAGTGCTGCAGGATTTTTTTTATATGGTGCACACTTACTGAAGAGACCCATTCTCTCATATCTAGGCCCAAATTTACCACTCACAACTTATCTGAGCTGAGTTGAGCTCATCTCATCATACTATGGGACCAATACTGGCTTCAAAGCAGTGATATAATGGGACCGACACCGAAAGGGTTAAAAACTCCATCATATAAAGGATTTTCAACACAGTGTCTTACAGAATTTGCCAGGTTCAAATCTCTTCTTTCTAGACACTTCTGATGCCAATATTAACAGGATTAGAGCAATATTTAAAGAAATATAGCCCTTAAGCAAAAATAATTTCCTTCAGTTCCCCTAACCTACTATTACAGTGGACCCCCGCATAACGATTACCTCCGAATGCGACCAATTATGTAAGTGTATTTATGTAAGTGCGTTTGTACGTGTATGTTTGGGGGTCTGAAATGGACTAATCTACTTCACAATATTTCTTATGGGAACAAATTCGGTCAGTACTGGCACCTGAACATACTTCTGGAGTGAAAAAATATCATTAACCGGGGGTCCACTGTACTATGATTTTTGCCACTTACCTGGAGAGGGGTTCAGGGGTTAACACCCCAGCGGCTCGGTCTGAGACCAGCCCTCGTGGTGGACCAGGGTCTGATCAACCAGGCTGTTATTGCTGGCCATACACAAACTGACGTATGAACCACAGCGTGGTTGGTCAGGTACTGACTTCAGGTGCCTGTCCAGTGCCTTCTTGAAGACAGCCAGGGGTCTATTGGTAATCCCCCTTATGTATGCAGGGAGGCAGTTGAACAGTCTTGGGTCCTGGACACTTATTATGTTGTCTCTCAGTGTACCCATGGTGCCCCTGCTTTTCATTGGGGAAATGTTGCATCTCCTGCTGAGTCTTTTGCTTTTATAGGGAGTGCTTCTCGTGTGCAGGTTTGGTGCTAATCCCTCTAGGATTTTCCAAGTGTATATTATCATGTATCTCTCACCTGCACTCCATGGAATACAGATCAAGGGCCTTCATTTGTTCCCAGTAATTCAGGTGCCTTATCATACTTAGGTGTGCCGTGAAAGTTCTTAGTACACTCTCCAGGTCAACAATTTCCCCTGCCTTGAAGGGGGCAGTTAGTGTACAGCAGTATTCCAGCTTAGAGAGAACAAGCAATTTGAAGAGAATCATCATGGGCTTGGCATCCCTAGTTTTGAATGTTCTCATTATCCATCCTATCATTTTACTAGCAGATGAGGTAGATACATTGTTGTGGTCTTTGAAGGTGAGGTCCTCTGACATTATCACTCTCAGGTCCTTCACATTACTTTTTCACTCTATTGTATGGTTAGAAATTGTTGTATACCCTGATACGGTTTTAATTTCCTGAAGTTTTCCATATCCGAGTAGTTGAAATTTCTCTTTATTGAACTTTATATTGTTTTGAGTAGCCCATTTGAAGATTTGGTTTATGTCCACTTGGAGTCTTGCAGTGTGTCTTCGATAGAGGTCATTGTCATGGCAATCCGGGTGTCATCCGCATATCTGTCTGTGTCAGATACGAGGATGAGGAATAGAATGGGAGCAAGTACTGTGGCTTGTGGAACAGAGCTTTTCACCGTAGCTGCCTCAGACTTTACTCTGTTTACTACTACTCTTCGTGTTCTATTTGTCAGGAAGTTATAGATCCATCTACTAACTTTTCCTGTTATTCCTTTATCACACACATTTTGTGTGCTATTACACTATGGTCACACTTGTCAAAAGCTTTGCAAAGTCTGTTTACTACATCTGTATTTTCTTTATCCTCTACAGCATCCAGGATCCTGTCATAGTGATCCAGTAACTGGGACAGGCAGGAGCGACCTGCTCTAAACCCGTGTTACCCTGGGTTGTGTAACTGATGGGTATCTTGCTTCTTAGAACCCTTTCAAAGATTTTTATGATATGGGATGTTAGTGCTATTGGTCTGGAGTTCTTTGCAATATCTTTACTGCCACCTTTATAGAGTGGGATGTTTTTAGTGAGTGTGGGATGACCCACGTCCATGCTCCCTCTCCATAGAATGCTGAAAGCATGCGACAGGGGCTTTTTGCAGTTCATGATGAGCACGGAGTTCCACGAGTCTGGGCCTGGGGCAGAGTGCATGGGCATGTCATTTATTGCCTTTTCAAAGTTTTGTGGTGTTAGGATAATATCCGAGATTCTTGAGATGACCAAATTTTGGGTCTCATTCATGAAGAATTCATTTGGATTGTTGACCCTTAGTCTGGGCAGCAGTTCGGTGGCTGAACACTGAGTTAGTAGCAGCTGCAATAATATTCAAAATCATACCAGCAGCTATATTTGATGACGTACGAAAGAAATTCACAGTAATGTCTGTTAGTGTTTACGTATCTGCGACGGAGATAGCCAGCAGTGTATTACTGGTTGTAGTAGTGATGGATGATGCATGCCATGTCAAACTCCACAATACCTTGCTCTGGCATTTAATATCACCATCTCCATTTCACTAGTATGTCCTCTGATTTATTGATTCAACTATAAACTGTGGGATAAATGGGAAAAAAAATTCCTATGTCGAGGGAAGATTTAAAAAACAAAATCTTACAGAATAAGTTTATTTTTCTGAATTGAATAAGACTAAAATGAGATGAATTTGATAAATATACACCTACCATCCGACTTACGACCGAGTTCGGTTCCGAGAAACCGGTCGTAAGTCGAAATGGTCCTAAGTCGAACTTTACTACTGAATATCAACAAAACATTTTTGCAATGACTTTATTTTATTGTTTTATTTTGGTATTTCATGTTTTACTTTACTTTTTATGTTGTTAGTACTGTATTTTATACTGTAAGGTTTAGGACAAACACTGTGTACAACACAAATAGTTGTTTATTTCCCAGAAATTTGGCATAAAATACACGGTCGTAAGTCGAGTGGTCGTAAGTCGAGCAGGTCGTAAGTCGGATGGTAGGTGTGTATGATTTTATGGTGTTTTGAAGTTGAAGAAAAAGTTATCACTTATCAGCAACAGAAGCATAAATGCACCAGCAATATTTCCATTTTACAATTTGCTGAATCCCGGTATGATTATTTTTCTGTTGTTTAACTACTTTAACCCTTTTGAGATTCATGCCATAGTACTATGGCTTTGAGCTCAGGGTCTGTGCTGCAGTACTACATGATGAGCTCAGCTCACTCAGATAAGCAGTGAGCAGTAAATATTGGCCTAGATATGAGAGAATGGGTCTATGCAATGACTGTGCACCATATGAAAACAATCCTGCCCCATGCAGCATATGATGGAAAAAAACTGTGCATTGGCAGGAGATGCAACATTTCTCCAGTGAAAAGCTGGGGTGCTATGAGTTAACTAAGGGACAACACAATAACTGTCAGGGGCCCAAGACTGTTCAACTGCCTCCCAGTATATATAAGGGGGATTACCAACAGACCCCTGGCTGTCTTCGAGAAGGCTCTGGACAGGCACCTGAAGTCAGTACCTGATAATCCGGGCTGTGGTTCTTCCGTCAATTTACGTGCAGTCAGCAATAACAGCCTGGTTGATCAGACCCTGATCCACTACAAGGCCTGGTCTCAGACTAGCACTGACCCCTGAAACCCTCTCCAGGTATACTCCATGTATGTACACCTACCGTCCGACTTATGATCGAGTTCGGTTCCGAGAAACGGGTCGTAGGTCGAAATGGTCGTAAGTCGAACTTTACTACTGAATATCAACAAAGCATTTTTGTAATGACTTTATTTTATTGTTTTATTTTGGTATTTCATGTTTTACTTTACTTTTTATGTTGTTAGTACTGTATTTCATACTGTAAGGTTTAGGATAAACACTGTGTACAACACAAATAGTTGTTTATTTCCCAGAAATTTGGCATAAAAAACACGGTCATAAGTCGAGTGGTCATAAGTCGAGCAGGTCGTAAGTCGAGCAGGTCGTAAGTCGGATGGTAGGTGTATATCTGTGGTCATATTCTTGGTTTCTTGGTCTCATTTGATAGAATGGAAGATATATTACAAAAACATAGATGATTTTGATTGGTTTCAGAACTAGAAGTAGCTTGAAATTGAACTCAAACTCACAGAAATGTTCTATTTTTGTCGATATTCCAGAGGATACAAATTGCATCACTCGTCCAATAAGCGTCCAACTCGTCAGTCTAATACGTGTTCTCTATTGCACTGACTATTTATACAATCATTACAATGATGCAGTAGTCTTCATAACAGGAAATCTTCTATTTTTTTGTGTGAATAAAAATTCAAAATGGAAAGCAAGTGTAATATAGGAGAGGCCTGGGGATGTAACTTATGAACAGAGGAAATGTTGTTTTCATAGAAGTCATGTCTATATTGTTTATTCTGGGTCCTATTTTTAAAGTGCCTTCTTTTTAATTTTGTGTGAAATTTTCCCAAATTACCTCTTTCTGATCACTTTATTGGGTAGTTGAAATAGTTAAATGGGCAGTTGCGTACTCAATCAACAGAATGGAAGGCATACTAGTGAAACAGCTAAGAGTTTGGTCAACTGAAACAATGGAATTGGCCTAAAACAGGATTCAACACGGGCAAAATCACTGGTGTATAAGTATCACCAAGACTGCTAACTTTGTGAAAGCGTAATTCCGTAAGTTTTACATCAAATTTCATATCTCCGGTGTCATTACCACTGAAAAAAGATTCTCTATCATAAGGAATTTTTTTTTTGGGGGGGGGGGGAGGGGGGAAGAAGGGAAATTTTTGGACCTTGAGGACAAGTTGCAAATTAGGGGGATCTGCTACTGTGCTTTGTGGCTGAACTTTACTGTTAATAACATGAAATTGTAATAAATTTAGAACGTTTGCTGGTAGGGTAGCTGGATGAAGAACAACTACTACTGATTTCATTGTTTACTTTTGCTAGTTAAGCATAATAGTACATCAGAAACAAAGTCATCACTTGTGTAGTTAACCAATACATCGTGTGAGCCCTCCTGGCCTTAGATTTTGTCACGTGTATGAATAAATTGAAGACGACCCAAAGAGTTGTACTTAAGTCAAAAATGCTGGCAGGGAGCAGACTTGAAGGTACAAAAAATTATGTATACTAGTATGTTGGAGATACAAGTATGCATACCAGTACAATGGACACAGTTTAAGGGTTAATATCAATAAAATCATGAATGCCACCCTAGAAAATGCCCCAAAATTATTTTTTTAACCCAAACTCACAGTCAAAGGCTAACTGTTTCCACCACACACTGCAAGGGGAAGGATTTTTTTTATATAGCTCACATCAACCACACAGGCCTGTTTTCTCATGCTTAAGCAAAAATTTGTGACTCAGAACATTTGAGGTCACTATGATGTACCAATGAGTTATCTAAGCACCACTGATAAAAATAACATAAATCTACATGAAAGACAGTGAAAGCATTTAAAACATAGGTCACTGTTACAAGTAAAAATAGGCAAGGCAAAAGACATGTTGAAATATTCTACATTACACAACAGATATTACTATGCTACACTGTACAATGCTGTTATATAAGCAATACTAACCAAATATAGATAAGAATGAAGCAGGAAAAAGGCTTTATGGGGACATGTCATGGAAATCTTTTAGTTTTCAGGAGGCAAGGAATGAAGTTGTGGGATTTGAATAACACTTTGACCTTCAAGATCACTCATGAACTCTAAATAATGAAAAATAATATGAAATGACATCTGAATGTCCAAAGGACAATTATGAAACAAAAACTATAGCATGAAAAACAAAAAATTAGACTCCTGAAGCAACTCTGGCTACCAAAACTAACATGTTAACACATTACAGAAAGCAGAACCATAAAATAAGGAACAAAAAAAAACTGCAGTCTAAGTCAAGCAAGAGGCTGTAAGTCATACAATGACAGACATCAGCAGTAGTAGGGGAGTCAACAATGCCAGTGACTGCTCAACTTCATGAATTGTGGTCCATACCATACCCAAAAAATTTTTAGAGTCAAAGGCCATAAATCACTGTGTAGGAATTGGTGGAAATATCAGCCCTTTAACTGTAGTCCAAATTAAATACTGTATTATATATAAACCATTCGAAGTCATAAGACAACAAGCCATAGAAAATTTTGAGAAAAAGAGAAAGTTCCCCACTAGTCAAGCTGAAAAGAGTGGAGTTGGTAAGTTTCTTAGTCAAGAAGGTCCACTCAAACTTTATCATAATAGTAAAGTGACTCGGGGAAGGTAGGGGTAAAAGATGATGAGCAACTATGTCAAAAAGAGGGAATACTTGCAAAAAACATCAGAGATTTCACAGCATCTTCACAGCCAAGAAAGGAACAGTGTCAGAGCTAGAAAGGGAAATGCAGAGGTGCCAAAAACTGAATGCATTAATCATGAAACTAGGTAAATAAACAATCAAGCTTCAACAGCAAAATAAAACAAAAAATCTATTGATATACATCACTGATATCATTGTCTTTTCAAGGCTGGCGGTCAGTGAGTCAGTCATCAGGAGGTGTCTATGGGTGTAGAAACATGTATATATACATGGGGCATGTGGAAGTAAATATGAAAGGGAGACAGTAAGAGACCTTATAATCTCCAGGGGAATTTACTGAGGAAGATTAGCTAGTTTAGCTACCTTTACCTCATATTAATCTCCAAAATAGAATAACATAGCATTAGGCTCTCTTCCTACCATCCACTTCCTATGGCTGCAATGCCAACTGGAAAATTGGACAAAAGGATTCCAGGAGAGAGTAGTGCAAATGTGAGAAAGGTAACATTTATGAAGGGATTCAGGGATGACAGCTGAGCTTGAGTCCTGGAGCTGGGAAGCACAGCACCTGTACTGTGAAGGAGGGGCAAGGATGTTGCAGTTCTGAAGGTTATTCAAGTTGTGATGTCAGCATACTTATGGTAAGACAATGAATTGATGGTGAAAGTATTTCTTCTTTTATTGGGTCGCCCTACCTTGGTGGGAGACGGCCAGTGCTATAATAAAAAAAAAAAAAAAAGGGAATTCCACAAAGTTTTCAAAATTACTTGACTAAACCTTGGCTTTTTCCTCAACTCAATTCACCTCAGCCATCTCCTAACATCTTCACCTGATCAAACTTCTGGTTCACCACACTTTTCTCTTTCAAGTGTAACTTAATTATGGACTAGGACAGATCGAAACATCGTCTAAAGATGTATCTCTAATCTGTGGGCTAGTTGTGAAGAGTATTTCCTATACACACATTTTTTTTTTTTCAACAAGTTGGTCGTCTCCCACCGAGGCAGGGTGACCCAAAAAAGAAAGAAAATCCCCAAAAAGAAAATACTTTCATCATCATTCAACACTTTCACCACACTCACACATTATCATTGCTTTTGCAGAGGTGCTCAGAATACAACAGTTTAGAAGCATATAAGTATAAAGATACACAACATATCCCTCCAAACTGCCAATATCCCAAACCCCTCCTTTAAAGTGCAGGCATTGTACTTCCCATTTCCAGGACTCAAGTCCGACTATATGAAAATAACCGGTTTCCCTGAATCCCTTCACTAAATATTACCCTGCTCACACTCCAACAGATCGTCAGGTCCCGAGTATCATTCGTCTCCATTCACTCCTATCTAACATGCACATGCACGCATACTTACATATAATGCCAAGCCCAAAACCAACAAAATATGCCTTGAATATCAAATCTGTGATTTTTCACGAGATAAAACTTTGCTTAAATTTAATCGAGTTCAAAATACTGAAAGTAATTTATTAAAATGAATATCTTCTTTTTTCAACAAACTGGCTGTATCCCACCAAGGTAGGGTGGCCCAAAAAGAAAAACAAAAGTTTCTCTTTTTAACTTTAGTAATGTATACAGGAGAAGGGGTTACTAGCCCCTTACTCCGGTATGTTAGTCACCTCTTACAACACACATGGCTTATGGATGAAGAATTCTGTTCCACTTCCCCATGGAGATAAGAGGAAATAAACAAGAACAGGAACTAGTAAGAAAACAGAAGAAATCCCACAGGGATGTGTGTGTATATATATACTTGTACAAGCATGTGTAGTGTGACCTAAGAGTGAGTAGAAGTAGCAAGAGAAGACCTACAATCTTGCAATAAAATGAATATACATTAATTAAAATTTGACAAGCATTTTACCTTAAAGTAAATGCCAGGCTTCTTCTTATTAAGTCTGATGCCAACAGCCTCTAATTCTGCAGTAAGCAGATCTTTTTGAACCTCTCCTTTAGTAACATCTACCATCATGATCACTAAGTCTGCTGTCCGTGCCACAGCAATAACCTGAAACAAAGTCATTTCCTATATTAATACACCAAATAAAGTTATATTTATGCTAAATTAAATGTGTTCCAATGAATGCAATGATATTTTGTGAAAAATTATGATAAATTCATTATGAAGCCAAGAAAAATGAAAGCATTCACAAGCAGAGGATGAGAGGGGGAAGGGGAAGGGGAGGGGGAAGGGGAAGGGATGGGGAAGGGGGAAGGGGATGGGGGAGGGGGAGGGGGAGGGGGAGGGGGAGGGAGGGGGAGGGGGAGGGGGAGGGGAGGGGGGAGGGGGAGGGGGAGGGGGAGGGGTAGTGTTACAAATGACCTACAATCAAGGAATATAAAGTGTAATGGTACGACTTCAACTCATTCTTGCTTTTATTGACCAGAAAGTTGCAGAGCACAAAAGCAACTCATACACCATTTGTTACAGTAAAACACCCATGACTTACCTCCGTCATCTGTTACAGTAAGACACCTGGAGGTTACCTGGAGGTTATTCCGGGGATCAACGCCCCCGCGGCCCGGTCCATGACCAGGCCTCCCGATGGATCAGGGCCTGATCAACTAGGCTGTTACTGCTGGCCGCACGCAGTCCGACGTACGAGCCACAGCCCGGCTGATCCGGCACTGACTTTAGGTATCTGTCCAGCTCTCTCTTGAAGGCAGCCAGGGGTTTATTGGCAATTCCCCTAATGCTTGATGGGAGGCTGTTGAACAGTTTTGGGCCCCGGACACTTATGGTGTTTTCTCTTAGTGTACCAATGGCACCCCTACTTTTTCTTGGCGGCATTTTGCATCGCCTGCCCAGTCTTTTACTTTCGTAGGGAGTGATTTCTGTGTGCAGATTTGGGACCATTCCTTCCAAGATTTTCCAAGTGTAGATTATGATATATCTCTCCCTCCTGCGTTCCAACGAGTACAAGTCAAGTGCTGCCATGGCTTACTTCCCTCATTTTTTACAGTAAGGCAACCATGGCTTACCTCCCGTATCTGTTACAGTAAGACATCCATGGCTTACCTCCCTCATGTGTTACAACACATCCATTATCATAATAGCCTTTTGAAACAAGACCCAACTCAGATGGAAAAAGCTCAAAAACCTGTTCAATAACTAATATAGTAGCAATTCCTGAAACACCAGAAGGTCCCAATCTAGAATTCCTATTACCAGAATCTTGCTCAGCACTGAGGTACATTAGTTCATCAGTTTGATCTACTCATACAATGATTCATATATATTTGACTTAAAGCAGACAAGGAAGAAAATCCAAATATTAGCCTGTTACGTAGTTAGTAGTGAGGAAGAGAATCCCTATGCTGGCCTATTTGGTAGAAAGCAGTGAGGAGAATGTCAATGCCAGACTGTTGTAAGACAGCAGTGAGGAAGAGAATCCCAGTATCAGTAGTACTGTTAGTGGTGAGGATGAGAATCCCTGTCCTGGCCTGTCTGGTAGTTTGTAGTGAGGTAAAGAATCTTTGTACCAGACTGTTGTTAGGTAAATGGCAGTGAGGAAGAAAATGACTCATGAAATCGTAAAAACACAATGGCAAAAAATCAAGAGAATGGATGGAGCTCAAACCCATGGCAAACAAGGTCGAAAACTGGCGTGAGTTTTAGGACTCGCCTATGAGTTTGAGCCTCAACTGTTATGTGATCTGAGGAAGAGAATCACAATACCAGCATATTGTTAGGTAGTTAGCAGTGATGAAGAAAATCACAGTACCAGTATACTGTCAGGAGCAGCTAGGGAGAAAATCCTCATGCCTGCCTGCTGTTGGGTGTTTAGTGATGAGGGAGGGAATTCCCATGCCAGCCTCTTGTTGGGTTATTAGTGACAAGGAAGTGTCCCCATGCCAGTCAGGTGTTGGGTAGTTAGTGATGTGGGAGAATCCCCATGTCAGACTCTTGTTGGGTATTAGTGATGAGGGACATCTGGCATTAGGTAATGATACAGGCAGAATCACTGTTCTTTAGCAAAACTCACCTACCAGAACCTTGTCCATTTTCAGAGAACTTCAGGTGAACTATGAAATATGGTACCCAGCATAAGATGTAGTTAGATATTCAATAACCTTAGTCCAATATTCAAAATCTTAGACTTTATAAAGCTCTATTTAGGGCAAATGTCCTAATAAAAAAGCTCACTCAGGTAGGTGTGCTTTACATTTCTGAAGAAGACTATTCTTACCTGTCAGCCTCTGCCCTTTCATGGGAAGCACCTTCAATAACACCAGGTAAACCTGGCATTATTAAATATGGTATGTGAATCTTCTTACTTGCCTGCCTCTGCTTATTCTGTAGGAAACACCCTAAATAATACCAGATAAAGCTTACCTGCCTGCCTCTACCTTTTCCTTGGGAAGCACCCTCAATAATACCAGGTAAATCTAACAACTGGATGTTGGCGCCTTTATATTCAATAACTCCTGGAATGCAGGTCAGTGTTGTGAATTCGTACGATGCTGCTACACTCTGAGTGTTGGTCAATGTGCTCAGCAAAGTGGACTGTGGAGAAAATAAACTAGATAAATATAATACATTATACTAATGTAGGCAGTTAAATGTATGAATTTTCATTTTGTAAGTCTCATGCCATATTAAAATACTTATTAAAACAGTCCTTGCCATACTGATACGATGCAGAAAAACAAAATAGTTCTGTATTAGAACAAATGGCAAGAAACAGCAAAACCCTGATTTGAAGTCTTTCTGATTTAACAGACAATATTGCTTATCTGGATAAAGTTTGGAAACTATGGACAAAGTAATTAAATTCAAAATTGTCCATTACTGTTATAGTCTGCTGGGAAAATTTATTAGATTTAATGGATAAAGTTCACCAAATCCAGAAATACCTATTATTATGATCATGAAAAAGCAATCTCATCATTTGAATTTAACGGACAATGGGTATTACCAGACACCTTTTCCCCCTCCCCTTTCCCAATTAATCCATTAATTTAAAGTTTCACTATACAGCATGCTAAAACTATATTTAATAAACTATTTCCTAATAAAAGAAAAGAATGATCTATTAATGTCTTTCTTTACTCTTATTTCTTCTAGGAAGTGACATTCAGAAGGAAGATATTACTAACATTTGCAAGAATACTTCAGTGTGTATTACCCCTTACCTTGCCAACAGATGGGAAGCCAATTAGTGCCACTCTGGCATCGCCACTTTTCATAACATCAAAACCCTCACCTTTCTCCCCTTTCTTGCCCTGTGGCTCAAGTAGTTGTGTTCGATACTTTGCTAGTTTGGCTTTCAGTACACCCAAGTGGTACTCAGTGGCTGTAGAAATAAAGATCACTTCAATTATAATACTCAAAGTAGTTTAAAAGGTTTATTGCAAATGACTAACATTTGCACATATACACCTACCATCCGACTTACGACCTGCTCGACTTACGACCACTCGACTTATGACCATGTTTTTTATGCCAAATATCTGGGAAATAAACAACTACTTGTGTTGTACACAGTGTTTATCCTAAACCTTACAGTATAAAATACAGTACTAACAGCATAAAAAGTAAAGTAAAACATGAAATACCAAAATAAAACAATAAAATAGTCATTACAAAAATGTGATGTTGATATTCAGTAGTAAAGTTCGACTTACGACCACTTCGACTTACGACTGGTTTCTCGGAACCAAACTCGGTCGTAAGTCGGATGATATGTGTATTATCATGATGGTATCTATGGCTCTATTTTCATTCACATTGTATAATGCATACAAGATATGATGTAGGGCGAAATGACAGTAGTTTGTTGGATTATGTATTGGTAGATAAAAGACTGTTGAGTAGACTTCAGGATGTACATGTTTATAGAGGGGCCACAGATATATCAGATCACTTTCTAGTTGTAGCTACACTGAGAGTAAAAGGTAGATGGGATACAAGGAGAATAGAAGCATCAGGGAAGAGAGAGGTGAAGGTTTATAAACTAAAAGAGGAGGCAGTTAGGGTAAGATATAAACAGCTATTGGAGGTTAGATGGGCTAATGAGAGCATAGGAAATGGGGTCGAAGAGGTATGGGGGTAGGTTTAAAAATGTAGTGTTAGAGTGTTCAGCAGAAGTTTGTGGTTACAGGAAAGTGGGTGAGGGAGGGAAGAGGAGCAATTGGTGGAATGATGTAAAGAGAGTAGTAAGAGAGAAAAAGTTAGCATATGAGAAGTTTTTACAAAGTAGAAGTGATGCAAGGAGGGAAGAGTATATGGAGAAAAAGAGAGAGGTTAAGAGAGTGGTGAAGCAATGTAAAAAGAGCAAATGAGAGAGAGGGTGAGATGTTATCAACAAATTTTGTTGAAAATAAAAAAAAGTTTTGGAGTGAGATTAACAAGTTAAGAAAGCCTACAGAACAAATGGATTTGTCAGTTAAAAATAGGACAGGAGAGTTATTAAATGGAGAGTTAGAGGTACTGGGAAGATGGAGGGAATATTTTGAGGAATTGTTAAATGCTGATGAAGATAGGGAAGCTGTGATTTCGTGTATAGGGCAAGGAGGAATAACATCTTGTAGGAGTGAGGAAGAGCCAGTTGTGAGTGTGGGGGAAGTTCGTGAGGCAGTAGGTAAAATGAAAGGGGGTAAGGCAGCCGGGATTGATGGGATAAAGATAGAAATGTTAAAAGCAGGTGGGAATATAGTTTTGGAGTAGTTGGTGCAATTATTTAATAAATGTATGGAAGAGGGTAAGGTACCTAGTGATTGGCAGAGAGCATGCATAGTTCCTTTGTATAAAGGCAAAGGGGACAAAAGAGAGTGCAAAAATTATAGGGGTATAAGTCTGTTGAGTATACCTGGTAAAGTGTATGGTAGAGTTATTATTGAAAGAATTAAGAGTAAGACGGG
This sequence comes from Cherax quadricarinatus, assembly GCF_026875155.1. Taxonomy (NCBI): domain Eukaryota; kingdom Metazoa; phylum Arthropoda; class Malacostraca; order Decapoda; family Parastacidae; genus Cherax; species Cherax quadricarinatus. The sequence goes on along the minus strand of NC_069408.1, from coordinate 7,414,722 downwards.
GAATAGGATAGCAGATGAACAAGGAGGCTTTAGGAAAGGTAGGGGGTGTGTGGACCAGGTGTTTACAGTGAAACATATAAGTGAACAGTATTTAGATAAGGCTAAAGAGGTTTTTGTGGCATTTATGGATTTGGAAAAGGCGTATGACAGGGTGGATAGGGGGGTAATGTGGCAGATGTTGCAGGTGTATGGTGTAGGAGGTAGGTTACTGAAAGCAGTGAAGAGTTTTTACGAGGATAGTGAGGCTCAAGTATGTAGGAAAGAGGGAAATTATTTCCCAGTAAAAGTAGGCCTTAGACAAGGATGTGTGATGTCACCGTGGTTGTTTAATATATTTATAGATGGGGTTGTAAGAGAAGTAAATGCGAGGGTCTTGGCAAGAGGCGTGGAGTTAAAAGATAAAGAATCACACATAAAGTGGGAGTTGTCACAGTTGCTCTTTGCTGATGACACTGTGCTCTTGGGAGATTCTGAAGAGAAGTTGCAGAGATTGGTGGATGAATTTGGTAGGGTGTGCAAAAGAAGAAAATTAAAAGTGAATACAGGAAAGAGTAAGGTTATGAGGATAACAAAAAGATTAGGTGATGAAAGATTGGATATCAGATTGGAGGGAGAGAGTATGGAGGAGGTGAATGTATTCAGATATTTGGGAGTGGACGTGTCAGCGGATGGGTCTATGAAAGATGAAGTGAATCATAGAATTGATGAGGGGAAAAGGGTGAGTGGTGCACTTAGGAGTCTGTGGAGACAAAGAACTTTGTCCTTGGAGACAAAGAGGGGAATGTATGAGAGTATAGTTTTACCAACACTCTTATATGGGTGTGAAGCATGGGTGATGAATGTTGCAGCGAGGAGAAGGCTGGAGGCAGTGGAGATGTCATGTCTGAGGGCAATGTGTGGTGTGAATTTAATGCAGAGAATTCGTAGTTTGGAAGTTAGGAGGAGGTGCGGGATTACCAAAACTGTTGTCCAGAGGGATGAGGAAGGGTTGTTGAGGTGGTTCAGACATGTAGAGAGAATGGAGCGAAACAGAGTGACTTCAAGAGTGTATCAGTCTGTAGTGGAAGGAAGGCGGGGTAGGGGTCGGCCTAGGAAAGGTTGGAGGGAGGGGGTAAAGGAGGTTTTGTGTGCGAGGGGCTTGGACTTCCAGCAGGCATGCGTGAGCGTGTTTGATAGGAGTGAATGGAGACAAATGGTTTTTAATACTTGACGTGCTGTTGGAGTGTGAGCAAAGTAACATTTATGAAGGGGTTCAGGGAAACCGGCAGGCCGGACTTGAGTCCTGGAGATGGGAAGTACAGTGCCTGCACTCTGAAGGAGGGGTGTTAATGATGCAGTTTAAACTGTAGTGTAAAGCACCCTTCTGGCAAGACAGTGATGGAGTGAATGATGGTGAAAGTTTTTCTTTTTCAGGCCACCCTGCCTTGGTGGGAATCGGCCAGTGTGATAATAAATAAATAAAATTGTCTAACAACCTGTTGCCTCAGGAAGCTAACTTTCCAGAAAATAGTTTCAAGCAGTGTAAAGAATTTAAACCCATAAACAGTGTAAGACTTCTACATATACACTATACAAATCTGGTAAAAAATAATACATGTCAGTTTGCTTATCAAATGGTACACAGAAACAAATAAAATATTTAAGATAAATGTTATGGGGAAAAAACACTGTAATTAGTAATGTTAAAGGCAAACCATACAGTGGTTTTAGCATGGTAGGCACCCTTCAAAATGATATTCATTTAAAATGTGTACACATAAGTATGTACAGTACTAAAGATAATGAATATTGAATGGAATTGTGCATCTCAGGACTAGTGGATGGAGGATCAAGCTTCCACTGCTCCTTGCACTCTACGGATCACAGGGGTCCATGATTATAAATGAATATGCAGTAAAACCTCTGTATTTGGATGTACCTTTATTAATAAAATGTAGTATTTGCAAATGTTACTATATTCAGAACAACACATGCTTTTTTTGAGCACTTGTGATTCAACTGTTATTTTTTTGAATAACTTTGTGTTACTTTTATTTCATTATTAAAAATAAGTGATCATGGTTCCGAATAAGAATAGTGAAGAAAATTTTAAAAGGAAAGCTGTAAGAGCCACCATTGAACTAAAAAAAGAATATGGCATGTCAACGTCCGACTTAAAAATGGTTTGTGAAAAGTAACTTTCGAAGTCTGGAATGAATTAATTCAATTTACATTATTTCCTATGGAAAAAATTAATCCAATATTCAGAAAATTCGATATTTAGAACACTCTCAGGAACCAATTAATTTCAAATACAGAGGTTCTCCTGTAAACACCGGAACCCTTCTATGTCTACTAAGGAAATCATCGCCCCCAATTAGGGAGATATCTTTTATAACATTTCTACTGTTACACAAATAACCCGCACATAAAAGAGAGAAGCTTACGACGACGTTTCGGTCCGACTTGGACCATTTACAAAGTAAATGGGCCAAGTCGGACCGAAACGTCGTCGTAAGCTTCTCTCTTTTATGTGCGGGTTATTTGTGTATCATTCCAGTCACGGTATTGTGCCTTTTTTTGTTATTTCTACTGTTAAAATTATGCTACATCTACTATGGCGGGACACCACCTTGAAAGAAGCTAACGTGTCAAGTAATTCTTTATGAACTGTCCAGACAATTACCGCCTTCGTTGTCGTTTAAATATTCGTTGTGCAATTGAAAAAAAAAAAAAAAAAAAAAAAAAAAAAAAAAAAAAAAAAAAAAAAAAGCAATTGCAACTTGTATATATACTACCAATTCAGAGTCATGTACCTATATATCTGTTATATCTATGTGACTCTGATGGATTAGTATTATACCCCTTCAAGATTTTTTTAATATTCCACATACACTTTTTAAATTGCACCAAAGTGGTTGTGTCACTTACCTTTTATATCCTACCTCACACCCCCCTCCCACCCTTTTCCAATATTTCTATCCTTACCCATCTTTCTTCCTTACCCATCTTACCAAAGACTCTGGTCTGAAATACGAACATGTGAGAAGTATAGCAATATTTTGGTATATTATTCAGAACATTAGCATTTACATAAATCTCAGGGCTGGACACAAAAAAGCGAGTGAGTTGGTATGTATGACAGTGAAAGAATTTACAGTACCCATGAAGAGCCTCTGGTTGTGTGGAGCATTTCATGAACACTAAAACCTACTGTAAGCCTAATGGGACATAATATAATAAACATTGTACATATATGAATAAACAGAAGTGTGTATGGGAACTTTAACCATGGTCATAACATGTAGCAGGTCCAGCATTGTAACACTGATTTATGAAAATTTCAGTAGCTAAATTTCAAAGACAAGCATTGACCATGACATGTCTGCATCTGCTGCACCAGCTATGACCCTACCGTGCCACCGAGGCAGACATATCACAGACGTACTGTTTGTGAAATTTTCCTATTGAAAGCTTCATAGCTCAGCGGTACAGAACAATTGTTCAAGTCTCCATCCATTCTTCTGGTTATTCAGTGACAGTTATTCATTAAGACTTGTCATGTTATCTTAAATTCATTGTACATATATATTTGTATACAAAGATATTAAAGATATAAAAATGGATCAAGATAATTCTTATAAATAAAATAAGCAATGCTGTGTATCCTAAGGATTTTCTGATTATTGTATACTGTGTAAATTCAGTAAATGCAAATAAAGAATCTAAATCTAATTGTAAATATGAAAGCATATTAAAAATATAGCATAGTACATAAGAAAAATGAATGTAGTTAAATTCCAGCAAAATAAATTACATTACAATGTAAAGTTTTTTACATTAAACAACATTTAATACAATAACTAAACTTGATGTAATGATATTTTAAGTAATAGAAGCTTAGTACAGTATGTTGAAATAGTAGTGATCATACAGAGAAACCAATACAAAACAGTAGAGGGTATTTACAAGAAGATTTGTTGAAATATGTGGGCCAAACATCTTAGTAAGAAGAGGGTACCCAGACCTGGATAATTCTCATGCACACATCTACAATGACAAGAACCCTAATGGAAGTAAGTCACTGACTTTTTTGGGAGTTATTCAAGGCAATTTATACACACGTTAGTATGTATGATAACTGTACTGATGTGGACGTGTACCTATATAAACTTATTAAAGTGTGACTATCTTGGGAGGGAAGTACATAGTCATAACTGCTGCATTACACCTCTCACCTTTTTATATCTACTAATACATCAGCTCTGCACAGCTCACTTTACAACACAATTATCAATTCATTAAGGATGTGTGTTGTGCAACATACACAGTTAACAATCATTTGCAAGTAACAATATTTTCAGGGGAGGTGAGCAGTTGTTGGTCACCTGAGGTCATGCTGGCTAACACACACTTGTTGCCTACCTTTATTCTTCTGTGTCCTGGCTATCTCCTTCTCTATCTCGCCGATTCTCTCGAGGATACCCATGATGTGTGAGTTACAGTAGAATAAATGAGTGAGTAAGTGGTAGTTGAGTGTTAGTATTGAGAGAGTGAGGAACGTGTGTTGTTGTGGCCGCCCCGGGGGTCCACCTTCACCATCACATTACATCATCTTTATCCTATTATTCTCCACTTGGGCTTCCATAACACACCGCAGATTATATCTATTTATCCCGGTGTGTAAGTAGATAAAGTGTAGCGAGGTTGTTAAGAGAGATATTGTAGATAATAAAGGTTGTGTACCTGGGGTGTAGTGTGAGAGTGAGACAACAGATGGCGGGTAGTGTGTGCTGCTCTGTGAGGCTCCTCGCTCTTCTCTCATATATTTTACTCTCACCACTACACTACTGCTTCAATACCTCTACAATTTTGTACCCGGGGAAAGTCTATCAAGCTCGCCACTCCTGCGCTGAGGGATAATAAAACGAGCGTAAGCAAATGCATTTTTTGAGGGCAATTAAGGAGGGTGTGAAGCATGTATGCATTAAGCAGGATGAAGCTATGACAGCTGTCCCAGCATGCTCGCCCTCACCCTGCCACACTATACCCTCACGTTATGTGTATTACAGTGTTGTGGCCTGTGTATCCATCATACGGTTGACTCTGCATGCACTAGTATACCCATTTAATTTTGCTTGGTGTCAGCTGTCACCTGGCAGGTATAGCCCCTAGGCTGGTCCACTCCCGTCCATACATCGTAACCTTCACTTATATTACACATATTTTACACACTTGTTTAAACTTGTACAATAGTTTTATTAATGATACGTGAATACACTTAACGTTGGTTAATTCCACAAAGTTATTGATTATAATAATAATAATATATATAATACTGTTATTTCCATCCAATCCTTCAATATTTTTCATGCAGGTGGCTTGTGGCCTCGTTGGCAAAGTTCTCACTTCACACAGTAATAATAATATCTTTATTTACTACAAGTACATGTACAAGGTATACAGTCCTAGCTGACATCAGTGACATACTACTTATTCATGTGCCTACTACATACACAGAACAATACACGCAAATATAAACCCTCCACTCAAACTTCTCACCAACCTACACAGGACACACGACCACAACACAAGACACAGATCTCTTTTTGATATACCTCGTATCCATATCACACTGTGTAAAAACTCTATGCACATAAAGGACCCCAAAATATGGAATTCATTACCAGAAGATATTAAAGTAACCCAGTCTGAAAATCAATTTAAGACTTCTCAAAAGCCACTTAATCACCCTAGACTAAACGCTAAATACTCGGTACACACTTACTCACTTATGTACTCCCACATAATAACTTCAACAATCACTTTGAACCTTTTATCCATTGTTGACAGGAATATAATTGAATCATTGTTTTTCACAAAAAGCATTTTCGAATATGAATATATCTTTGTATTATACAAATTTTGATTCATTTATAATTAATATTCTACTGTACAACTATGAAATAATTACTATCCTACTGTACAACTAGGATATACTCCTTAGTGTTAAGTAGACTGTAAGCCAATAATGTTAAGTTGGCCCATAATGCCAAGGCATAATAGAGGCTCTCTTTGCTTTGCAACCCACTATTGTAAATACAAGATCTCAATGTACTGTTTGCAAAGACATAAAATAAATAAATAAACAAATAGAAAGCCGCCTGTTATGCTGAGCATTCCGGGCAAATTAGGTCAGTTTTGTCCCAGGATGCAACCCACACCAGTCGACTAACACCCAGGTACCCATTTTACTGATGGGTGAACATAAAAAACCTGTGTAAAAAAAAATACGCCCAATGTTTCTACCCTCGTTGGGAATCTAACCCAGACACTCGCTGTGTGAAGCGAGAGCTTTAGCCACCAGGCCACGAAGGGTCTGGGTTCGATTCTCGGTAAGGGTGGAAACATTGGGTGTTTCTTTACACCTACTGTCCATGTTCACCCATCAGTAAAATGGGTACCTGAGTGTTAGTCGACTGGTGTGGGTCGCATCCTGGGACAAAACTGACCCAATTTGCCCAAAATGCTCTGCATAAAAAGCAGCTTTCTATATTAATATACTATACTAGAAAGCTGCTAGTAGTATGTCATTGATGTCAGCTAGGCCTGTACTCTTTGTACATGTACCTGTAGAAATAGTTATTATGCTTATATAATATCAGTAATGCATTACCAGTCACCTTAAAATTACTTTTAACACATCTAATACAAACTTAACAATCCATTATATTTGAACTTGTGGTTTTGCCAAACAATTTAAAAAATTGTCCATACAGTGGTGCACACCTGACCCCAGTGGAAATAAGTCACTTTTGACTTTTTGGGGTTATCCCAGGTAATTTACAGTGATATGTGTACCTGTGCCTGAATAAACCTACTATAGTGAGTGTAGTAGTAGTTGTTGTTTCTCATATATAATGGACGAAGTGTTCAGTAAACACGCCAGAACAGTTCACTTTGTTTCTTGAGTTATCCAAGGTTAAAAATACGATATAAAAACGCTGAAAATTTAAACTTTTTTTTTCCAACAAGTTGGCCGTCTCCCACGAGGCAGGGTGACCCAAAAAGAAAGAAAATCCCTTCATCATCATTCAACACTTTCACCTCACTCATACATAATCACTGTCTTTGCAGAGGCAAACAGATATGACAGTTTAAAATTGCTGTTAATAAAAAGTCCCTCCAAACCGTCAATATCCCAAACTCCTCCTTTGAAGTGCAGACATTGTACTTCTCATTTCCAGGACTCCAGCCTGGCTAACCGATTTCCCTAAATCCCTTCACTAAATATTACTCTGCTTACACTCCAACAGCTCCTCAGGTCCCAAAAACCATTCGTCTCCATTCACTCCTATCTAACACGCGTGCACACGCTTGCTGGAAGTCCAAGCCCCTCACCCCCTCCCTCTAACCTTTTCGAGGACGACCCTTACCCCTCCTTCCTTCCCCTACAGATTTATATGCTTTCCAAGTCATTCTACTTTGATCCATTCTCTCTAAATGACCAAACTACCTCAACCCCTCTACAGCTCTCTGACTAATATTTTTAGTAACTCCACATCTCCTAATTTCCACACTCCGAATTCTCTTCATAATATTTACACTACACATTGCCCTTAGACAGGACATCTGCACTGCCTCCACTCGCCTCCTCACTGCAGCATTTACAACCTAAGCTTCACACCCATATAAGAGTGTTGGCACCACTATACTTTCACACATTCCCTTCTTTGCCTCCATAGATAACGTTTTGTCTCCACAGATACCTCAGTGCACCACTCACCTTTTTTTCCATCATCATTTTATGGTTAACCTCATCCTTCATAAACCCATCTACTGACAAGTCAACTCCCAAATATCTGAAAACATTTCTTCCATACTCCCTCTCTCCAGTGTGATATCCAATTTTTCTTTATCTAAATCGTTTGATACCCTCATCATCTTACTCTTTTCTATGTTGCCTTTCAACTTTCTACCTTTACACACACTCCCAAACTCATTCATTAACCTTTGCAACTTTTCTTTAGACTCTCCTATAAGCTCAGTATCATCAGCAAAAAGTAACTGTCAACTCCCATTTTGTACTTGATTCCCCATAATTTAATCCCACCCCTCTCCCCAACACCCTAGCATTTACTTCTTTTACAACCCCATCTATAAATATATTATGTCTGAGGCATAAATAAAAACTTGCCAGCGTTGTCTAGATGTAACGTACATTGTGTGTGTGTGTGTGCGTGCGTGCGTGCGTGTGTGCATGCGTGTGTGCATGCGTGTGTGTGTGCGCATGCATGCATGTGTGTGTGCGTGCGCATGCATGCGTGTATGCGTGCACGTGCGTGTGCGCGCATATACTCACCTAGTTGTGGTTGCAGGGGTCAATTCACAGCTCATGGCCCCGCTTCTTCTCTGGTCGCTACCACATGTTCTTGTGTGTGTGTGTTCACCTAATTTTGGTTGCAGGGGTCAAGTAATAGCTCCTGGCCCCGCCTCTTCACTGGTCGCTACTAGGTCCACTCTCCCTGGTCCATGAGTGTGCACGCGCACTCGCCTATATGTGGTTGCAAGGGTCGAGTCAAAGCTCTTGGCCCCTCTTCTCTGGCCGATACTGGGTCACTCCCCGATCTTACAGCCTTGTCATACCTTTTCATAAAGCTATGTATGGAACTTGCCTCCACTACTTCACTCTTCAGATTATTCCACTTCCTGACAATTATAAGACTAAAGAAATACTTCCTAACATACCTGTGACTCATGTGGGTTTTCATCTTCCATTTGTGGCCCCTTGTTCCTGTGTCCCATCTTAGAAACATTCGAGCCCTGTCTACCTTGTCAATTCCTCTCAGTACTTTATACATCACTATGTCCTCCCTATCCCTACTATCCTCTAGTGTCATCAGGTCGAGTTCCCTTAACCTCTCCTCGTAAGACATATCCTCAGTTCCGGTATTAGTCTTTTTGGGAAACTTTTGTATTTTCTCCAACTTCTTGATGTGTTTGACTAGGTGTGGGTTCCTTACTGCTGCTGCATACTCAAGTATGGGCTTGACGTGAACAGTGTAGTGTTGTGAATGACTCCTTACTTAAATGTTGAAATGTTATTCTCAGGTTTGCCAAGCGCCCATATGCTGCAGCAGTTATCTGATTGATGTGCGCCTCAGGGACATGCTCGGTATAATGCTTACCACAAATCCTTTTCTTTAAGTGAAGTTTGCAGCCTTTGATCCCCTTACTTCTACTCCATCTGCGATCTTCTTTATCCTTCCCCAATTTTAAATGACTTTGCACTTGCTGGGCTTGAACACCAGGAGCCATTTGTCGGACTAGATTTGCAGCCTATCTAGATCTCCTTGTAATATTACCTGATCCTTGCCCACTTGTATTCTCCTGATTATTTTCACACCATCGAACAGCGGCACTTCTTCCATCTTCTCGTTCACATATACAAGAACCACCACCGGACCTAGGACTGTGGAACCCCACTCAACACGTGTGCCCACCCTGATACTTCATCACATACAAACACACGTTGTTTACTTCCTGTCAGGAATTCTCTGATCCATTCCAGTACTTTCCCTGCTATTCCTGCCTGCTCATGTGTGTGTGTGTGTGTGTGTGTGTGTTAGTTACCATTTGGTCTTAGGCACATGTCGATTAGACACTAGGCCTGTTGTATGTGCATGCATGTGTGTGTGTGTGTGTGTGTGTGTGTGTGTGTGTGTGTGTGTGTTGTGTGTGTGTGTGTGAGAGAGAGAGAGAGAGAGAGGGGGGGGGGAAGGGGTGTGCACGCTCACGCACGAGGATGTGTAACAAAACGTGGGAAACCATACATACCTTAAAAAAAAAAAAAGGTGGGAAGGTTCTTGTAGCTGGGAGAGAATGGACCTAGCAGAGACCAGCGAAGCGGCAAGGTCCAGGAACTGTGAATTGACCACTGCAACCACATATAGGCGCGCGTACACACACACAAGACTAGTCCCAGAGCTAAGAGGTATGTCCTACGAGGAGAGGTTAAGGGAAATCAACCTGACGACACTGGAGGACAGGAGAGATAGGGGGGACATGATAACGACATACAAAATACTGAGAGCAATTGACAAGGTGGACAAAGACAGGATGTTCCAGAGATTGGACACAGTAACAAGGGGACACAGTTGGAAGCTGAAGACACAGATGAATCACAGGGATGTTAGGAAGTATTTCTTCAGCCACAGAGTAGTCAGTAAGTGGAATAGTTTGGGAAGCGATGTAGTGGAGGATCCATACATAGCTTTAAGCAGAGGTATGATAAAGCTCACGGCTCAGGGAGAGTGACCTAGTAGCGATCAGTGAAGAGGCGGGGCCAGGAGCTCGGACTCGACCCCCGCAACCTCAACTAGGTGAGTACAACTAGGTGAGGTGAGTACACACACACACGCGCACACATGCACACACACGCGCACACACACATGCACACACACATGCACACACACATGCACACACACACGCACACATGCACACACATGCACACACATGCACACACACGGATACACACACACAAGATTGTGGAAGGGCAAAGAAGACCGCAGACGGAGTACTGACTAGGGGGGCCAGAGACTACAAACTTCACTCAAGGAAAAAGATCTTGGGGTGAGTATAACACCAGGCACATCTCCTGAGGTGCACATCAACCAAATAACTGTTGCAGAATATGGGCGCCTAGCAAACCTCAGAACAGCTTTCCGACATCTTAATAAGGAATCGTTCAGGACCCTGTACTCCATTTACGTTAGGCCCATATTGGAGAATGCGGCACCAGTTTGGAACCCACACCTAGCCAAGCACGTAAAGAAACTAATAGTGCAAAGGTTTCCAACAAGACTAGTCCCAGAGCTAAGGATATGTCCTACGAGGAGAGGTTAAGGGAAATCGAACTGACGACACTGGAGGACAGGAGAGATAGGGGGGGCATGATGACGACATACAAAATACTGAGAGCAATTGACAAGGTGGACAAAGACAGGATGTTCCAGAGATTGGACACAGTAACAAGGGGACACAGTTGGAAGCTGAAGACACAGATGAATCACAGGGATGTTAGGAAGTATTTCTTCAGCCACAGAGTAGTCAGTAAGTGGAATAGTTTGGGAAGCGATGTAGTGGAGGCAGGATCCATACATAGCTTTAAGCAGAGGTATGATAAAGCTCACGGCTCAGGGAGAGTGACCTAGTACGATCAGTGAAGAGGCGGGGCCAGGAGCTCGGACTCGACCCCCGCAACCTCAACTAGGTGAGGTGAGTACACACACACACGCGCACACATGCACACACACGCGCACACACACATGCACACACACATGCACACACACATGCACACCCCACAACGCACACACACAAGCGCACACACATGCACACACATGCACACACATGCACACACACGGATACACACACACAAGATTGTGGAAGGGCAAAGAAGACCGCAGACGGAGTACTGACTAGGGGGGCCAGAGACTACAAACTTCACT
>NC_069408.1:7395736-7400736 GCF_026875155.1 Cherax quadricarinatus | reverse complement strand
ACACACGACACACACACACACGACACACACACGACACACACACACACACGACACACACACACACACACACACACACACACACACACACGACACACACACACACACGACACACACACATGACACACCCCGACACACACACACACGACACACACACACGACACCCCACACACGACACACACACACGACACACACACATCGACACACACACGACACACACACACGACACACACACTCGACACACACGACACACACACACGACACACACACGACTCACACACACGACACACACACACACGACACACACACACGACACACACACACGACACACACACGACACACACACGACACACACACACGACACACACACACGACACACGCACGACACACGCACGAGACACACCACACGCACACTACACGCACGCGCGCGCACACACACACACACACACACACACACACACACACACACACACACACACACACACACACACACACGACACACACACGACACACACGCACGACACACACGCACGACACACACACACGACACACACGACACACACACACGACACACACACGACACACACACACGACACACACACACGACACATGCGCACTACACACACATTCACTACTCACACACGATTACATGATGGAAGGGATAGACACTGAAGTGTCCCTGTTTGCAGATGTGAAGTTGATGAGAAGAATTAAATCGGATAAGGATCAAGCAGGACTACAGAGACCTGGACAGGCTGGACACTTGATCCAGAAACTGGCTTCTCGAATTCAACCCTGCCAAATTCAAAGTCATGATGGTTTGGGAAGGGCAAAGAAGATCGCAGACAGAGTATAGCAAGGTGGACAAGGACTACAAACCTCACTCAAGGAGAAAGATCTTGGGGTGACCATAACACCGAGCACGTCTCCGGAGGCACACATTATCCAGATAACTGCTGCAGCATATGGGAGCCTGGCAAACCCGAGAATAGCGTTCCGATATCTTAATAAGGAATCGTTCAAGACACTGTACACTCTGTACGTTAGGCCCATACTGGAGTATGCAGCACCAGTCTAGAACGCACACCAGGTCAAGCACGTCAAGAAGTTAGAAAAAGTACAAAGGTTTGCAACAAGGCTAGTTCCAGAGCTCAGGGGAATGTTTTACGATGAAAGGTTGAGGGAAATCGGACTGACGACACTGGAGGACAGAAGGGTCAGGGGAGACATGATAACGACATACAAGATACTGCTGGGAATAGATAAGGTGGACAGAGACAGGATGTTCCAGAGAGGGGACACAGAAACAAGGGGTCACAATTGGAAGCTGAAGGCTCAGACGAGTCACAGGGACGTTAGGAAGTATTTCTTCAGTCATAGAGTCGTCAGGAAGTGGAATAGCCTAGCAAGTGACGTAGTGGAGGCAGTAACCATACATTGGTTTAAGACGAGGTATGACAAAGCTCAGGAGGTAGAGAGAGGACCTAGTAGTGATCAGTGAAGAGGCAGGGCCAGGAGCCGAGTCTCGACCCCTGCAACCATAATTAGGTGAGTACAATTAGGCGAGTACACTCACACACGGGCCAGGAGCTATGAATCGACCCCTGCAACCACAACTAGGTGAGTACACACACACACACGTGCGCGCGCAAACACACGTGTGCGCATAAACACACGCGAGCACAAACACGTGCGAGCACAAACACGCACACACACGCACACACGCACACACGCACACACACGCACACAAACGCGCACACAAACGCGCACACAAACGCACGCACAAACACGCACGCGCACACCCACACACACCCACACACACTCACTATCTCTCATACACTCTCTCTCTCTCTCTCTCTCTCTCTCTCTCTCTCTCTCTCTCTCTCTCTCTCTCTCTCTCTCTCTCTCTCTCTCTCTCTCTCTCTCTCTCTCTCTCTCTTACACATACAAGTAGGGAACAGGATGAAGTTAGAGTCATCTGTGGGCCAGCATTTTCATTTCATCAACTGACTTTATCTCGTTGACATCATTATGGTGTACGAATGTGTTCCATACTCGAGTCATCCTGGGTATATATGATCTCAGATGGAGTGATGTTCTGGAGAAGGGTACAGCCAGAGTGAAGTTGCTGCTTTCTGCCCGTCTTGTGGCATAAAAGCTTGTTTCACGCTGTCCTCGAAGTGGACCCAAGTGTGGTACTTTGACAATATTGGCCTTGTACATAACAGTAAGTCCACCCACATCCCTCCTGTGTTGAAGGCTCGGCTGAAATGACTACATTTGCCTCTTTCCACAGAGAAGGCCATTTACACTGTACTAGGCAGTGCTGAAAGATGCGGGTTAGAGGTGCTGCTAGCTGGTCTGCACATCTCGGCAATCTTGGGCTCAACTTGTCTTGGCCCACAGCCTTTTCTTGGTCAAGCGATTTAAGAAGGAAGTGCACCTCTTCCTGCCTAATTGTCACCACTGACAGTTTTGACACAGTTCTTGCAGCTAGCCAAGGAGGGTCCCTTGCTGGATCAGGAACTTGCATTTTGGTAGCAAAGTGTTCGGCAAAGAGGTCCGCTTTCTCTTGACTACTAGTAGAGGTGGTCCTATCCTGTCGATTTAGAGGTGGAATGAGTTCATCAGGCAGATAACCTTGTCTGTCCTTGACCGGGGACCACCAGGTTTTGGAGCCTACCCTACCTGATAAGTAAGTTTATTCAGGTATACACAAATACAGTTACATAGAATTATCATACATAGCATATGTGTAGAGAACCTGGGATAACCCAAAAAAAATCATAGTGACTTATTTCCATTGGGGTCCTTTTACCTTATTATTATAACATAAAGGTTATAATATTTTCTTTTCATTCTATAATGAAGATAACATCTTATTATCATACTAAAAAGACTATCTACTACACGAAGGTCATTAAGACTATCTACAATACGAGGGTCATTACTAGAAATAAGGTAAAATTTACACGTATGTTAGCTAAAAAATAGAAAATCATTCCCTTCCCTTTCTGTAGCTACATTTATCAGACACCTTTTGGCACTCTTCTTGAACTGGTTCATGCTATGACTGGCTTTGACATGTGCGGGTAGTCAGTTCCATTCCTTTATTGCTGTACAATAAAAGGTGTTTGAAGCCTAGCCACTGACTGTGGGTACTACAAAGTTGTGCTCTCTCCCCCTTGTACTATGATTGCTTTGGTTCCCAACCTTGACAAAATTGACAGCAAGATATTCTGGACACTGTGAGCAATTTTATAACCATGATTTAGCTTCAGTTGTTTTACTCGGTCTTCAACATTCAGCATATCCAACTGCTGTAATTCATCCTGGCCTACATGTTCTCTTGGTCCAGCCCCAGGATGAATCTTATGATTTTGCTCTGGGTGATTTGCAGTCTATCTTTCAGTTTTTTTGTCAAGGCAGAGTACCATGAAGAGCAAGCGTAATCCATATGTCATTGTATAAGGGCTAGACATAGGGTCCTGCGAGCCTCAGTAGGTAGACACTGTGCTTGTCTATACAGGAACTTCAGTCTGGCATTCGCTTTCTTTACTACACTGTTCGCTATCAATTCTCCTGACATCCATGGGTCAAAGGGGATTCCCAGATATTTTACTGATGAAACCAAAGTGATAGGCTCCCCATTACACTGGACATTAAAATTATTTACCCTTCTCAGTTTGTTTCGTGCCAAAGAGAATGGCTTCAGTTTTCCCGAGGTGTAATGATAGTTTGTTGTCTACTAACCATTTTCTGCAGGACTCCAGTTCCAGTGTTAAAACATTAGCTATATCTTGTGGGTCTTTACCTGACACTAACAGCACTGTCATCTGCTAGCTTTCTTCTTGTGTCCATCTCCCATTTAGCGATGGCCCACTTTTGAACGACACCCATATGCTTACAGGCTTGCCTGTGCAAGTTCCTGTTGTAGGTGGTAGGATGTCTCTTATACCTTCGCCATGCCTTGTACTTAGCAGTAGCAGCCTCTCTACAACGAAAGCCAAACCAAGGCTGATCCGTAGGCTTTGTCACATATTGCCGGCGAGGAATGTGTTCTTGTTGTAGATTAAGGATGTGTCCAGTGAAGGCTTTCACTTGGTTGTCAACATCCCCTTGGAGAAGAGCATTCCAATGGTGGTGGCGAGCTCAGAGCAAAGGGCTGGCCAGTTACCTCTTTCCCATAGCCAGGTTGTGCGTGTGGACACCTCACCTTGTTATGTTGGGATCTTAAGTGTCGTAAAAACAGCCTTGTGGTCAGATGACCCAACGTAGCCGAGGGGTTGACAAGTGACTATACCTTCTACTAATCGCTCACTACTGGGTCAAGGGAGGAGCCAGAGATGTGAGTAGGGAAATCAACAAAATTCCTCATGTCAAATACTGCAAGAAGGTCATCAAAGTCCCTCTGTATAAGGTGTTGGTTAAGGTCGCCAACAATTATGACATGTTGACAGTTGTGTTGTAGCAGAAGGGAGTCCAGATTTTCCATTAGGAAGTTGATGGGGTCTGCATGTTGCCACTGAGGTCTGTACATTGCACATGCTAGTACAGAGGTACTAGTGTTTATGCATAGCTTGAAGAACATCATTACAAGATGAGTAAGGATGGCAACATCAATGTTCTGGGCATGTACACGTTTAGAGAAGCTAGCTAGCTCTCTCTCTCCCCCCTCCCTCTCTGTCTCTGTCTGTCTCTCCCTCTGTCTCCCTCTCTGTCCCTCTCTCTATATCTCCCTCTCTGTCCCTCTCTCTATCTCTCTCCCTCTGTCCCTCTCTCCCTCTGTACCTCTCTCCCTCTGTACCTCTCTCCCTCTGTACCTCTCTCCCTCTGTACCTCTCTCCTCTGTACCTCTCCCCTCTGTACCTCTCCTCTGTACCTCTCTCCCTCTGTACCTCTCCCTCTCTGTACCTCTTTCCCTCTCTCCCTCTGTACCTCTCTCCCTCTACCCTCTCCCTCTGTACCTCTCTCCATCTACCCCTCTCCCTCTGTACCTCTCT
>NC_069408.1:7313236-7390736 GCF_026875155.1 Cherax quadricarinatus | reverse complement strand
TACCTTATTGTACGTGAATTATTTCAAGTTTGGTGAACAGTTTCGTTAAACTGTTAATAATTTACTTTTATCTTCCACTAAATCATTGACACTCACTGTTTGGTGTAGTGTAGTGGCTAATTTTACTCATTTTTTATTAATTATTTATGGCTTAATAATGTGTGTTTTGACCTTTGTATTTTTGCTGTCATTACTGGTAAAAACAAGGTATTATAAAACATGTAATGGGAGATGATGGAACTATTATAAAGCGGGAGCATTAAGAGTATATATAGTAGGTAATACTGCAGGTGTTAAAGCCTAGCTGATTAGCCATAGAAATTATATCAGTATTGACATTTTAAAACTATCGTTTGTTCATGGATTGTATACCTTGTTGGAAAACAATAGGCTGCACAGTCCACCCCACCCCAAGGGAAGCTCCTTGATGCTAGTGAAGGGCTCTTGCTCCAAGGAACTGGACTTGTCCTCCGCTTTCCTGGATCGATCTTGATTGTCTTTCACTCCTACTATACAGGATTAGTTGTTCCCCGTAATAATAAAACTTTTAAGCATATCCCATTCCTCAGGCGCTATATGACCTCAACGGGCTTAGCGCTTCTCCTTGATTAAGAAAATGTATATATAGGTATACTATGGGGATAAGAGATGAAAATTTGGGATAGGATAACACAGAGTCAAAGTGAATTAGTTCCTACTGAACAAAATGATGATTGGTAGTGGGAAGACGGTAGCTTAGAGATTAGAGCACTTGGGTGTTGGTTTGTTTTACATTGAGCAGCGTTGATGAAGATGACCTTGCAATAACGAAGAGTACTACATACCCTGAGAACACGTCTGCATCAGTACAAAACGAAAATAAAAATTTAAAATAATGTAATTTTATAGTCTGGCGAACTTTTTTTATACAGTATAGTACAAGCTATCAAACAACTTCACATATAACAGTGCAATTAAAATAATGCTGAGGAGGGGAGGGGGGCGATTGTAAAGTACCAGGCCAAATTGTTCCGAAACTTGCGTAGTGGTAAGTGGTGTTCAGGTAAATGTCAGAAGATTGCTTAAAGGAGAACACCACCACGAAGTGAAGGACGAAATAGTGGCCACTAAGATAAAAGTATCAGTATTTTTCAGATTGTTCTGTAAGGCGGGGATTCTCATCCTGGTGTAATAAGCCCCTGGAGGGGGGGGGGGCATTCGGTTTCATAACTGTAAGGAGAAAACAATGGTAATAAATGTGTAGATTCCTGTCTTTCGATCTCGACTTAAGGACCAAAAAAAAAAAATCTGAGGGACTTGTATTTCTGATCCAAGCTTGAAGTCTGCATAGAGAGATTTCCACACTTAATTGTAGCTCTGGGGGACTAGTTTCCCAGTACCTTTAAGCTACTGGACAGCAGATATTCCTGCAGACTGTGCTCAGAGCAGGCACTAGTTATATAACTGAAGGACTAGTTATAGGAAAGCTACACCCACTAATTAGATAAATGAGGTATGTGAATATTATATAAGTGCTTATAAATGTATAAATTTGAAATTTGGGGAGAATAACGATTGAGGTATATATGAATTAGGACACAGTTTATATTAAAGACGAGGGCGAGAGATCGTCCTCGCTGTTTAGGAAATTATGAAACCTACATCTAACTACATGAGTAATGTTATGCTTAGATCATACAGCAGAGTTGATTAAGGTATTCCTGTCCCGTGGAATAAGTCAAATTAGTTAAGAAATAGATCTTTTCTAAAGTTTTCAATTTATTGATACATTTCTCATATCAAATGGTTAATTTTGCACCGAAACTATCTTATTCCTTAAATAACCTTGCTATAATGGACGTAATTAATAAAACGACCAAAGTCACTTGAAATTCATTTGGAATTATTAAACATCAATAATATTTTTTACCTTTATACTGAGACTGATTTTTGCGGATTTATTGCTTACTCATTTTTTGTTGTGGTTATTCGGCAAAACAAATGTTGATTTTTAAGACAAGGTACATTGGTGTCTTTGGTAATTAAGCTTCTTGCAGACCACCCTAAGATTAATTATATAGGTAAAAACAACTGTGATAAAATATCGATAGGCCCAGTGACGCAGCCAGGATTTCAGTCTAATGGAGGGGAAGAAGTGAGGTAAAAATTGTCAGAAAAATCTAAGAACTCGTTTTTGTAAATACATATGATTTTCAATATGCATGTGAAATTTCTTATTCTGTCACTGGTTTATATAATAGTGAAAATTTTGCCACTGGAAAAAATAAATATTTGCATCTGGGGAGCTTTAGCCCCATTAGCTCATCCATACCCCCGTGGCTGCGCCACTGGATAGACCTAGTCTGACTACGGAACAGACAAGGTATAATTAGACTGGTCTAAAAAATTAGCTGTCTGTGGGTTATTAAATTAGTCTTCTCCAAAGGAAGGTTCTTTGATGCCCCTGAGGGGCTCTTGATAGGAGTTGGAATTGACCTCCCCTTCGTTGGATCGAACCTGCTTGCCTCCCTCTCTCCACAGGAACTGTATTACACGCCCATCCTGCACATTCTCACTGTTATTATACATATTGCGGATGTCCGCCTCGTCTTTCGTTGATACGGATTCCCACGGTACATGACAGGAATTCGACTTGCCACATCCCATCGTCCTTCATTTACAACTTTGATTAAGCCGCATTTCTAGTAAACAGATTGCGTTTTTTATTGGGTTTCTGGACACTCCGATGTTGGAGCAACGAACAAGTAGATTCGACCGTTTGGTCAACCTTCCAATTTTTCAGAGGTAGCGTTTCCTCGGACTATTTTTCAAACATCTCTTGACAACTTCGCGACCCCTAGTAACAGCAGTGATCCGAGTTGTGCCAAAACAAGCTTGTTTTTCGTTCAACGTCTTCCCACCACTGTTGTGCTTGAAGATTGCATACTATTGATGTCAACTAAGCCTGTATATCTTGTACATGTTCTTGTAGAATATATATATAATATATATATATATATATATATATATATATATATATATATATATATATATATATATATATATATATATATATATATATATATGTGTGTGTGCAATAAGATCACAGTAAACAGGTGATTTTAAAATATGCAAAACAACCACTGTGAAAGAGTAGTGAAATTCCAAGCGCTTTCGTGACTACTCACATTGTCAAGGAACTATGTTCCTCGACAATGTGAGTAGTCACGAAAGCGCTTGGAATTTCACTACTCTTTCACAGTGGTTGTTTTGCATATATTGTGTGTGTGTGTGTGTACACATATACTAGCCACGCGCCTTGCTTGCAGATGCCTCCTGGAAAAACGCGAGGACTGGGCGTTTGTCAGTATTGTCATTGAGCAAGATATGAACTGACTTGCACTATCAATTCACCGTATCTTAATAGACTGCCCTGTCTGTCAGAAGCCATGCAGGATTCACTTCCGATGTCTCTGCTGCCCCAGCACACACTGACCTCACTGAAAGTCCCATCTTTCACGCATATTCTCTGACTTAACAGAAACTAACCTATTGCATCAATTTTGTAGATCTTTCTTTAGCACCCCTTTTCCCTAATCCGACTAACAGAAACCCTTGCACACTCCTGTCCCTCCCTACCATCCATCACATATCAAGCCCCGCCCGTGGTATGGTTTGTTTGCAATCTTGTCATTTCGATTTCGTGAGTCATCACTTATCAATCCCTGCAGCGCTGTATGACCCCTTTGGGTTTAGTGCTTAACTTGATTATACTATTATTGTATCTAATGGTTTACTAATCCCCCGTGAATGTAATAGGTCTACATGAGGTGGTAGTTATAACCTCCTGGTGGTGCCTAGGCTGAGCTGTAGTAACATCTATTAGTAATTTTTATCAGTATTAGTAACACCACTTTGTATGGATACTTTGATCTATATGACATTTTACATAATTAAACCAGGAACCATTTTTGCCTAACACGATGATTTTCCCATCAATCCATCCCACTGAACGGTTTCTCAAAGAAATTAAATTGCGAGTCTCAACCCCCCCCCCCCTTCCTAAAAAAAATTGCCATCCCCCTGGAAATTTTTACAAATGACAGTAACATACAGGGAGGTTAAACATGCATGTGATATCCTAAAGAGAAATCGTTGCCAGAATGTAAACTTAGTTAACAGCCTAGCCATGTGCAGCTCTGGTGGTGCAAATAAGCGATGTGGTGATGAACAATTAGCCAACCCTTACGCTTTTTTTTTTTCCCCCAGTGATTTCGCTCGCATTTTTGACTGTTGAGGCTGTAAACCAGAAAAAGGTTTTGATCTGGAAATTTTTCTATCAAGGAAAAAGTTTTTCTTGGAATTGTCTGGAGAGGTCGAATCAATGGTGTTAATGGTTACCAGGACATTCTCAAAGCAGTGCCCAACCTACATACATACCTAATACATTAAACACAAATGACCCTAAATAGATAACGTCTTGGGTAAAAAAGGCATTTACATGATAATCCAAGCAGGAGAGAGAGAGAAAGAGTCACTTTACTGACCATTATATCAAATTTAAGAGATATCAAAAAAGGAACAAGGAAAACAAAAAGAAAACACGAAATTTAGGTTGGGAGTTTTCTCAAGTACAGAGGCATAAAATTTGGAAGAAGACAGGTCCCACTTAAATGTAACTCAGGTCAACTTACTGTTAGTGACAATGAAATGTGTACCGTTATTAGCACTTATTTTCTATCTGTTTTTACACAGGAGGATAAAACAAAATTCCAGAAATCAAGTCATACAGGTCAGGACAAAAATTATACAATGTCAAAGTCATGAGTGACATGGTCTTCAAACAACTAGACAGATTGAAACCAAACAAGTCACAGGGTTCTGATGAGCTGTTTTCAAACAAACTAAAGGATAAAGGGGAACTTAGCACATTATTGTATAGTCTCTAGCAGATCGCTACAAATGGGCATCGTACGGGATACGTGAAAAATGGCTAATGTTACATCTTTTAACAAAGTAGAAAATAAATTTTTAGCTTAAAATTATAGACCACTCAGCTCTAGCATCAACTGTGTGACAAATGACGGAATCAATAATTATGGATGTATTTTGAGTTCCCTTGAAAGATGTAGGTGAATTAATGCATCTCAGCACGGTTTTACAAAGGGGTGTTCTTGCCTTAAGAATTTACTTTAATTTTCCAGTAAGGTATTGGAGATGTAGAAACTTGCGAAGAATACAGTTTTATGTACATGGACTTCAGTAAATCCTATAATAAGAGTTCCACACACGGGAAATTAATGAGGAAAGAGGAAGTATACGTTCCAGAAGATATTTTCTCTAGAGACGTGCGGCGCTGTATGACCCTTGTAGGTTCAGCGCTTCTTTTTGATTATAATAATTCTCTTGAAACATGAGATTCCATTCTGATTTCTCTCCATTTGTGCAAAAATGGAGAGAAATCAGAATGGAATCAGTATTTGGATGCTTGCTCAAAATTTGGGTATACGACATAGATGAGAGAATAAATAGCGACATAAGCAAGTTACCATTGGACAAATAAAAGTTTGCCGACAAGATTAAAATAGGCCATCAGATATTTTCTGATGAAGACACTAGAAAACCAAAGAATGAACTGACTAGGTTGATGTGGCCGAAAAGTGTCAGATGCAGTTTAGTGTGAAACGGTGCAAGGTTCCACTGCTAGGAAAAGAAACTAACATGGTACTTAATAACCTAAATTATGTATATCACAATCAAAATGAATGCGAAAAAGTTGTGTGTGTTCAGGTTAGCAGAAATTTAAAACCATGTCAACTGTGCATAAGTATCCCCACAGGCGCTATATAATCCTACGGGTTTAGCGCTTCCCCATGATTATAATACTGTGCATAAGTATACGCAGTAAGACGTAGACCTGTTTTCGAATTCCTTGAACTGAGCCTGAATGCCTAGGGCAATGAAGCTACGAGAATTCTTAGCTTCATGTTGAGCTAGAAATAATGGAAGCCCCCAGGTTACACTTCAGATTTATGTATCTGGTGTGACCTCATACGGATTTTGCGGCTGTTCTGGCCTCCTTGTTGAAGACTAGACATAAATTTACAGGAAATTGAACGGAAAATGATGTTTATTCCGTGTATTAGAAACATTTACTAAGTAGAAAGGATGAATTCTGTGAATTTGCCGTCTCTGAGAAGACGAAAAATTAGGATGGATTGAAGTATATAAATGGAAAACGAATAAGTAAATGGGATAAAATAACATGCCGAAAATATCTAACCAAGACATGACTCGAAACAATGAATTTACTTTGGATACATTTAGATTATATTTAAATATTTATTTTACAAGTAAATGAGTGGGTGAGTGTGAATTGGACCTGCCTAGCATGGGCCAGTAGGCCTACTGCAGTGGTCCACTTTTATTATCTCAAGTCTTGAGAATATTGAAATGCTGGTCTTTCATAACAGACTCAGTGAGTCCTACAAAAGATGTGTGTCATATATATATTTGTATAAAGTTGCTGTTGCAATCGCAGTGTTAGGTGCTCGTCTGCGATATTGATCACTCAACATGTCAAGACATGTCTTCAGATCGAAAAGCAGAACTCACTTTTCTTGTCTTTGAATGTCTGTGTACGAGTCAAATTTCTACGATAAGTGAACATTCTCCAGATGTATTAGTTCATTGATGTGCGATATAATTATTCCAATGTTTGGATCAACTAATGTGCAAACGTGATGGTCCCCAAGACCTTAACTTCCCCCCCCCCCCGGCCTCTACTTTACCTTTTGATGAGTTCTGAGAGTTCTACTCCCAGAGCCCAATCATGCGTCAGGTTTGTCTGGTGCTTGCCTGGTCAACCAGGCTGTTGCTGCAGGAGGCCCGCTGAGCCACATATCCATCGCAGCCTGGTTGGTCTGTCCAGTTTCCTCTTAAAAACTTCTACATTTGTCACAGCAGTCTTTCTGATATCTTCTGGTAAGATGTTGAATAGTCTGGGGCCACGGATGCTTAGTGTTTCCTTATTATCCCCACTGTACCCCTGCTTTTCACTGGGTTTATTTTGCACTTTCTCTCATGTATCTCACTCCAGTGTGCAGATTTGGACGAAGTCCTCAAGTGCTTTCCAGGTACATGTATATATTACCATGTGTATATCCCCCACTCCAATGAGTATATATTTAAGTCTTTAGGATATTCCCAGAAATTTATATGCTTTGACTCTATGACGGCTGTAAACAATTTCTATATCTGTTTCAGCTCTGATATTTTCCCTGTCCTAAACAGGGCCGTCAGCACTGAGCAATATTCCAAATGAGAGAACAAGTGATTTGAAAAGTGTCACCACTTGCATTATTTCCCTTCTTTGGAAAGTTCTCATCCTCCTGACTGTCGGGAACTTGGTCTCATTGTGTTAGGAGACATGGGATGGGTGATGAGAATTTCGTCAAGCATTATGGGTTCAGCAGCTACGGGAGTCGTTGGATGTGCCATATACACAGGTTCTTCATGAGTGGTAGACTGACTGATGTGAATCCTGTTGTCTTTGTCCACGATATTCCCTTCAAGATAGGGTTGCCTTGTTACCGGTGAAAGACTCTCGATCCAGAAAATTTGAGATAGTTTACCTTTCTTTGGATCAAAGGTGATTGCCTCCCATTCCATAGGGCAAAGGCACCATATGATCCCCATGGGTTTAGCGATTCCCCTTGAATATCTATAAAAGCGGTTATATCTTTTGGATACGACAGCTGGTAAGTATAACAGTGTGAAATGGTTGGTATTAATGTTAATAAGAAATGGAAAGTGATTTCCAGAAGTAGGAGGAGAATGAAATTGAGGAAGATCGAAGCCGGGTTAAAGTACTAGAATCATTTATCTGTTCTTCAGGACGAACATTCTATAACTGGAATAAGAAAGCAAGACAGAGGGCGTGTTTTCCAGGAGTAGGTGAAGGTTAGATAACATCATCTCAGGTAATGGGAACAAACCCAAACTTTCCTTAGTGCGAGGAGTAGTTCTGGACAGGTGCAACGTAGTTATTGATCTTGTTAGGTCAGAGGATGGGATCCCGATCATATGTAACTTTTTTCCTAGAAGAAGAATGGGAAGTGAATCAATGTGTAGGATAATTGGTGTAAATTTCTAGCTGACAGTTACTGCGAGGAACTTGAATATTCAGTCTTTGACAACTGTGATAATTTCTATGGTAAAATTAATATGAACGCAAGATATGAATCTTTCTTGGGCAGGGGTGGTAGCGATGGCTAATTCAGCCGAAGGAGCCGCTGATAAAGTGTGCAAGATTTTAAACTCATAGAAGATAAGGATATGTGTGTGAGAAACAAAGGATGGTAGAGAGCAGATGTTAGAATACAGGATAGCTCATAAAATAGTTACTGCTAAAATTAGTTGTATTTCTGTCGCTATACTATCCAAGAAAGGAACAGTGGAGGATGGTGATAAATTCCAGTGCAGTAAAATATAAAAATGTATACATGTGTTTGTTTGTGCGTATGGATTTTTGTATGTAGTGCACTTTCACTTCCTTAAGCTATACTGATGACTTAGTCACACTGCACACTCACAAATTCTTTATGTTGATGGTTCTGATCACCAATCCACTGGTGCAGCTGGTAGTGCTGCTGTTAGCATACAGAGTAATGTCTCTCATAAAGAAATTGGAGCATGTATCAATAACTGGGCCTCTACCCTTCAAACAGAACTGTTTGCCATACTCCTTCCACTCAAATGCATCCTTTGTATCTAAGGTAGACACTTTAATTGTAACTGATTCTCTATCATCCATAAATGCTCTCAATTCTTTAAGTATAAACTGTGGCATGCTTGTGTCAGAAGCCAGACAAGGTATGGTAGGATTGTAGAGAGTGGAGTCGGAGTGCACATGATGTGGATTCAGTCTCACGTTGGTCTTCAGATGCATGATAGAACTGATGAACTGGCTGAGTTATATGCCTTTCAAAGAGGGGGTAGATTACAATCTTGGGCTGTCAGTCAACAGTTTGAGAACAATACTAAAAGAAATTCAGCTAAACTTTATTAATTAAGACTGAGGGAAACTGACACCAGTCAGTCCATCAATCATCATTCTATCATGCAGGAGGAGCCACATGTCTATGATGTATCCAACAAAATAAGCAGACTCTTTGATGTCACTACCGCCCGGCTCCGGCTGGGTTACAAGCATCCCTGGGAGGTTTCAGCCACCACCACCAGATGTAGACCAAATGAAATGTAAACTTTGCCTGGTGGACAGTTGTCACACCTTGTCATTATATACTGGAGTGCAATAAAATTAATTATTTCAAAGACAACTCACTCAGAAATGTTCAAGAAATGTCAAAGTACATTACAAACCATTCTGGAAAAACACCCTGATTTTGTTCCTGTAAATAAAGCATTACTATTTTGTGTGTGTGTGTGTGTGTGTGTAGGTATGTGTGTGTACGTGTGTGTGTGTGCGCGTATGCGTGCATAAATAACTCATTACTATTGTGACCGGATATAAACATATAAATAGTTCATTACCACCGCAACTTATTCTGCTATCAAAAATTTGTAGTCTAGTCCCTGGACCCATTATGTACTTCTGTAATTCTTTGACTACCACCCACATTATTATAATCAAAGCTGTATAATCCTCCGGGTTTAGCGCTTCCCCTTGATTATATTAATAATAATAATATAATCAAAGAAAACGCTAAACTACCGCCCACAGGATGGGTATGAGGTGCATAATAAAAGATGTTAAACTAGAGTAATATACACACACACAAACACACACACACACACACACACCTGGCAAACCTGAGAACACCGTGTACGTCAGGCCCATACTGGAGTATGCAGCACATGTTTGGAACCAACACTTGATCAAGCACGTCAAGAAATTAGAGAAAGTGCAAAGGTTAGTTCCAGAGCTAAGGAGAATGTCCTATGAAGAAAGGTTAAGGGAAATCGGTGTGATGACAATGGAGGAGAGGAAGGTCAGGGGAGACATGATAACGACATATAAAATATTGCGCAGAATAGACAAGGTGGACAAAGACAGGATGTTCCAGGGAGGGGACACAGAAACAAGAGGTCACAATTGGAAGTTGAAGACTCAGATGAGTCAAAGGGATGTTAGGAAGTATTTCTTCAGTCATAGAGTTGTCAGGCAGTGGAACAGCCTAGAAAGTGGCGTAGTGGAGGCGGGAACCATACATAGTTTTAAGACAAGGTTTGATAAAGCTCATGGAGCAGGGAGAGAGAGGACCCAGTAGCAGCCGGTGAAGAGGCGGGGCTAGGAGCTAAGACTCGACCTCTGCAACCACAAATAGGTGAGTACACACACTTCAGTCTGGAGGTCCCAAGGTGTTAATTGCAATGATGTATAACCCACTGCAGAACAGCAGGAGGCCAAGGCAAGAATATGATGAGAGTAATAGAGCGATGCTTGACATACTGGCTAAAGTGGCCAGAAGGGCTCATGCGTGCTGGGCAAAGGTGCTGATTGTGGGTGACTTCAGTCACAAGGAAATCGACTGTGAGAACCTGGAGCCACATGGGGGCCCAGAAACATGGATAGCTAAGATGATGGAGGTGTACTGGAAAACCTCATGTACCAACACGTAAGGGACACTACCAGAGAGAGAGGAGACGATGAACCAGCAAGATTGGACATGGTATTTACCTTGGGTGGTACAAACATTGAGGATATCACATACGAAATACCCCTCGGGGCCAGTGACCATGTGGTTCTGAGCTTTGAATACATAGAGTTACAAGATAGGACTCACAGCAGTGGATTCAAGTTGGAAAAATTGGAATGAAGCCAAACTACGAGAGAGGGGACTACACTGGCATGAATTTCCTGCATGGGGTCCAGTGGGACAGAAAACTGGCTGGTAAGCCAGTAAACGAGATGATGGAATATGTGACAACAACAGACCAGGAAGCTGAGGAGAGGTTTGTACTCAAGCGTAACAGAAATAACGAGAAAGCCAGGACGAGCCCTCAAAACCAAGTGTGCTAGAGAATGGAAGAAGTATAGAAGGCAAAGGACCCAGGAGAATAAGGAGAGCAGTCGTAGAACCAGAAATGAATATGCACAGGAAAGAAACGAGACCGAACGACAATACGAAAATGACATAGCAACGAAAGCCAAATCTGACCCAAAGCTGTTGTATAGCCACATCAGGAGGAAAACAATAGTCAGGGACCAGGTAATCAGGCTGAGGAAGGAAGGAGGAGAGATCACAAGAAACGACCGTGAAGTATGTAAGGAGCTCAACATGAGATTCAAAGAAGTGTTCACAAAGGAGACAGAAGGGACTCCAGAAAGACAGAGAGGTGGGGTACACCATCAAGTGTTGGACACAATACATACAACCGAGGATGAAGTGAAGAGGCTGCTAAATGAGCCAGATACCTCAATACACAACCCACACATAGAAGAGAGGAGCTTACGACGACGTTTCGGTCCGACCTGGACCATTTACAGAGTCACACTAACCAGAAGTGGAGCAGGACAGCTATATATAGGCAGGAAGAGGTAGTGTTGGTAGTAGTAGTAGTAGTGGTAGTGGGGAACTAAGGAGGAGGAGCCAGTCCAATATAAAGAAAGGGGGAGCACTGCAAGGGAGCTAGGTGCCCACAGAGGGAGAGCAAGTGCACAGAGGTGGGGGGAAGGGGAAGTGATGAAATAAATAATGAAGGAACAGAAACATGCGACAGAAGAAAGACAAAAAAAGAAAAGGGAAGAGAAAAAAAAAAAGAGAGGAATCGGGTTAAGTCACGGGTGTTCTGAAGTTTGGAGCATTTTACAATGTAGTGGGAGAGGAAGGCATTTACAGAGACGAAGCCACGACTAAGGTTCATACAAGGAAAGTTGTGTATTAGAGAGGATTCAACAAGACGGCGACTGTTAAAGTTGGAAGTAGGGAAGACAGTTTTAGCAGAAGACCAGTCTATAGGATGGCTGTGATCTCTGACGTGACAGAAAAGAGCATTGTTAGTGTCGGCAAGCCTAACACTATTTTTGTGCTCCCTAAGTCTGTCAGAAAGAGATCGGCCAGTTTCTCCAAAGTATTGAAGAGGACAGGAGGAGCAAGAAATAGAGTAGACACTAGGAACATCTGTAGAGGGAGGAGAGGTATGAACGAGATTAGTGTGAAGAGTGTTAATCTGGCGGAAAGTAAGCTTGATGTCTAAGGGACGGAGAGAATTGTTGAGATTAGAAAGACCGGAAATGTAGGGAAGGCAGAGGACAGAGGGGTTCCCAGGAGTAGAGAGTTTGGGAGAGAAGAAATTACGTTTAGCTCGTGAGAAGGCAGAGTCTATGAAATGGGAAGGGTAGCCAAGACGGGAAAACGAATTATGAAGAATGGAAATTTCTGCTGGAAGGAACTGAGGATCACAGATGCGGAGGGCACTGAGAAAGAGGGAGATAAGAACACTTTTCTTGACAGGGGAAGCATGATAGGAAAAGTAGTGAATGTGCATGCCACTGTGCATAGGTTTTCGGTAATCGGAAAAGGAAAAACCTGTATCTGAGTGGTGGACATGGACATCAAGGAAAGGAAGCAAGGAATTAGATTCCCATTCAGCGTGTTTCTGTTCCTTCATTATTTACTTCATCACTTCCCCTTCCCCCCACCTCTGTGCACTTGCTCTCCCTCTGTGGGCACCTAGCTCCCTTGCAGTGCTCCCCTTTCTTTATATTTGACTGGCTCCTCCTCCTTAGTTCCCCACTACTACTACTACTACTACTACTACTACTACTACTACTACCACCACCACCACCCCCACCACTACCTCTTCCTGCCTATATACAGCCGTTCTGCTCCACTTCTGGTTAGTGTGACTTTGTAAATGGTCCAAGTCGGACCGAAACGTCGTCATAAGAACATAACGAAGGAACACTGCAGAAGGCCTACTGGCCCATGCGAGGCAGGTCCAAGTCTCCTACCGGCTTAAGCCAATGCACCCAACCTAGTCAGGTCAGGTCACATTGACTTAAGGGAGGAACACGGCAACCGACTTGGTAGCACAAGCTATCAGGTCCAACTCACACCCACCCACATCCACTCATGTATTTATCCAACCTATTTTAAAAGCTACACAACGTTCTGGCCTCTATAACTGTACTTGGGAGTTTGTTCCACTCATCCACAACTCTATTATCAAACCAGTACTTTCCTATATCCTTCCTAAATCTGAATTTTTCCAACTTAAAACCATTGCTGTGAGTCCTGTCTAGGCTAGATAAGCTCCTCTCTTCTATGTGCGGGTTATTTGTGTATCGTTCCAGCCACGGTATTGTGCCTTTTTTTTTTTTTGTTATTCAGATACCTCAAAGACGATGGGACCAGATAACATCTCTCCATGGGTCCTGAGAGAGGGAGCAGAGGCACTATGTGTACCACTAACATATCTATTAAAACACTGCGACTTCCTGAGGTATGGAAGACAGCAGACATAGTCCCAATTTTTAAAAAAGGAAACAGGCACCAAGCATTAAACTACAGACCACTGTCACTGACATATAATATGCAGAGTCGCGGAAAAGATTATCAGGGGAAGAGTGGTGGAGCACCTAGACAGGGATGAACTTTTCAACGACAACCAGCACTGTTTCAGGGATGGGAAATCCTGTGTCACAAACAGCAGTAAGACAAGAGAGGGGTGCGTAGATTGCGTTTTCTTGGAGTGCAAGAAGGCGCTTGACACAGTTCCACACAAGAGATTAGTGCCAAAGCTGGAGGACCAGGCAGGGATAACAGGGAAGGCACTGCAATGGATCAGGGAATACCTGTTGGGAAGGGTGCCTGTGACGAACAGGGTTCCACAGGGGTGAGTCCTAGAACTGGTGCTGTTTCTGGTATTTGTGAAAGACGTGATGGAAGGAATAGACTAAGCAGTGTCCCTGTTTGCAGATGATGTGAAGTTGATGAGAAAAATTCAATTGGACGATGACCAGGCAGAACTACAAAGTGCTGGACAGGCTGCAGGCCTGATCCAGCACTTGGCTCCTGGAGTTCAACCCCACCAAGTGCAAAGTCATGAAAATTGGGGAAGGGCAAAGAAGACCGCAGTTGGAGTACAGTCTAAGGGGCCAGAAACTATAAACCTCGCTCAAGGAAGAGGATCTTGGGGTGAGTATAACATCGGGCACATCAACCAAATAAGTGCTGCGGCATACGGACGCCTAGCAAACCTAAGAATAACATTCCGATATCTCAACAAGGAATCGTTCAGAAATCTGTACACCGTGTACGTTAGGCCTATATTGGAGTATGCAGCACCAGTTTGGAACCCACACCTAGCCAAGCATGTAAGGAAATTAGAGAAAGTGCAAAGGTTTGCAACAAGACTAGTCCCGGAGCTAAGGAGAGGTTAAGGGAAATCGACCTGACTACACTGGAGGACAGGAGAGACAGAAGGGATACGATAACGACGTACAAAATACTGAGAGGAATCGACAAGGTGGACAGAGACAGGATATTCCAGAGATGGAACACAACAACAAGGGGTCACAGTTGTAAGCTGAAGACACAGATTAATCGCAGGGATTGTAGGAAATATTTCTTCAGTCACAGCTGTCACGAAGTGGAATAGTCTGGGAAGTGATGTAGTGGAGGCAGGATCCATACATAGCTTTAAGAAAAGGTATGATAAACCTCTTGGAGCAGGAAGAGTGACCTAGTAACGACCATTGAAGAGGCGGGGCCAGGAACTGTGACTCAAGCCCTGCGACCGCAACTAGGTGAGTACATACACACATACTCTCCTTTGCCCCCAAAACTGCCTGAAGTCTTCGTGTTATGGATTCAACAAGGTGCTGGAACCATTCCCTAGAGATCCTGGTCCATGTTGACATGATAGCATCACGCAGTTGCTGCAGATTTGTCGGCTGCACATTCATGTTGCGAATCTCCTGTTCCACCATATCTCAAAGGTTTAAGCCAAATATCCGACCCTACAGTCTGCATGTTGCAGCAGAAATCGTTATTCCTCAGACCAGTCTACTTTTTTCCAGCCTTCCATGTAGTTTTGATGAGCCTGTGCTCATTGTAACCTCAGCTTCTTCCTTCTACTTTTATAAGCCATCCCTTCAAGGTGTGCTTTTAGAGATGCTCTTCTGCATCCCACTATTGTAAAACTTGGTTGAGTAACTGTTATAATCCTGTCAGCTTGAATTATTCCAGCCATTCTCTGACCTCTCACTATCAAGGCATTTTCAACCATAGAGAAACTGCTTCTCACTGGATGCTTCATGTTTTCCTTTTCACATTCTCTGTAAACCCTAGAGATGGTTATGTGTGAAAATCCCAGATCAGAAGTGTCCGAGATACTCGCTGTATGACCCTTAGTTTTGATTGCAATAATACTTCTAGCTGTATAACCCTTGTGGCTTAGCGCTTCTTTTTTATTATAATAATACTTCTAATTATTATTATAATCAAGGGGGAAGCGCTAAACCAGGAGGATTATACAGCGCCTAGGGGGGATGTGTGGAAGGCATTCAGGCTTAATTCGGGGAACTGGAGCACAGATCCAATTCCCTAAATCAAGAGCCCCTCACCAACATCAAGGAACCTTCCTTGAGGGGAATACTTCTAATAATTCTGAAATATTCGAATCACCCCGTCAGGCACCAACAATCACTCCACGGTCAGTCACTTAGATCACATTGCTTCACCATTCTGATGTTGGATCAGAACAACAGTTGACCTTCTTGAGCATGACTGCAGCTTTTAACACTGAGGTTCTGCTACGTGATCGACTAATTTGATATTTGCATTAGTGAACAAGTGTACATATATACCTAATAAAGTGGCCACTGAATGTACGTAGGTTCTTCTTAATAAGCTGAATTGGTCAGTTTTGCGGAACTTCAAAATCTGACTTTTCCAAAATTTTCTTATACAGACTGATATATTTTTTCACTGAAAATGATGTAAAAAATATTTCTTGACCAAACTCGTCTTAGAAACACCACCTAACCTAATCTAGTGCAATTTTCGTTTAGCCAAATTTTACTAAATATATCACAGATCAGTATAAATTTGTTCAGTATTGATACATATTTTTTCGTTATGTTCAGATTAATTTTTGCAATTTCATAAGCAAATTTTCAATCTGCTTATTCATTAGGTGGTACCTCCCTACATATATATATATATATATATATATAATGTCGTGCCGAATATGTAAAACTGGTCAATTAGCAAGAACTCATTTAAAATTAAGTCCTTTCTAAAGTTTTCTCTTATACGTTTAAAGATATATATTTTTTTCATTTATGTTAATGTAAAAATTAATAATTTTCTACCAAAAGAACCTTAGAAAACTTACCTAACCTTATTATAACAAGCGCAATTTAATTTAGCCAAATCCAACTAAATGTATTTTAGATAGTTTACGATAATTTAATAAAAAACGAACACAACGAAATATTTTTTTCGTTAAGTTCAGAATTATTTTTGCGAAATTATTGCATACACAAATTTTCGCTTGCCTTATTCGGCAAGAAGAGCGTTGCTATTTAAGCCAAAATCGCAAGTTCTACTTATTCGTCACGATATATATATATATATATATATATATATATATATATATATATATATAATATATATATATATATACAATATATATATATATATATATATATATATATATATATATATATATATATATATATATGTGTGCGCGTGTTTTCGTCTAATTGTGGTTGCAGAGGTTGAGTCATAGCTCCTGGCCCCGCCTCTTCACTGGTCGCTACTAGGTCTTCTCCCTGGTCCGTGAGCTTTATCGTACCTCTTCTTAAACCTGTGTGTTGATCCTGCCTCCACTACCTCGCTTTTCAGACTGTTCCACTTCCTGACAACTCTATGACTGAAGAGATACTTCCTAACATCCTTGTGACTCATCTGAGTCTTCAGCTTCCAATTGTGACACCTTGTTGCTGTGTCCCATCTCTGGAACATCTTGACTCTGTTCACCTTGTCGATTCCTCTCAGTATTTATATGTCGTTATCATGTCCCACCTATCCCTTCTGTCTTCTAGTGTCGTCAGGTCGATTTCCCTTAAAACCTCTCCTCGTAGGACATACCCTTTAGCTTCGGAACTAGTCTCGTTCCAAACCTTTGTACTTTCTCTAATTTCCTGACGTGCTTGGCCAGGTGTGGGTCCCAAACTGGTGTTGCATACTCTAATATGGACCTGACGTACACGGTGTACAGGGCCTAGAACAACTCCTTTTTGAGAAGTCGGAATGCTACTCTAAGGTTTGCTAGTCGCCCGTATACTGAGGTAATTATTTGGTTGATGTGTGCCTCAGGAGATGTGCTCGGTATTATACTCACCCCAAGATCCTATTCCTTGAGTAAAGTTTGTAGCCTCTGGCCCCCTCTGTCTGCGGTCTTCTTTGCCCTTCCCCGATCTTCATGACATTGCACTTCCTTGGGTTGAACTCCATGAGCCATTTACTGAACCAGGCCTGCGGCCTGTTCAGATTCCTTTGTAGTCCTTCATGATCCTCCGATTGAATTCTCCTCATTAACTTCACATCATCTGCAAACAGGGATATTATTATTATTATTATTATTATTATTATTATTATTATTCCTTCTGTCATGTCATTCACATATACCAGAAACAGCACCAATCCTAGGACTGACCCCTATGGAACCCTGCTCGTCACAGGCGCCCACTCTGACGCCTCGTCACGTACTATGAATCGCTGTTGCCTTCCCATCAGGTATTCTCTGATCCATTGCAGCGCGTTCCCTGTTATACCTGCCTGGTCCTCCAGCTTTCACACTAATCTCTTGTGTGGAACTGTGTCAAAAGCCTTCTTGCGGTCCAAGAAAATGCAATCTACTCACCCCTCTCTTGTCTTACTGCTGTCACCTCGTCATAGAATGCCAGCAGGGTTGCAACACAGGATTTCCCGTCCCCGAATCCGTGTTGACTGTCGTTGATAAGCTCATTCCATTCATGGTTCTCCATCACACTTTCCCTGATAATCTTCTTCATGACTTTGCATACTATACATATCAGTGACACTGGTCTGATGTTTAATGCTACAAGTCTGTTTCCTTTTTAAAAATTGGGACTGCAACTGTCGTCTTCAGGTAGCTGCCCTGTTTCGATAAATGTGTTGAAGATTGTTGTTAGTGGTACACAGAGCGCCTCTGCTCCCTCTCTCAGGACACATGGAGAGATGTTATCCGGCCCAATCGCTTTTGAGGTATCCAGTTCTCGTAGCATTCTCTTCACCTGCTCCTCGGTTGTATGTACTGTTTCCAGCACTTGATGGTGTACCCCACCACTCTGTTTTTCTGGAGACACCTTCTGTCTCCACTGTGAATACTTCTTTAAATCTCATGTTGAGCTCCTCACATACTTCTCAGTCGTTTCATGTGATCTCCCCTCCTTCCTTCCTCAGCTTGATTACCTGGTCCTCGACTGTTGTTTTCCTCCTGATGTGACTGTACAACAGCTTCGGGATGGACTTGGCTTTCACTGCTACATCATTCTCGAGTTGTCGTTGGGCCTCTCTCACTACTTGTGCATATTCATTTTTGGCTCTTTGACTACTCTCCTTATGCTCTTGGGTCCTTTGCCTTCTATACTTCTTCCATTCTCTGCGCATTAATTTTGGCCTCTTTACACCTTTGGGTGAATCAAGGGCTCTTCCTGGCCGGCCTTCTCACCAGCTGACTCGACATCAGATCTATCAAATATAAGAACATAAGAACATAAGAACGAAGGAACACTGCAGAAGGCCTACTGGCCCATGCGAGGCAGGTCCAAGTCCCTACCGGCTTAAGCCAATGCACCCAACCTAGTCAGGTCAGGTCACATTGACTCAAGGGAGGAACACGGCAACCGACCCGTTAGCACAAGCTATCAGGTCTAACTCACACCCACCCACATCTACTCATGTATTTATCCAACCTATTTTTAAAGCTACACAACGTTCTGGCCTCTATAACGGTACTTGGGAGTTTGTTCCACTCATCCACAACTCTATTACCAAACCAGTACTTTCCTATATCCCTCCTGAATCTGAATTTTTCCAACTTAAAACCATTGCTGCGAGTCCTGTCTAGGCTAGATATTATCAGCACACTATTTACATCCCCTTTATTTATTCCTGTCTTCCACTTATAAACCTCAATCATATCCCCCCTAATTCTACGTCTTTCTAGAGAGTGCAGTTTCAGGGCCCTTAGTCTATCCTCATAGGGAAGGTTTCTGATACATGGGATCATCTTTGTCATCCTCCTTTGTACATTTTCCAGAGAATTTATATCCATTCTGTAATACGGTGACCAAAACTGTGCAGCATAATCTAAATGAGGCCTAACCAAGGATGTATAGAGTTGAAGAACAACCTGAGGACTCCTATTATTTATGCTTCTTGATATGAAGCCAAGGATTCTATTAGCTTTATTGCGAACACTTATGCACTGTTGTCTTGGTTTCAGATTACTGCTAACCAGAACTCCTAAATCTTTTTCGCAATCCGTAATATTAAGATCTACATTATTTAGTTTATATGTGGCATGGTTATTGTCCTGTCCAACATTTAGAACTTTGCATTTGTCTATATTAAACTGCATCTGCCACTTCTCCGACCACTGCATCAGTCTATTCAAATCTTCCTGGAGTGCTCGAATGTCCTCGTCAGAATGAATTCGACGGCCTATTTTGGTGTCATCGGCAAACTTGCCGATGTCGCTCTTTATGCCCTCATCTATGTCGTTTATGTAGATTGTGAACAGCAGGGGGCCCAACACTGACCCCTGTGGAACACCGCTCGT
This sequence comes from Cherax quadricarinatus, assembly GCF_026875155.1. Taxonomy (NCBI): domain Eukaryota; kingdom Metazoa; phylum Arthropoda; class Malacostraca; order Decapoda; family Parastacidae; genus Cherax; species Cherax quadricarinatus. The sequence continues at coordinate 7,370,912 of NC_069408.1, read as the reverse complement.
GACGCTTCCCCACTCTGATTTCTCCCCATTTATGCAAACTCTCTGCTGCCTATTTGTCAACCATGCCTCTATCCAGGAAAAAATTTCTCCTCCTATTCCATGTGCTTTAATTTTCCTCAATAGTCTCTGATGTGGGACCCTGTCAAAAGCCTTACTGAAGTCCATATACACAATATCATATTCGTTACCATGATCTACCTCCTCAAATACCTTAGTGAAAAAAGTTAATAAATTCGTAAGGCAGGAACGTCCCTTTGTAAAACCATGCTGAGATTCGTTGATTAATTTATGCTTTTCAAGGTGGCTACGAACTGCCTCGGCAATTATTGATTCCATAAATTTTCCCACTATGGAGGTTAGGCTTATTGGTCTATAGTTCGAAGCTAAGGACCTGTCACCTGTTTTGAAAATAGGTATCACATTTGCCATTTTCCACTTATCTGGCACCATGCCAGTTTGTAGTGATATGTTGAAAAGATTAGCCAAAGGTGTGCTAAGCTCCTCTTTACATTCCTTTAGAACCCTTGCATACAGTTCATCAGGGCCTGGGGATTTGTTAGGTTTTAATTTATCTATTTGCCTAAGGACCATGTCACTTGTGACCCTAATAGTGCACAGTTTATTATCGTCCTGTTCTACATAATTTATCATTACTGGAATATCACTGGTATCCTCCTGTGTAAAAACTGAGAGGAAGTATGTGTTAAAAATTCTACACATTTCCTTATCACTGTCAGTGAGCTGACCCGAGGAACTTTTGAGTGGGCCTATCTTGTCCCTGATCTTACTTCTGTATACCTGAAAGAATCCTTTTGGGTTAGTCTTCGATTCTCTTGCAACTTTAACCTCATAATCTCTTTTTGCTTTTCTAATTCCCTTTTTTATTTCTCTCTTTAACTGAATATATCGATTTCTTAATTGCCCCTCTCCTCTTTTGATTTGCCTATATATGCCTCTCTTTTGACCAATCAGATATTTTAATCTATTGTTCATCCATTTAGGATCATTTTTGTTTGATCTGATTTCCCTATTTGGAACATAATTTGACTGAGCAGCTAGAACTATGCCCTGGAAAGCATCATATCGGCAACCATCACCACCTACCTGACCCCTAGTCAGGTCATTCCAGTTCAGCCCACCTAAGTAATTTTTCAGTCCTATGAAATCAGCCAAGCGAAAGTCAGGGACGGAGACTTGATTGCCATTATTAGGGGAATTCCATGATATGTTAAAACTGAGTGATTTGTGATCACTCTCCCCAAGCTCATCATTAACCTCAAGATTATTAATTAGTGTTTCCCTACTGGCAAGAACCAAGTCAAGGAGGTTATTTCCCCTAGTTGGCTCTGTCACAAACTGTTTTAAAAAACAATCCTGGATCGTATCAAGAAAGTCACCCGACTCTAAATTTCCTGTCAAATTGCTCCAGTCAATCTGTCTATAGTTGAAATCTCCCATTAGCACAACATTTTCGTATGTAGATGCCTTACGAATTTCGTCCCATAGAAGTTTACTGCACTCCCTATCAAGATTTGGGGCCCTGTAAATCACACCCAAAATTAGTTTTTCTCGGCCCTCGAGAAGCTGTAACCAAACAGATTCAGTGGCTGACGCTTCTAATTTAATATCTTGTCTAACACAACAATTTAAATTGTCTCTGACATACATCGCTACTCCACCACCTTTCCTGTTGACCCTGTCAGTGTGGAATAATTTATAGCCTTGTATGTGACATTCAGATGGCATCTCTCTATCTTTCAGATTGAGCCAGGTCTCTGTTATAGCAATAATATCTATGTTTCCTGCACTGTACTGTACTTCGATTGTTAAAAAACAGGCAGCCTAGTGAACATTTTTTTGGCCCTTCTAGAACTAACAAGTCATTCCGGTGAGGAAATGGTAAACCAGCTCTTGCATTACTTACGTGAAGTTTACAAACTAAATTTTTCCAGTCCTACGACAATTCTGCTAACATGTCTGGCCATTATAAGGAAATGCAACAAAAGATTTTGAAAGAAAATAAGTTTGCTAGTGACTGCTGTCAAGTGGCAGTTTTTTCTTTCTCTACAGGGCATTTGTTCAATACATTTTTTTCAACCTTATCCAGCCTGTTGAAAGTCCTTAAAATTTGTCTTAGAAATTAAAGTATATTAAAATTTGTCTCTGATACAAGATGGGAGGCACATGCAGCAGCAATTCTGAAATCTTTCTTTAACATTTTGGAAGCTTTAGAATGTCTAACTGAAGACCAGTCACAAAAGAAAGACACTAGAAGAGAAGCAGACAATATTGCAAATAAGATACAACTAGAATTTGTTTTTATGTCGATCATGTGGGATGAAATTTTCCAAAAATTTAATAGAGCAAGTCAAGTTATGCAAAAGGAAAATGTGAACTTAAAAACATGTGCAGATCTGTACGAATCATTAGTTGACCAATTATGCACTTTAAGAGATGACTTTGAAAGATATGAAGCACTCTGAAAGGAAATACTACCAGATGTTGATCACAGTGCCTAGGCATGATAGTGGCTCTCTTAGCACTGCAACTCATTATTGTAAATACATAATCTCAATTTACTCTTGCAAATAAATAAAATTGACTATTGACTATACGCACAAACATATCAGAAAGAAGGTACCTAATGACGCAGATGCACCAGAAGTAGATGTGAATGCCAGAGATAAATTTCGTATGACCATCTTTTAAACAACTATGGATAAATTAAAAACCCAGATGAAAAGAAGAGGAGAGTCGTACTCCAGGTGTACAAAGAAATAGCAGACAGGTTTTCTTTTTTAAGTGATGCACCAAGTAATGTAACTTCATTTATCGAAAGTGAAAGGTACTCTTAGTTTCTTAAAAGTTAATTGATGCTTACCCAGAGGACTTGGACACTAATCTTTATGCTGAGCTTCAACAGTTTCATTCATACTTGTGCTCCATAGGTTGTTAGGTAAGACACATATGCAAGAGTTAGACAACTTAATTCCGAAACGTTTCGCCTACACAGTAGGCTTCTTCAGTCGAATACAGAAAATAGGAAGGAACAGTAGAGATGTGAAGACGATGTAATCAGTCCATCACCCTTAAAGTCGTAGAATTTGAGGTTGTCAATCCCTCGGCCTGGAGAAGTTCAGTTCCATAGTCAGGAACTATCTGACTAACTGTTGCATATGTGTCTTACCTAACAACCTGTCGGTATTGTATACCATTTTGATGTTCAGCTCCATAAGTTCACTGCAACAGAAACTGTTAAAACAAGTTTCACTCATGCTAAACTTTATAAAATAACTTCAGGAGACAAACTTGAGTGTGCGTTTCCAAATGTAAACAACACCTTGCGCATATTTCTAACATTAATGGTTGTATGGCCCTAGTATGTTTAGCGCTTCTTTTTTATAATAATAATAATTTAACAATGGTCACAAATTGTACAGATGAGCGTCCATTAAAAATCCCAACATATTAAAAATCCCAAGAGAACGACTATGCTCCAGGACAGACTGGAAGCCTCGTCTCAGGTAACTAGAACAGCAGATTTGTTTTGAAGACTTGATATTAAAAAAAAAAGGAGGACTTTTTAAATAATAAATTAATAAGTAGGCAAAAATAAGCACTCCTTTGATTCATAAATGTTGAAATGTTATATATCTTTAATGTTAGAAAACAGTGGAATAAAATATGTTTTGCTTCATACAAAGTGATATTTCTCTTTTCTGTTTATTTTGAAAATTGTTTAGCACTTCTTTTTAATAATATAAAAATAATTTTGAAAATTGTCCACTAACATCGATTTGTGTAGAAAGAGGAATTTCAAAATTGAAAAGTATGCTCTCGAGATCACAGAATTTTGATAGAGATAATATGAGATGTTATTTTGTTTTATAACGTTTTGGAAGTAATAAAAAATAGTTTTCATTAGTATTTTCTCTTATAACAGTTTTATTATAAAAGTGCATAAAACTGATGAAAATTTGTATCTTTCTGTTGCTCTATAAGTAATTGGTTTATATTCCTTGCTGTTATTTAATGTTAAATATAATAAAAAATTATATTTAATATAGTTTTGTATTTTGAATTTGGGATGATGGTCTTGGAGAAAACTGAGTTTTTAATGTTATATTTCACCTTTAGTACTTACTGAGTCTGTCTTGCTAGCTAAGCAATGGAAACGGCCAAGGGGGCGCCATTGTTGGGCTTTGTTTAGGGCATCAGCTGGCTTTAATCTGGCTCTGGAATGGGGGACCCGTTGCAAGTGGTGTGCCACAAGGGTAAGTGCCGGGACCCCTCACTGTTCATAATTTATATAAAAGACGTAAATGAGGGAATTAACAGTAGCATAAATAAATTTGCCGATGACACTAAGATAGGTTGAGAGATCATTGCTGATGCCACTAAAATGTTACAGTGGGACCTGGATATGTTGATGCTGGAGAAGTGCTGGAAAATTTACAAGTGAACGATGTATCAGAAATCGTTCCTATGAATCTGCACTTTCTGGAAAGCTGTAGAAATAAGAGGAGTACTACTGTACAAATGGAAAACGGATAAATAAAGGGGATAAAAATAACGTGCAGAAAGTAGCTAACCAAGACAGTACTCGCAGCAATGGACTCAAGTTGGAGAAATTTTGAATTAGAAAGAATACAAAGAAGTGCTGGTTTGGCAAGAGAGTTGTAGATGAGTGGAACAAACTCCCGGGTAAGGTCACTGGGGTGAGAACTTGGATAGTTTTAAATATAAATTGGACGAGTGCATGAGTGGGTGTGGTCGAGTGTGAGTTAGACCTGCACAGTATGGACCAATAAGTCCATCGCAGTGTTACTATATTCTTATATTCTTACTGTGCTCCTGCTACTAGGTAACATGCAACATTTATAACAGACTACATTCTTGCTCGCACATTCCCTTATCTACTTATCAGTTCTATCGTGCTCCACAATAGCATATACGTATACACCGAGAAGTGTATGTCTCAATTTACATACATTGAGAGCATACCTAAATCCATATTTTAGGGATTAAAATATTGTTGATTAGTGGTAAATAGCTCCATTTAATGGCCCTCTTGTAGTTGATCAGCTGTAAGCCAAATTAACCAACCTACCAACTGGAGTACACATAGTCAAACAGTTTAAAAAACGAAGTAAACTCTGTTTACAGCCTTACCATACCTGCGTCTGACTTCTTCACTCAAGAATTTGTAAACTAACTTTGGCAGCAATCCGTCTTGGTGTTGGCAATCCTGTTAAAACTGTGGCCAGCGTTCATCTCACCCAGAATACTGAGGCTGGTCAGCAGTCTGGGGGAGGCAAAATGATGCACTAGGAGTCTCGTGTCTTCCCTCAGATTTATTGCTTTTTACAATCTGATATTATAATGATTATTTATTTTGGTCATGGGAAGCGCTGAACCCGTAAGGGTCATGCAGTACCTGGAAAATGCGAGATAATCAGGCTTTATCCAGTAAATGGGAAGGTAATTCCAGTTCCTTGGACCAAAAACCCCTTAGATGCTCTTAATCCAAAGTACTGGGCTCATCCTCTCATTCATTACATCCAGCGGCTGTATAATGATCCCTACGGATTTATCTCTCTCCGCTTCCCTCATGAACGTAATAACGACAGTATCAAGAGCCTTCTCCAGCATCAATGCATCAAGACACAGCGTCCGTCAGACCACAACTGCGTCCTTCTCTTTCTCTTCATTATCTCCAACGAAGGAAATTAAAATCAAATAATTTTTTAACAGCAATCAAATTACAGCTTAGTAAAAAAAATGATCATTAGCTTTAAAAATTACATCGGCGCCGCCAGAGATAAATATTCTTCATTTTATGTCATCAGGAATGTAATATTGACATTTTTATGTTGTTTAACAGAACTTCAGCTTTTGCTCACAATTACATTAGCGATATTTTTGACTTTTACAATGTTTAAATTTATACACTAAGGGGTGTATGTATGTATATACACTGAGATATGTATGTATATACACTGAGATATGTATGTATATACACTTAGATATATGTATATACACCGAGATATGTATTTATATACACTGAGATATGTATGTATATACACTGAGGTGTATGTATATACACTGAGATATGTATGTATATACTCCGAGATATGTATGTATATACACTGAGATGTATGTATATACACCGAGATATGTATTTATATGCACTGAGATATGTATGTATATACACTGAGATATGTATATACTCCGAGATATGTATGTATATATACCGAGAGATGTATGTCTGTATATATATACCGAGAGATATATGTCTGTATATACACCCAGAGATGTATGTCTGTATGTACACCGAGATGTGTATGTATGTATGTATGTATGTATATACACCGAGATATGTATGCATGTATGTATACATATACACCGAGAGATGTATGTCTGTATATACATCGAGATATGTATGTATATACACCGAGATATGTATGTCTGTATATACACCGAGATATGTATGTCTGTATATACACCGAGATGTGTATGTCTATACGTATGCTGAGATATGTATGCCTGCATGCACGCCGAGAGATATATGTATACATACATATGCATAGTGGAAGATGTCTGTATATATACTGAGATATGTACGTCTGTATGTATACCGAGAAATGAATGTTTCTATGAATATTGAGAGATGTATGTATACTGAGACGTGTCTATGTATACTGAGAGATATCTATTTGTATACTGAGAGATGTGTCTGAATGTATACTGAGATATGTATGTATGTATACTGAGAGATGTGTCTGTATGTATACTGAGATATGTATGTATGTATACTGAGAGATCTACGCCAGTATGTATACCGAGAGGTGTACAGTATGTCTGTAAGTACACAAAGGCATGACTGTTACGTATGTGTACCGATGTATGTGTACCGATGTATGTATGTCTGTATGAACACTGAGTTTTGCATCTAAATGCATGTATACAGTAACATGTTCCTTAGTATATGTATATTAAGAAGTGTATATCTGGGAGATATGTGCACCAGTATACACCTGGAGGTGTGCGTATCTTAGTGTATGAACCCACTCCCGGTAATCCGACTCCTGGTAATCCGACTCCCGGTAATCTGACTCCCGGTAATCTGACTCCCGGTAATCTGACTCCCGGTAATCAGACTCCCAGCAATCTGACTCCCGGTACTCTGACTCCCGGTAATCTGACTCCCGGTAATCTGACTCTGAGTCAGTGGGGAGTGAAATTACCGGCAGTGAAATTCTCTGGAAGTTAAATTGCTATATTTTTTTTTATCCCCCGGCCATCTGCCACCGATGTAAGGTAGTCCGAAAAAACAAAACACTTTCATCGTCATTCATACAGTTGTTGTCTAACCAGAAATGCGCTGACATCACAGCTCAGATGACTCTACTAACTGCAACATTACCCCTCCAGAGTGCAGGCACTGTACTTCCCACCTCCAGGACTCAAGTCCCGTTAACCAGTTTTCCTGAATCACTTCATAAATGTTACATTGCTCATACTCCAATAACATGTCAAATTAAATTACCGGGAGTCAGATTACCCCTCACCTTTCAACTGCCACTCTCTCCAGTCACTTTTAATTCTGTTTTATCCACCTACGCCATCCTCCTTGTACTCATCTACTCTTACCTAAATAATTAAATAATATATTTGCTCCTTTATAAACACACACATCCAGAAGTCCGCCCATCAACTTTTTATCCACCAATACATCGTCTAGCAAACTGCTGCCATTTGCACGACATATTAACTTATGTGTCCTTCTTTTTTCTTAAAATAAGTTTAACCTAATGCCAAGTTTCATTCTATATATTATAGAAGGATACTCCATTATCTTTTATCCCTGACACTCCAGACTTTTCTGCCACGTCCTCTACAACAGTCTCTCCCACTTAACATTTAGGTCCCCTACAAACAATTATTCTCACTTAGTTCAAAACTAACCAAACAGTCTCCTAACACTTCAAAATCTCTCTCTCTCTCTCTCTCTCTCTCTCTCTCTCTCTCTCTCTCTCTCTCTCTCTCTCTTTCTCTCTCTCTCTCTCTCTCTCTCGCGCGCGCGCCCCAGGTACAAGGACTATTAACATTTCTGTAAAAAAATTCTCTTATCCCACTTCAGAATTTCTTTCCTCGCCTTTTTAGTAATTGATACAGAGAAACCGTCAATAGTTCCAAGCGTCTGGTGTTTTAGTCAAAATCTGCGACGCTTCTTGCTGAAGGAGGAAGAATTCTAAACCACTTCTCTATGGAAACGAAAGAAAATGTCAGGGCAAGAACTATAAAAAAATGCACAAAAAAGGTCAGAATAGTGTGTATACATACAGGTGCATGTAGTGTAACACGGTCACAATTGCAAGCTGAAGACCCAGATGAATCAAAGGGATGTTAGGAAGTATTTCTTCAGTCATAGAGTAGTCAGGAAGTGGAATAGCCTTGTAAGTGAGGTAGTGGAGGCAGGAACCATACATAGCTTTAAGATGGGGTATGATAAAGCTCATGGAGCAGGGAGAGAGAGGACCTAGTAGCACTCAGTGAAGAGGCGGGGCCAGGAGCTGAGTCTCGACCCCTGCAACCACAATTAAGTGAGTGTATACTGGATGTTAGTATTAGTTACAAGATTTATTCCTCTTCTTACATGTACATGAGACAGAAAGAAAATATCAACAATTCTTCCAGAGTGAAAAATATTTAACAGGCTTCTGCTTCGCTCTCATATAAGAGGATAGTAGTGCCTCCCTGGGTCTCCTTCAAGGGGTTCTAGATTCGAGGAACTGAATTTCTTTTCTCATTCTTCAAATCATAACTAAATACCCCCACGCCTCCCTCGAGTGAAACACCAGTGGAACCAAGGTCACAGTACGAGAACACTGTACCACCATGCATGGACCTAGACTTTTCCGTCTACTACTAGGAGATATCAGAAATATTACTGGAACCACTGTAGAGGTCTTCAAGAGGAAACTAGATCACTACCTCCGGTTATGATGGATCTGCAGGCAGGCAGGTCGCTAACAGTAACAGCCTTGTCGACAATCATAAAGAAGGCCTGGTCTCCTTCGCATAAGAGAAAAGGAATCACTATCAGCCTGGTTGTTATGTAGCTTCCAGTGGTAGTGGTGATGTGGTCGTGCAGCGCCACTCACTGGAAAGTGGACCATCTCAGGGTACTACTGGAAAGGTATGGTGATACCGAGTGTGTAGAGAAAGACACATGCACAGTTCAAAACACATATTGAAGAAACGTTTCGCCACAAGTGTCTTCTTCATTCGTAGCAGAGAGACAACTGATAAACGAGTATATATAGTGGATGGAGTCAGGTGGTAAGGTGTGAGAAGGTCGAGGACATAGAGATATTAGTAGTACATCTGAGGTGTAGTAGTCGGATTTGAGAGGGACGTGTCAGCAGTGGAGTAACATATTACAGCACTCGCTGGTGCAGACGTGACATTGATGGCTGGTGTCATCTACCGTATTTTCCGCCATATAAGGCGCACGACAGAAGCATGGTAACGGTACGTCAGTAATCATATTCAATGGCTAATTACCCTCTTACTTTACGCTAAAGCATAACCCAAAAGCCTACCCTTGATCCTTGACCTTGAGCATATAAGGCGCAGGGTGATTTTGCAAGATTTTTGTGCCGGAAAATACGGTAATAGCAGTATACATGTTGGGAAGGAAGCGCTTTGCTCATGCTTTGGAAATGCCACAGAAACCGAATTTTTGTAATATGGCGCTGATCACTGCAATTTTGGCAGCCTCTAAACACCATGAATGTCATAGGTCATCTTCACACGTAATTCATTTAGCTTTTCCAAATATCGTGAGGTGTCCACCTCAAGAAATTCGGAGAATTTACCAGGTAAGGTGTTTCCATACCCTTCCCCAGTCTTACAACTACTGACGAAAATATTGCAGATCCTTTCAAGGTTGCTAAAGTGAGTTGGCATCACATTATTCGCATTTTTTCAAAGGCTTTATTCGTCCTCATCTTTTCTTAAGTTTAAACCCCCATTAGTGCACCCCATTGGAGTCTACAGCCTACTCCGTGGTATCTTAAAACATAGTTCCCTTTGCCTTCCGTGAACTTACATGGACCCTGTCCGAGTAACAGCCAACAGCAAGTGCGTTTTAACACTTGCAACTAGGGATGGGGCGATTCTTAAAATTAACCGATAGTCTTCGACACTGATGTTTTTATTTTGTCGCAGTCTTATTTGCGATCTTTAGCACTAATGTTCCACTTACACGTTTTCAATCGTATTTGAATATTTCTCTCCAGTGAGAAATAACAATAATTGTACCTTTTCGAATGCCACTTACCACAGACCAAGACACTTCAATTGTAGACTTTAGTCTTACCGGTGTTATCTGTAAGTTAGTAATAATGGTAGAATTACCGACAAAATGCTAGTTAAATGGAAACAGATGAAACTAATGTGATATTTAATTGTGGCAACGTTTCACTTTCCAGGAGCTTTGTCAAGCCATTACAAACATTACAAGGACACAGAAGGTATATATATATATAGATACTATGTGAGGTGAGATAAAGATAGATAGATAGATAGATAGTAGTAGTAGTAGTATGAGTGGAAGGTTACTATGTGATGGCATGGTTTATTGTTGTGAGTAGAATTCTGGCTAATACCTCCGAAATGACGAAGCTACTTTTTTTTGTTTAATGGTGCCTGAAATTACGATTTAAGATGACTCAAGTCATATACGCCTGCGGAAGTTTGATCACTAGGCGGCGTCACTGAATCTCGTAAGAAGACTGAAGATTCAGTGACGCCGCCTAGCGATCAAAGAAGCAAACTTCCGCAGGCGTAGATGACTTCAGTCATCTTTAATCGTAATTTCAGACATCATTAAACAAAACAAAGTAGCTTCGTCATTTCGGAGGCATTAGCCAGAATTCTACTCACAACAATAAACCTGCCATCACATAGTAACCTAGGGTTACCTCCACTTATACTACTACTACTGTAACTACTATCTGTACTACTACTACCACCTATCTTTCGCCTCACTCGATACCTATATATATATATAGGGAGGTACCACCTCTAGAACTGTCCTAGGGACCCTCATCCTCCTGGAGAGCGAAACATTACCACACTTAAATGTCACATTAGTTGTATCTGTGGTTATTTACCTAATATTCGTAAGTTGCTGAAACCCTTAGTTAACGACCGTCTCGTGTGGTATTTAGAAACCCACTCTCCCTCATCTCATCAATTTGGTTTTAGTGATTTGAGAAAGGGCCTTTTTCGCATGGAGTCCATCAAACACAAGTCATTTAACTATATTATCACATCGTCAAATTTTCCCCCACACTTCAGTCACTCACCTACGTCAGCCATTAAAAAGGATTGAAACTGTGAAGGTGAGACCTAGTCACGACAAAAGTATTATATTTTAAAATGAAATTGGCACACTGGCCTCTATACACTCATACACTCCAATAACAGTCTCATCTCTCTTCAAAATCGATATAAATTTTTTGAGAGTTTCAAGCCGATCAGAAGAGGCTTCCTTAGGTTATCACAGAGAAATCAAAACCGTGAAGGATCTGTATAACACTGATCTGAGGTCACCTTCACATAACAGTAGTTGCATGAACCTCCTCTCTAATTACAGTACAATAGTGTTTAAAATTTGAAGCCATGCCATTGAGAGGATCTCGAGGTATACACGAAACTTTTGCTGGAAGGAAAAAACAGATAACCACTTTAAAGTATCCCACCAGGGATATTTTACCTTATACCTTCAGGAATACCTTATCTTATCTCTTCAGGAATATCTTACCTTATCCTTTCAGGAATACCTCACCTTATCCCGTCAGGGATACCTTACCTTATCCCTTCAAGGATACTTTATCTTATCCCTTCAGGGATACTTTATCTTATCCCTTCAGGGATACTTTACAACAGTAACTTTACTGTAAATTAATTGTATGACATACAGAGAGGCTAGCACGACACATATGCAGCAGTCTGGTATCTTTATTGATGAGACGTTCCGCCTGCTCAGCAGGCTTCTTCAGTTTATATATAGAGGATACAAGAGAAGTTGTGGAGATATAATTATTGGGTGATCAGTCCCTCAGTCTTGAAATATGTTTGAGCTGGTCAGTCCCTCAGCCATGAAGAAATATGTTTGAGCTGGTCAGTCCCTCAGCCATGAAGAAATATGTTTGAGCTGGTCAGTCCCTCAGCCATGAAGAAGTATGTTTGGGGTGGTCAGTCCCTCAGCCATGAAGAAGTATGTTTGGGGTGGTCAGTCCCTCAGTCTTAGTATGAGATCAGCTACACAGCTGAACATATAATCGAAACTATGGAGCATAACACACATACAAAGGTTGAGGGACTGACTACCTACATCTCCACTACTCCTTTGGTCTGGTTATTGTGTAAAAGCCCTGAACACAACAAAGTCCATCACAATTCACTGTGCAAAATATGCTTAGGGTAGGGAAGAGTGCAGGCGAGTTGTCAATAAGAAATGCGCTGTAAGGGTCAGCCAAAAGCTCAGTAATAATAGAAGACCCGACAGTCTGCAAGGCCATAGTGGGGCAGAGAGGGAAGGAGGGAGGAAGAGACTGTAGTAGGAGCACCACTGACAGCACCACTCAAGGGCTGGAGCAGCAATCACTGACAGCACCACTCAAGGGCTGGAACAGCAACCACTGAGCTGAAGTGGCAAAGTGAGAGATAACTGAAGGCGACCTACATAAGGAAATAAAAGTGAAGGATCTGGAAATTTAAAAAAAAAAAATAATATGAGGAAAAAAATACGAAAACTGTGTTTGTGATTTCTCCTCAATCTCGATAATCTTTCCACATCTGACTCAGCGTTCAGCGAGCCGCTGCCCAGACTAAGGGTCGACAATCCAAATGAGTTCTTTATGAACGAAACCCAAAATCTGGTCATCTCAAAAATCTCGGATATTATTCTAACTCCACAAGATTTTGAAGAGGCAATTAATGACATGCCCATGCACTCTGCCCCAGGCCCAGACTCGTGGAACTCCGTGTTCATCAAGAATTGCAAGAAGCCCCTATCGCGTGCCTTCAGCATTTAATGGAGAGGGAGCATGGACACAGAGGTCATCCCCCACACACTAAAAACAACAGACATAGCCCCACTATACAAAGGTGGCAGTAAAGCAATTGCAAAGAAGTACAGACCGATAGCACTAACATCCCATATAAAAATCTTTGAGAGGGTTCTAAGAAGCAAGATAGCCAACCACCTAGATACCCATCAATTACACAACCCAGAGCAACACGGGTTTAGAGCAGGTCGCTCCTGCCTGTCCCAGCTACTGGACCACTATGACAAGGTCCTGGATGCTGTAGAGGATAAACAAAATACAGATGCAGTATACACAGACTGCAAAAGCTTTCGACAAGTGTGACCATGGTGTAATAGCACACAAAATGCGGGATAAAGGAATAACGGGAAAAGTTGGTAGATGGATCTACAACTTCCTGACAAATAGAACACAAAGAGTAATAGTAAACAGAGTAAAGTCCCAGGCAGCCACGGTAAAAAGTTCTGTTCCACAAGGCACAGTACTCGCTCCCATTCTATTCCTCATCCTTATTTCTGACAGACAGAGATGTAAGCCATAGCTCCGTATCTTCCTTTGCGAATGACACCCGGATCACCATGGCAGTGACCTCCATCGAAGACACCGCGAGACTCCAAGCGGACCTCAGCCAAATCTTCGAATGGGCCACTGAAAACAATATGAAGATCAACGAGGAGAAATTTCAACTACTCAGATATGGGAAACTTGAAGAAATTAAAAATGTATCAAGGTATACGGCAAATTCTAACCATACATTAGAGCGGAAAAGTAATGTGAAGAACCTGGGAGTGATAATGTCAGAGGATTTCGCCTGCAAAGATCACAACAATGTATTTACCTCATCCGCTAGGAAAATGATAGGATGGATAATAAGAACCTTCAAAACTAGGGACGCCATGCCCATGATGATTCTCTTCAAATCGCTTGTGCTCTCTAGGCTGGAATACTGCTGTACACTAACGGCCACCTTCAAGGCTGGCGAAATTGCAGACCTGGAGAGTGTACAAAGAACTTTCATGGCACACATAAGTACGATAAGGCACCTAAACTACTGGGAACGGTTGAAGGTCCTTGATCTGTATTCCATGAACACAGGCGAGAGAGATACATGATAATATACACTTGGAAGGTCCTGGAGGGATTGGTACTAAACCTGCACACGAAAATCACTCTCTATGAAAGCAAAAGACTCGGCAGGAGATGCAACATTCCCCCAATGAAAAGCAGGGGCGCCACGAGTACACTGAGAGACAACACAATAAGTGTCCGTAGCCCATGGCTGTTCAGTTACCTCCCAGCATACATAAGGGGGATTACCAATAAACCCCTGGCTGTCTTCAAGAAGGCACTGGACAGGCATCTAAAGTCAGTACCTGACCAACCGGGCTGTGGTTCGTACGTCAGCTTGCGTGCAGCCAGCAGTAACAGCCTGGTTGATCAGACCCTGATCCACCATGAGGCCTGGTCTCAGATCGAGCCGCGGGGGCGTTGACCCCTAAAATCCTCTCCAGGTAAACTTGAAACCGTACTGACCGTCAACAGAAGTGTCCAACTGTAGAAAACTGGCAAGTGTTGCTAGTTTATTTATTATCAGTGTTGCTATTGTTCAGCGATTTAAGTGGTAGAGGCGGGATCCATACATAGCTTTAAGAAGAGGTATGAGAAGGCTCTTGACGCAGGGAAAGATTGGACCTAGTGGCGACCAGCGAAGAAGTGGGGACCAGGAGCTGTAACTCGACCCCTGCAACCACATATAGGTGAGCACATAGCAGTGCAGAAGTGAGTCTCTTAACCGTTGCTGATGTATCGACTTAGCCTGACTCTCTCAGTCAATTCACCTCATCCGGAGTAGTGAGGAACCTAGTCTTGCTTCATCCTATTCATCCTAGCCTCTCTCTCTCTCTCTCCTGGGTAGTGAAGAGTCTAGTCTTGTCTCTGTCTCTCTCTCTCTCTTGGGTAGTGAAGAATCTAGTCTTGCTTCATCCTAGCCTCTGTTTCTCTCTCCTGGGTAGTTAGGAGCCTCCTGGTTTTGCTTCATCCTAGCTTCTGTCTCTCTCTCCTGGGGAGTAAAGAACCTAGTTTCGCTTTTATCCTCGTCTCCACTCCCCCTCTAGACAAGTGGTTCCCAACCTTGTCACCACCAAGGACCCCTTCTATTTAAATTAATTTTCTCACATACTCCAGGTTTTATAAAGGTCTGTTTACTCAAGAAGCTGATTTTATTAACTAATAACAAACTCGATTTCCCAGATTCATCTCTCAACTGAAAGATATACCTAAGTATACAAAAAAATTACTGGTTTAATGTGATGGTTGATGTTGCTTTGTTGACACTAAGTTCCAAACTTCAGGTTCAGTGGCAGTTTTAAGCGAAGATCAGGTTCCACATTCATCTTGCTTCTGTATTTTGATTTTATATAAAAATAGCTGGGAGAACACATAAGTATGTAGTGGGGAATGGTAATAAATATCTCAGTATTTTGGAGGTTAGTTCTGGCTACTCCGATTTGGAAACGGCTTTGAAATTTTGAAAGTTTATCTTTATCAGCCTTATCGTGAATAATTATACATTTTACACTGCAACCTCTTGAAATTTTAAACTTAACTCACGGGCCCCCAAGTACTACCTTTGCGGACTTCCAGGAATCCGCTGACCACAGGATGGGAACCACTGGTCTAGGGTACAAAAAAGCCTAGTGATGCCTTCATTCTTCCTCCAAGGTAGAGAGCAACCTCGTCTTGCCTTTAGCCTATCATCCACTCTCCCTCAAGGGTTGAAGATAGTCTCGGCTGCCTACCCTCTAGCCTCCACCCCTTCCTCCAGGATTAAGGTGCTCCTCGGCTGCCTATTTTCTAGCCTCCACCCCTTCCTCCAGGGTTAAGGTGCTCCTCGGCTGCCTATTTTCTAGCCTTCACTCCTTCCTCCAGGGTTAAGGTGCTCCTCGGCTGCCTATCTTCTAGCCTCCACTCCTTCCTCCAGGGTTAAGGTGCTCCTCGGCTGCCTATCTTCTAGCCTCCACTCCTTCCTCCAGGGTTAAGGTGCTCCTCGGCTGCCTATCTTCTAGCCTCCACTCCTTCCTCCAGGGTTAAGGTGCTCCTCGGCTGCCTATCTTCTAGCCTCCACTCCTTCCTCCAGGGTTAAGGTGCTCCTCGGCTGCCTATCTTCTAGCCTCCACTCCTTCCTCCAGGATTAAGGTGCTCCTCGGCTGCCTATCTTCTAGCCTCCACTCCTTCCTCCAGGGTTAAGGTGCTCCTCGGCTGCCTATCTTCTAGCCTCCACTCCTTCCTCCAGGGTTAAGGTGCTCCTCGGCTGCCTATCTTCTAGCCTCCACTCCTTCCTCCAGGGTAAAGGTGCTCCTCGGCTGCCTATCCTCTAGCCATGCCTCTCTTAAAAATTTTGCTTCACTGCTGGTTCCCCACTGGCTATAATTTGCATGATTTTAATTAGATAACGTCAAGCAATGTATCCCGCCTGTCACAGAAATTCTGAGTCTCTTGTCCCTTACCTCAGATATGATACTGGCTTATTACTTTGCAGAGCTGTGGGAATACAAACGCTAAAGCAAGCGCCTGTAACAACTAGACATATGCGCCAGTAACAGATATAATGACTAGCTGTAACAACTAAAATTGTGCGTCCGTATTATTATTATTATAATCATGGAGGAGCGCTAAACCCGTAGGATTATACAGCGTCTCTGGGGGGAAGGGATGGAAGGTATTCAGGCTCAATTCAGGGAACCGGAGCACAAATCCAATTCCCTAGATCAAGAGCCCCTCACCAGCGTCGAGGAACCTCCCTTCAGGGGAGTGTGTAACAGATCAAAATGCGAGTCGGTAAAAAATAAAAAAGTGAGCGTCTGGTAAAGCTGACATGAGCGGCTGTAACAGCTAACATAAGCACCTGTAACAGCTAACATAAGCACCTGTAACAGCTAACATAAGCACCTGTAACAGCTAACATAAGCACCTGTAACAGTTGAAATGAACGTCTGTAACAGATGAAAAGATTGCCTGTAACAGTTTAAATAAGTGATTATAAAAGATAAAATAAGCGCCTGTAACAACTGAAATGATCGCTTGTAATTTGAGGGTAACAGCTAAAACAAGCGCTTGTTACAGCTAAAATGAGCGTCTGTAACATACAATAAGACCCTGTAACAACTAAACTGAGCACCGGTAATAGCTAAATGAACGCTTGTAACATAAAATAAATTACCTGTTACAGCTAAAATGATTGTCAGTTACGTCTAAAATGCCTTTAACAGCTATAAGACGCTTGTAAACGCTCGCAAGCGGTGTCTGGTGGCTCTGATAGGCTGTCTTTGAACAAGTTTGCGATCTTTTGTAATATTCAGAGTAATATAGCATTTTTTAAGAGTTGAGGAGCTAATGACGGCATATATAAACTAGTTATATTTCGGGCGCTGTGCGATCTGAGAAAGTTATCCCTGTATTACATAACCCCAGCCTCCTGTACCTCATTGCACATGAAAGATTAGTGCAGAGTGCAGCATATGCTTATAGTGTAGTTAATAATTAGCGTTGAAGATTTGAAACTAATCAGATTTGGTATTCACATGTTATTAGAGGGACACTGACGTCCCAGTTTTTTTTTTTTAATAAAACTGGCAAATTATGTGGTGGAATTTGTTCTACTATTAAGTAGATATTTAAGAAAGTTAACAACTATCTCTCCTTTCTTGATTAGTGACGAACAGGAAGTGTAGTAGCCTCTTGTGTATGATAATTGTGCTCTTGTGTATGATAATTGTGCTCTTGTGTACGATAATTATGCTCTTGTGTATGATAATTATGCTCTTGTGTATGATAATTGTGCTCTTGTGTATGATAATTATGCTCTTGTGTATGATAATTATGCTCTTGTGTATGATAATTATGCTCTTGTGTATGATAATTATGCTCTTGTGCATGATAATTATGCTCTTGTGTATGGTAATTATGCTCTTGTGCATGATAATTATGCTCTTGTGTATGATAATTATGCTCTTGTGTATGATAATTATGCTCTTGTGTATGATAATTATGCTCTTGTGTATGATAATTGTGCTCTTGTGTGTGATAATTATGCTCTTGTGTATGATAATTATGCTCTTGTGTATGATAATTATGCTCTTGTGTATGATAATTATGCTCTTGTGTATGATAATTATGCTCTTGTGTATGATAATTATGCTCTTGTGTATGATAATTATGCTCTTGTGTATGATAATTATGCTCTTGTGTATGATAATTATGCTCTTGTGTATGATAATTATGCTCTTGTGTATGATAATTATGCTCTTGTGTATGATAATTGTGCTCTTGTGTATGATAATTATGCTCTTGTGTATGATAATTATGCTCTTGTGTATGATAATTATGCTCTTGTGTATGATAATTATGCTCTTGTGTATGATAATTATGCTCTTGTGTATGATAATTATGCTCTTGTGTATGATAATTGTGTTCTTGTGTATAATAATTGTGCTCTTGTGTATGATAATTGTGCTCTTGTGTATGATAATTGTGCTCTTGTGTATGATAATTGTGCTCTTGTGTATGATAATTGTGCTCTTGTGTGTGATAATTGTGCTCTTGTGTATAATAATTGTGCTCTTGTGTATAATTGTGCTCTTGTGTATGATAATTGTGCTATTGTGTATAATAATTGTGCTCTTGTGTATGATAATTGTGCTCTTGTGTATGATAATTGTGCTCTTGTGTATGATAATTGTGCTCTTGTGTATGATAATTGTGCTCTTGTGTATAATAATTGTGCTCTTGTGTATGATAATTGTGCTCTTGTGTATGATAATTGTGCTCTTGTGTATGATAATTATGCTCTTGTGTATGATAATTGTGCTCTTGTGTATGATAATTGTGCTCTTGTGTATAATAATTGTGCTCTTGTGTATGATAATTGTGCTCTTGTGTATGATAATTGTGCTCTTGTGTATGATAATTGTGCTCTTGTGTATGATAATTGTGCTCTTGTGTATGATAATTGTGCTCTTGTGTATCTGTACCTTAATAAGTTTACTCTACCAAGTTGGGAAGTGGGGCAGAAGGGGGAGTTAACAACTTTCTCGTACCCACAACACTACGGCGCCATGTACCACATCTGCCAGCCAGGCCGCACTTGCTAAGATTCAATTTACTTACTGGGATCTTCGAGCATTGTTGCGTATTATGAACATCGTCGTGACTGATGTTGCCACATATTAAGAGTGATCAATTAACACTCTCCTGCTAGCAGTCTGACAACAGTGCCCTGAGTTCTGCCTCCCACAGTAGGATGGGCAAGCCGGGTTAGAATGTTCTGAGAGCGGTGCGACTCCAAGCTTAATGTGCTTGTGTATTTTAGGATATTGGTCTCACTAGATTTTTTAAACGACTCGAATTAGATTTGAACTGTGTTTGTTCTAACTGAAGAAATTTGGATGCAATTTTCCATATGACGACTAATAAATGCCTCTTCTGAACGCTTTCAAAATCTTCAACATTAATATTTAACTGCAATATCAACTTGTGCCGCACTCTGCACTATTCCAAACGCGTGCGTTGAAGCACAGGGGACATCTTCCTCAAATCGCTCAGCCACAGAAATATATCTAGGTAATCGCTAAGTCAACCCGACTTAGTAATACTCATTGCATTCTTCACCTGTGATTTTTATTATCATATTCCAGTGTTTAAGTCCGTTTATTAATTATTACTCAATCTAATCCCATAAGAGAAAAAGCCATTGTTTCTATTTTTTTAATGTGGAATATACATAATATTATTAATTGTACAATTATATTTACATCTTATGTTCGTAACATTATGTTCAATTGAAAATTTTTTCCCTGAAGTGTTTCCTCCTGTGTTGCCATGACAACACAGCGACATTAATGTTGTTTCAATACACCACTCAAAAATTTTAATTTTGTATCCTACTATAGGTCATATTGCATCTGAATTTGTATTACTTACAAGTTGACAATTTCCTGAATTTAGTATCATTAAAGGAAACCGATAATAAACGAAATTATGAGTGACAGAGTTAACTGAAGTCAAGAACAACGGACTGAGAGTCGGGACGTCCTCAGGGATACCAACAAGTTCGCCAGTCACGTCCAGAAACACGCGGGGGGAGTACTGTATCTTCGTCAATGTCACCTGCGACTCGTTAATTGGGTTAAATTCCTGAAACACACCTTTAAAACTTCGTAATCAACGAGTAATGTCACGAAGATAAGAGGAACAGTCAATCTAGGTTGGAATCTCTTCTAAATTTAAAGATCCTGGGATGAGGACAGGCGCCGGGACGTCATCCTGGAGAGTCGACCAACTTCTGCTTTACTACTCTGCTTCCCAGGAAAGTAATCCTCTTTATTCATATATTACTAACCCGAAGAGTTAGGCTCTTACATAGGGCTAGAGATAATGAAGGGACCTGTGAGGAAATAATCTAGGCAGAAGACTCCAGGTTGATAATGAGGTGAACTTAGGCACATTTGTAGACAAACATTTGTTATTCTCTCACATTTATTACTATAGATGAATCATAGAAATATTTGTTATCGATATTCTCTATGTGTGTGATGCTGCATGATGGGGTAATGTCGTTCTTTTAATTTGCCAACTCATCCTTACAGATACATGTGAAAAATCAACATTATTTATGGTCCTTCGAGGAACAGTCTTTAAGCTTTCAACTGAGTATTTAAGATGACAATAGATCATCAGAGAAAATTATGTTCTTCATTAATCTTCACTTAAATCCTTCGTCTAGAGAGGTTATTAGTCTAGACCAGAGCAAGAGAAGGATACAGTCGAGAGGGAACCGGTTGTATGTGAGTCCCTTGAAGACAGTGTAAATCCCCAATAAGACCTTTAATATATGCACATAGAAATACACACTGTGGCCACTTTATTAAGTATATCTGTATTCCTGCTCGTTAATACAAACCTCTAATCAGGCCCGGTGGTCTGGTGGCTAAAGCTCCCGCTTCACACACGGAGGGCCCGGGTTCGATTCCCGGCGGGTGGAAATTCCGACACGTTTCCTTACACCTATTGTCCTGTTCACCTAGCAGCAAATAGGTACCTGGGTGTTAGTCGACTGGTGTGGGTCGCATCCTGGGGGACAAGATTAAGGACCCCAATGGAAATAAGTTAGACAGTCCTCGATGACGCACTGACTTTCTTGGGTTATCCTGGGTGGCTAACCCTCCGGGGTTAAAAATCCGAACGAAATCTTATCTTATCTTATCTTATCTTAATCACCTCAGTTTCTAAAAATATGCAGTCATGGTCAGTTATTGTTCAGACCGAGCATCAGAATAAGGAAGAAATGTGATCGAGGTGACTGACCGAGGAATGATTGCTGGAGCCAGACGAGATGGTTTGAGTATTTCACAAACTGTCGATGTCTTGGAATCTTCACGCACATCAGTCTCTTGACTTTACATAGAATGGTGTGAAAAACACAAAACATCCAGTGAGTGGCAGTTCCGTGGGCGACAACGCCTTGTTAATGAGATGTCAGAGGAGAATGGCCAAACTGGTTCAAGCTGATGGGAAGGTGACAGTTATTCAGATAACACACATTACAACAGTAGTAAGCAAAACAGTGCCTCTGAACACACATGTTGAATCTTGAAGTAGATAGGGTACAGCAGCACATGACTATGCCGGGTTACACTCCTGTCACCTAAGAAAAGGAAACAAGATACAGCGGCCACAGGCTCACCTAAACTGGACAGTTGAAGACTGAAAAAAACATTGCTTTGCCTGATGAATCACAATTTCCGCTGTTACATGCAGATGGTTGAGTCAGAATTTGGCGTAAACCTTTGTGATGTGATGGAACCAGAGATTTGTAGCATGCATATGCAGCCGACAAATTCGTAGCAACTCCGTGAAAATATCCTGTCAACATGGACCTGAATTTCTAAAGAATGTTTCCAGCACCTTGTTGAATCCATACCACGAAGAACTCGGACAAAGGGAAAGGAGCAATCCTACTCAATACTAGAAGGTTGTATCTAGTAAAGTAGCCACCGAGTGTATATATTGATATTTGGTCTAAATGGGTCAATGGTCAATATGGAACCGTTCAAAGTTGTGTTACTTTCTCAGGGAATTTTAGGTAAACAGTTTGTAACAACGACTCTTGAAATAAACTTTCAGGTGTATTGTAAAATTTTAGAAACAGAGTTAAGAGTTATTAAAGATTTTCTAGTTTTCAAAAAAAAAGGTTTAAGTTTTCAAAGAGTCTAGTTTTCAATGATTAGGTTCTAGTTCTTAGGAAGGAGAATGAGAAATTTATTTTATTTTCGAGATTTATTTTATGGCGTCGAAGACGCCATAAAATAAAGGGTTTAAAATAGCGAATTCGCAGTGTATTTTTGGATGTTTTTTTATGGTATGATTCTTAGTTTCCTAATATCAGTTGATAGAATGGAAGGTATATTAGAGAAATGAAGATGATTTTGATTGCTTTGAAGACCTGAAGTAGCTTTAAATTGAGTTCAGAGTAGCAGAGATATTAGATTTTGTCAATATTCCAGAGGACACCAATCACAGCAAACGTTTAATGCGTGTCCAACTGGCTGGTCTAAGTTGGGGTTCTCTACTGCACTGTAGCTCGATCGCTAGCGTACTCACCTCACACACTGAGGTCCGGAGTTCGAATCTCCGGTACGGCTTGGAAACATTACGGACGTGTTTCCATAAGATACCTGGTGTCCCTGTTCACCCATCAGTATAAAATGAGTACCTGGATGTTAATTGACTGGTGTGGGTCGCATCCTGGGACAAAATTGACCTAATTTACCCGAAATGCTCTGCATAACAAGCGGCTTTCTATGTAGTAGTATGTCACTGATGTCAGCTAGGACTGTATATACCTTGTACATGTACTTGTAGAAATAAATATTATTATTATTAATTATTATTATTATTATTATTATTATTATTACTACTACTACAGTTGCCGGCCTAACAGTAAATCTACTACCTATTAATAGTAAAATCAATAAACTGCAAAGGATAGAAATGAAATATTTTTAAAGCACATGAAGAAAACCATCACAAATCAATATGCAGCCAGAGACACGTCCACTTGAATATATTGAGACAGTGAGCAAAAAAGAATAGTATACCGGTGAATGAGAGCAATATATAATGTGTTATTTTTGTAAATAATATTGTAAGCGCGTTTTTTTTTTTTTAGTGATGTTCAGAACTAATTTAGCGCGTTTAGAGGTGTTTCATTCAAAATTAGCTCATTTTAGGCATCATTTTTTTATGAAATTTAGCTGTCAGAATTTGGGGGGGGGGAGAATTTCCTCTACATTGGAGCTTCTTGTTAGCTGTATAATACGGTATATATTTCACTCACGTCTTCCTTAATTCTACACCTTTCCAGTACTTTCAGCCTAGCTTCGTAGGAAAGGTTTCTAATACACTGAATCAACTTCGTCATTCTTCTCTATATATTTCCCTGCGCATTTATATACATTCTGTAATTTAGAGATCAAACCTGAGCATTACAATCTAAATTATTTAAATCCAAGAATTCTATAAGCTTAATTGCAGAAGCTTATGCACAGTTGTCTTGATTTTTCATTTCTGCTAATTAGAAATTTTAAATCTTTTTCGCATTCTTTTTGACTACGATTTATATTATTCAGCTAATAAGTGCCATAATTATTTTCTTTTCCTAGGATTAGAATCTTACACCTGTTTCCAGTGAACTACATCTGCCACTTTTCCGAACACAATTTATCTAGGCCATCCTGTAGCTTTCTAGTGTCCTTGCCAGAAATTATTTTACTGCCTCTTCTGGTGTCATGGGCAAACTTAGGAGTTTGTCGCTATTTATTCACTCGTCAATGTTGTTTATGTAGTTTATGAACAAGAAGGTCCCAACACTGCCTCCTGTGGCACACCACCTGTAACGGCTCCTCATTCAGATTTTTCTCATTAATGGACCCTCGCTGTTCCGTATTTGTCAAAAATACCTCGGCGTGCTGCTACTTTCTCTGTCAGTCTCCTGTGTGGAACTCTGTCAGATGTCTTACTGAAGTCCACATACACAATATCTTGTAAATAACGCAGTTCATGTAAATCTTGTAATATGGGTATACGCTTCAAAACGAAAAAACAAACGTCTACGAGAAGCCCGAACGCATGAAATATGTCTAAACAAACACGTCAAACACGATAAAAATACGCATGTACGTATAAATCCTCTCCTCAGACACCACTAAAATTCCAACAAGAAGCCCATACAAACTTCTGTAATACGTCTAAACAAACGCCTAAAATAAACATTTCTAACAACTAAACAAACGCCTATAAAACAAAGAAAAATAGCTCCAACATGACCAATCAGACGCCTGTGTACATAGAAATTCTCTCCTCAAATACGACTAAACAAACACCTATAAGATCAGAGAAAGACTTTTAACACACACAAACATCAAGAGCACCCAAACAAATGTTTATCATAAACCCTAATACATGTGCTTAATACATTCATAAAATATTTTGTAAGAAAGATAGACAGTGCAGAAGATGTGGTGGTAATTGTCCAGACGCTGCCTCTGCTGCAACCAATTAAGGGTCATCCATTAATTATCAACACTCCACACTGCCGCTAATATCATACACAACACATTTTTTCTACAACATAATTGACCGCGGTGGAAACTAATTTTCTAGAGAATTATCAGGTTGTTTCGATAGTGGGATATGTGTGTGTGTGTGTGTATGTGTGTGTGTGTGTGTATGTGTGTTAGTGTGTGTGTTAGTGTGTGTGTGTGTGTGTGTGTGTGTGTGTGTGTGTGTGTGTGTGTGTGTGTGTGTGTGTGTGTGTGTGTGTGTGTTTGTGTGTACTTACCTAATTGTGGTTGCAGCGGTCGAGACTCAGCTCCTGGCCCCGCCTCTTCACTGATCGACACTAGGCCCTCTCTCTCTCTGCTTCCTGGCTATGTCATACGTCGTCTTAAAGCTATGTATGGATCCTGCCTCCACTACATCACTACCCAGACTATTCCACTTCCTGACAACTCTGTGACTGGAGAAATACTTCGTAACATCCCTGTGGTTCATCTGTGTCTTCAGCTTCCAACTGTGACCCCTTGTTGCTGTGTTCCATCTCTGGAACATTCTGTCTCTGTCCACCTTCTCTATACCTCTAAATATTTCATACGTTGTTATCATATGCCCCCTAACTCTCCTGTCTTCCAGTGTCGTCATGTCGATTTCCCTTAACCTGTCCTCGTAGGACATACCCCTCAGCTCCGGGACTAGTCTTGTTGCAAACCTCTGCACTTTCTCTAGTGTGTGTGTGTGTGTGTGTGTGTGTGTGTGTGTGTGTGTGTGTGTGTGTGCGTGAAGATATGTACTGACCTTTATGCATTTACCTATATGTGGTTGTGTTATTGCTGTTCTTGCTGTTGAACAACGGTTTAGTGCCGATGGAGGTAGCGTAGGTAGCAATGATACGGCCGTGGACTAGTTTGGCTTTAATTGGATAGGAGTGAGTACACAACGGGCAATGTGAGGGAATTCAATTCAATTCAATTCAAAGTTTATTCTCTGCTGAGTTTACATGTAGTAAAATAATAATTACAGAGTGTACCACTAGAGCACCTAGCATGGCTAGGCATTTCGGGCAGACTTAAATTAAATCTTAAGTTTAAAATATTACAAAATTATGAGGTAAGTTGGTATTATGGCTAAGTGACTAAATACTAGTTTGTGAGTTTAGCAATATGAATGCTTTTGTTTTGGCACTATACATAGTTTCAGTATTGGAGTATCACAGGCCAACTTATGACTAGTTAAGATTCATTATTTTGAGACTGAGATTGATATTTCTGTTTATGGTCAAATGGGTGAGTGTAAGTGTTAACCACCAGGTGGTATTCGTGTAATTAGTTGACAGGGTGTATCAGGGAGATAAGATGTTTTCTGATGGTAGTTTTGAAGGTGATGAATGCGTCTGCAGTTTTAGAATTTTCAGGTAGGGTGTTCCAGATTTTAGGGCCTTTGACATACATTGAATTTTTGTAAAGGTTTAGTCGGACACGGGGAATGTCATAGAGATGTTTGTGTCTGGTGTTGTGCCTGTGGGTTCTGTCGCAACTATCAAGAAAGCGTTTTAGGTCAAGGTTAATATTGGAATTTAAGGTCCTGTAGATGTAGATTGCACAGTAGTAAGTGTGGATGTACTGAACAGGGAGTAAGTTTAGATCTATGAAGAGTGGGGGGGGAGGGTGTTGCCAGGGATGGGATTTAGTGATTATTCTTACTGCGGCTTTTTGTTGGGTTATTATTGGCTTTAGGTGTGTTGCTGCAGTTGAACCCCAAGCACAGATAGCATAGGTGAGGTATATATATATAAGTGAATGGTATAGTGTGAGAAGGGCAGTTTGCGGCACGTAGTATCGTATCTTGGAGAGGATCCCAACCGTTTTGGATACTTTTTTGGTTATGTGTTGGATATGGGTGCTGAAGTTCAGGTTGTTGTCGAGGTATAGGCCCAGGAATTTGTCCTCATTATGCCTGGCAATTAGAGTGTTGTCGATCTTAATGTTAATTTGCGCATCTCCTGCTCTGCTACCAAACATAATGTAGTAGGTTTTGTCAGTGTTAAGCGTAAGTTTATTGGCTGTCATCCAAGTCGATATTTTGATCAGCTCCTCATTAACAATGGTGTTGAGGGTGGCAAGATTAGGGTGAGAGATGACATAAGTCGTGTCGTCAGCAAAGAGAATGGGGTTCAGGTGTTGAGATACGTTTGGAAGATCATTGATGTATATGAGGAAGAGCAGGGGACCAAGGACACTTCCCAGCGGAACTCCAGTATCAAGTGGCTGTGTTGTTGATGCTGTGTCTTTAATGGTGACATACTGATACCTATTAGTAAGGTAAGATTTGAAATATGCAAGCGCATGGCCACTTATACCATAATGGTCAAGTTTGTGGAGTAGGATGCCGTGGTCTACTGTGTCAAAAGCTTTTCTTAGGTCAATAAAAATTCCAAGTGGATATTCCTTATTTTCCAATGCTGTGTAAAGCAGATCTAGCATTTTTATGATTGCATCGTTAGTGCTTTTATTTTTCCTGAATCCAAATTGGCAGGGGTTGAGTATGTTTTGTGCCGTTATAAATGAATATAGTCTCCTGTGCACGAGTTTCTCAAAGATTTTGGATAGCAATGGTAAGTTTGATATTGACCTATAGTTGTTTAAATCTGTAGGGTCACCACCTTTATGTATTGGTGTAACCCTTGCCGTCTTGAGTAGTTTCGGGAAGGTGCTAGTTTCTAGTGACTTGTTAAAAAGTAATGAGATAGCATGCGAGAGGACATGGGCTGCTCTCTTGTACAATAATGGTGGGACATGAGACAGATTCCCTAAGTTATTTTTAAGTGACTTTATAATCTCGTGACTTCCATGGGCTCAGTTGGAGCAAGATAGAAGGAATTTGGGAGAATTCCCATCTAGGTAGTCCCCGGCATGGGCATTGGTGCGTGGGATTTTATTGGCGAGATTAGAACCTATGGTTGAGAAGAAGTCGTTTATCTTGTTAGCTGTGTCAGTGGGATGCAGTGGTGTTTCATTAGGTTTAGTTAGGGCAATATTCTTGGGTTTTTTTCAGTTTGTGGGTCCCTAGAATCTGAGAGAGTGTTTTCCAGGTCTTTTTTATATCTCCTCTTGTGTCAGTGAATGTACTGGAGTAGTATAGTTGTTTGGCTTTCTTTATTACTTTGGTGAGGACTGATGAATAGTGTTTAAGAATATCTTTGTGTATTAAGCCCTGTCTATATTGCTTTTCGTATTGGTGTTTCTTATCAATGGATTTCAGAATGGTGCTGGTTAGCCATGGGCAACCAAGCCGTTTGTTTGTGATCTGTTTCGTTTTTATAGGACAATGTTTGTTGTATAGTCTAAGTAATTTAAGAAAAATGTCTGTCCAGTCATCAATACCATTGGCCTTGGAGAATTCTGTAGGCCAGTCAACAGTCTCTAGGTCAGCTGTGAACTTCCTTATTGAGGCCTCATCATGGAGTCTAAATGAAACTTTGTTGTATTTAAGTGGTGGTTTACTAATGTTTGTCAAGAGGAAGGTAGGGTAGTGGTCTGTAGTGCTATCTGTGATTATCCCTGATTTAAGGGGGGCTAGTATATTGGTCCATATGCGGTCTATTATGGTTGCACTTGTTTCAGTGAGCCTGGTTGGTTTAGTTATTGTTGGTATGAGAAGTGTGTTGTTCATATTGTTGATGAAATCAGTTACAGGCTGATCATCTAGTAGGCCAAGGTTGATGTTGAAGTCTCCAGCTAAGAGAAGGTGGTGCTTATTCATTTGTCTGTTTGTTATTAGTGCTTTAGTTTCTCACTGAAA
This sequence comes from Cherax quadricarinatus, assembly GCF_026875155.1. Lineage (NCBI taxonomy): Eukaryota > Metazoa > Arthropoda > Malacostraca > Decapoda > Parastacidae > Cherax > Cherax quadricarinatus. The sequence continues at coordinate 7,342,377 of NC_069408.1, read as the reverse complement.
TTTGGGATGTTTGTGTTTGGGGTATCGGTAAATGGCACCGATTGTTATAGGTGTCTTAAGGTTTTTTTACAGTAAAATTAGCAAAAATGTATTCTCCATATTCATCACTAAAGCAAGTGGTGCTAATACAAGATAATTGGTTAGAGTAATAGATTGCAATACCACCCCCAGCTTGGTATGGTCTGCAGTTGTGGATTGCTGTGTATCCTGGTAGAGGGTAGATATCTATTATGCCCTGCTTAAGCCAGGTCTCAGTAAGAATAATGCAGGAGAAGGGTGTCTTTAGTGATTCAAGGAGTGCCAGGAGGTCATCATAGTGTTTGCTTAAGGACTTAATGTTGTAGTTAAGTACTGATAGACTTTTAGCATTGTTTAGGATAGTGCTGGCTTGTGATGCTGTGTAGTAAAGGCAGTTACTTTCCAATAGGTTTTGATTGTGTTAGATTATGGAGGTTTAGATCAGGGTCAACGTGATCAATCATCTTCTAGATTTAAATTATGGTTATTTATATCCTGAGTTGTGGGTTGAGTTTTAGTACTGATATCTGTAGTGGTGGGAAGTTTGGACAAGTGTATAGCTATAGCATTTTGGTCATGTAGAGTATAGTCACTAATACACATAATGGAGTTGGTGTTGTCTATGTGTTGTGCTGGAATGAGCTAAAGTACAACTAGGTATAAACTAATAATATAAAAATACAAATTATAAATAGCACAAGACTCTCACTTGTAATTGCACTAAGGTCTAATGTAATGACTTTGGTATAGTCTATGTATTGAGCTAGAATGAGCTATAGTACAACTAGGTTTAATCTAATATAAAAATACAGATTAAAAATAGCACCAGACTCTCACTAGTAATTACACTATGGTCTAATATAATGAATTTGGTACTGACTATGTATTGAGCTAGAATGAGCTATAGTACAACTAGGTTTAATCTAATAATATAAAAATACAAATTAAAAATAGCACCAGACTCTCACTAGTAATTACACTATGGTCTAATATAATGAATTTGGTATTGACTATGTATTGAGCGAGTTGCAGGGATCGAATCTTAACTCCTGGCTCCTCTTTTGAACTAGCCGCCTGCTGGATTCACTCCCTCCTCGCCTCGTGGACACTGTCATACCCACTCATAAAACTCTGTATGGATCCTGCCTCCACCACTTCATCGAGAGAGTATTCCACTTCTTGACCACCATGAGGCTGAAGAAATGCTTCCTGACATCCCAGGGGTTCATCTGTATATTAAACTTCCACCGTCATTCTCAAATATCTGTTTCTCACTTCTGAAGCAGCCTGTCCGAGTGTGACCTGTCAATGCCTCTTGAGTATTATGAATGTTATTATCATGTTTCCCCATGTTCTTTTCACGTGAACCCCTGACGATGTACTAGGGACTCGGAATAGCCCAATTCAGCGCTGCCATTTCAGCGCCATTGTTTCAACGCTACCATAGTTTCAAGACTGAAATCAATAAAATATGGAAAAGAAATATTTATTTTGAACAATGATATGTTGAATTACATATTTAAGAGATTTAATTCAAAATTATTAAAAAAAGAACATTGTTTAAAATCGTCTAAAACAAAGGGTTCGGGTTAGGTTATTTTAGATTAGGTTAGGCTAGGTTAGGTTAGGTTAGGCTAGGTTAGGTTAGGCTAGGTTAGGTTAGGCTAGGTTAAAATTGGACACAGATACTCTAATTCATTTCTGAAAGGAACGGCGCTGAAATAGCCTGGCACTGAATAGTCTGGCGCCAGGCACTCTTCTCCTCGCCCCTGATTCTTTCTCTTTGAGTCAGGTTTACAGTCTCTGTCCCCCCAAGTCCATACTCCGTGTCTGATCTTCTTGCAACTGACTCAGTCTTCATAAACTTTCATTTTATTTTTACCATTAGATTTACATCATCAGCAAACAGGGTTACACCTGATTCAACTTTATACGGGCCACCGTCATGTGTCCTGTGATTTAATTTAAATCTTAGTTACTGGGTCGGACAATGCTTCCGCTCCTTCTCGTAATGTTTATGTAGACACCTTGTCAGGTTCCATTGTCTGTAATGCACCTAGATAACTGTATGGCGTACAGTACCTAGATTACTGGCCTATGCAAGGCCGGTCTAGCTCACCCACCCATTTCCCCTCATATACCTATGCACCCAATTTTTAAAACTACCCAATGTTCTCGCTTCACTGATGCTACTTAAGAGTTTGTTCCACTCACCCAGTATGTGGTTGACCCAAAGAAATGAAGTATTGTACATAATATCCATATACACACGGATATAAGTGAATATCAGTGAAGAAATATTGCAGCTACAGTAATTCTTATATCTAATGTTATTATACCGATGATTAGTAACCTAATGATACTCTTATGTCGTGAGACTGATGCTGGTGAAGGACTCTTGATCTTCAAGTGGAGAGGGAAGAGGTGCCTTGATGCTGAAGGACTCTTGATCTTCAAGTGGAGAGGGAAGAGGTGCCTTGATGCTGGTGAAGGACTCTTGATCTTCAAGTGGAGAGGGAAGAGGTGCCTTGATGCTGAAGGACTTGATCTTCAAGTGGAGAGGGAAGAGGTGCCTTGATACTGGTGAAGGACTCTTGATCTTCAAGTGGAGAGGGAAGAGTTGCCTTGATGCTGGTGAAGGACTTGATATTCAAGTGGAGAGGGAAGAGGTGCCTTGATGCTGGTGAAGGACTTGATCTTCAAGTGTAGAGGGAAGAGGTGCCTTGATGCTGAAGGACTCTTGATCTTCAAGTGGAGAGAGAAGAGTTGCCTTGATGCTGGTGAAGGACTCTTGATCTTCAAGTGGAGAGGGAAGAGTTGCCTTGATGCTGGTGAAGGACTTGATATTCAAGTGGAGAGGGAAGAGGTGCCTTGATGCTGGTGAAGGACTTGATCTTCAAGTGTAGAGGGAAGAGGTGCCTTGATGCTGAAGGACTCTTGATCTTCAAGTGGAGAGGGAAGAGTTGCCTTGATGCTGGTGAAGGACTTGATCTTCAAGTGGAGAGGGAAGAGTTGCCTTGATGGTGAAGGACTCGATCTTCAAGTGGAGAGGGAAGAGGTGCCTTGATGATGGTAAAGGACTCTTGATCTTCAAGTGGAGAGAGAAAGTGTGACATCATCTTGGTGAATGGCTCTTGATCCATGATATTGGTGCTACCTGCCTCTCCCATGCTGACTACCATTCTCTAGGGCCTAGGCGCTGTATCCTTAGTTCAGCGCATCCATAACTCCATTTATTAAACTCCTATTGCTTCTAATGGTAATAATGGGAGTTTAATAAAGACAGATCATCACTAAGTGTTTGAGCATCTCTGAAGTCATCTTACTCTTCAAAGAGAGATCGTGATTTAAACATCATACTCAGTATTTCAATAAGATATAGAATGTGCAAGTAATGCTAGTTACCCCTCGACTATGCTGGTTTTCTCTCAATAAAAATCTCGGAACGTATTCTCTGTTGAAGACTTTGTTAGGCTTAAAAACCAGGAGGGTTAGTAACCCAGGATAACCTAGGAAAGCCACTGTCATCACACTTCCTGGCTTGTTCCCACTGGAGTCCTTTAATAATCTTCCCTAGGATGCCACCCACAACAGTTTGATAACAGCCAGGTACCTACTTACTGCTAGGTGAACAGGGACAGCAGGTGTACGGAAATACGCCCAGCGTTTCCTACTCGTACCGGGGATCGAATCCCAGTCTCTCAGTGTGTAAGCTGAGTCCGCTACCATTTGAGATTCGTAAAAACTTGCATTCATAATTCAACCAGTTGATAAACATGTTAAAATTAATTCATTCTTTATCAGTTTTTTAGTTTTTAAATATTTTCTTTATGATAATTGGGTTGTAACACACATTTAAAAATTAATTTTAAATTCAAACTTCTTTTTTTCTAAATTTTTGACTTTTATTTTATTAAAAAAAAGTGCTTAGGAGACAGAAGTCACATAAACACAAGATTTTTAACCCGGGGAGGGTTAGCCAGGATAACCCAAGAAAGTATATAATTGGCTATAATTGTGGCTATAATTTTTAAAGGGGTGAACCGGTAAGCCAGTGGAAAGTCTCGGTCAAATGACCAAAAGCTCCACCTGCGGGTCATCATCTGACTAAGACCCGCGTTTACCTGGAGTTTACCTGGAGAGAGTTCCGGGGGTCAACGCCCCCGCGGCCCGGTCTGTGACCAGGCCTCCTGGTGGATCAGAGCCTGATCAACCAGGCTGTTGCTGCTGGCTGCACGCAAACCAACGTACGAGCCACAGCCCGGCTGATCAGGAACTGACTTTAGGTGCTTGTCCAGTGCCAGCTTGAAGACTGCCAGGGGTCTGTTGGTAATCCCCCTTATGTGTGCTGGGAGGCAGTTGAACAGTCTCGGGCCCCTGACACTTATTGTATGGTCTCTTAACGTGCTAGTGACACCCCTGCTTTTCATTGGGGGGATGGTGCATCGTCTGCCAAGGCTTTTGCTTTCGTAGTGAGTGATTTTCGTGTGCAAGTTCGGTACTAGTCCCTCTAGGATTTTCCAGGTGTATATAATCATGTATCTCTCCCTCCTGCGTTCCAGGGAATACAGGTTTAGGAACCTCAAGCTCTCCCAATAATTGAGTGTGTTTTATCTCCGTTATGCGCGCCGGTGAAAGTTCTCTGTACATTTCTAGGTCGGCAATTTCACCTGCCTTGAAAGGTGCTGTTAGTGTGCAGCAATATTCCAGCCTAGATAGAACAAGTGACCTGAAGAGTGTCATCATGGGCTTGGCCTCCCTAGTTTTGAAGGTTCTCATTATCCATCCTGTCATTTTTCTAGCAGATGCGATTGATACAATGTTATGGTCCTTGAAGGTGAGATCCTCCGACATGATCACTCCCAGGTCTTTGACGTTGGTGTTTCACTCTATTTTGTGGCCAGAATTTGTTTTGTACTCTGATGAAGATTTAATTTCCTCATGTTTACCATATCTGAGTAATTGAAATTTCTCATCGTTGAACTTCATATTGTTTTCTGCACCCCACTGAAAGTTTTGGTTGATTTTCCCCCGGGAGCTTGGGCAGTGTCGCTTTGGAAGAAAACTTTTCATGCATTTTGGGGTGTCATCGAAAAGGAAGACACGGTGCTGTGGCGACATCCTTGTCTATGTGGATAGAGGATGGGGAAAACAAGAGGGGAGCGGTACTTTTGCCTTGGGGAAAGTTTTTCCCGTAGTCCCCGGGGACTTTATTTCGTTGCCCGACTCCCCTTCTGGGTTCGGGTTAGTGGGAAAATTTAAAAACCCCCATCAAACCGATTTTTTTCCTGTTTTTCCCTTTTAGCAGGGCATTTTTGTGCGCTATTACCCCATGGTACACTTTTTCAAAGGGCCTTTTCCCAAAGTCTTATATATTACATCTGCAATTCTTTTTGTCTTCTTTTGCATTTTGGACCTTGTGTAGTGGATCCCCAATTTGTTGAGAACCAAAAGGGGCGACCTGTTTTTAAAAACCCCTGTTGCCCTGGGTTGTGTAAATGATGGGTTTTAAAAGGGGGGGAAAATTTTCTTTTTAGGACCCTTTTAAAGATTTTTATGATATGGGTGTTAGGGCTATTGGTTTGTTTTCTTTTCGTTCCCTTTCCTCCCCATTTTGGAGGGGGCTATGCTGTTGTTTTTTTTAAAAATGTGGGGGCACCCCCTGCCCTTCCCCCTCCATAGGGTTTGGAAAAAAGGGCCCCCCCTTTATAGGGGCTTCTTCAGTTCTTGATGAAAACAGAGTTCCATGAGTCTGGCCCTGGGGCGATGATGGGGATTTATTTTTTTGCCGTTCGAAGTCATTTGGGGTCAGGGGGTAACATCGGAGGCTTTTTTAATCAAATTTTGTGGGGCCCTCATAAAAAACATTTTGGGGTGTTTGAAAAACCCCATCTGGGTTTCGGCCCCTTCTAAAAACTGAGTCAATTTTGGGCTTAGGTTCCCCCCCTCCCTTTCCTTGGGCCCGTCTTTTGGGAGGGCCCCTCTTGTTTAAAAAGGGGCCCCCCTGCTGGACGTTGTTTTCATTTTTTAAAATTTGGGATTTGGGGAAAAAAATACTTTGGGTTTTTTTCGGTTTTCATTTATGGTTTTAGTTTTCCCGCATTCCTACTCTAAAGGGTTCTTTTTTGCTTAATTCGAAGCTTGCAATTTTTCCTGACCCGGCCCCCCCTACCCCAATAAATAATTAAACCCTTTTTTGGGCCGGGTCTGTTATTCTTTTCCCGGCGCCCCGTAAAGGGGGCGCCCGTCTCTTTCTATTTTACATCACTCCTCCCCTTTTTTTTTTTAGGGAAAAAGGGGCCTTGTGCATACATCAGGGCCACCGAGTTAATTTTGGTTTTTAGGCATTTAAATTGGGTCTGTGGGTTTCTTAGTATATCTTTTCCCCCTTTAAACGGTTTGGACTTTGGGTTTTCTTGGTCCCCCTTTTTTTTTTTTTGTTTTTAAGTTGAAAATTTGGGGAAAAGCTCCCTCTGAATAATCTCATTATGTCGGGCTGGGGGTCCGGGGCCAAAATGACGAACCCAAATTTTGTTTTTGATTTAAATATATTTTTTTTGATATGGTGACATTTCTTATCAGCCCCATTGTTTGAAATAGGGCTAGTGTAAACTTTCCCGCTATGGCCCCATTATTTGCTGGTTTTAAAATTTAATTTTGGGCAGAAAATTTAAAAAAAATCGCGTTTAGTTTGATTTTTTATCCAAATGCCCTTGGTGTTATTACTGCAACAAAAATTTTTTTGCTTTTATTCCCCCAATTTTTTGGGCCCAATTTAAAACCCCCAGGGGCAAATGTTGGGGGCAAGGGGCTGGAAGATTTTCCAACGTGGTCAATTTTTTTTACTGTTCCTGGGAATTTTGGGGGGGTTTTTCCTCTGGGCTTTAAAACTACCCCCAATGACTAGGTTTTGGGTTTTCGACCCTTTTCGGGTAAAACTTCCCCTACAAACATTTAGGCATTTAGAAATTCTGTCAAAAAATGGGCTCCCGCAATGTCCCGGGCCCAACCCCCCCCCTTTTTCCGGGTTCCCCTCGTCACTTTTATAGGGGGGGAACCAGGGAAAAAATATTTTGTTTTTCCCCAAAGGGTCCTTTATGTGGGGGCCATGAAAGCCGGGGAACATTGCCTTTGCCTCTCAAGCAGTCCACGGGTGAAAAAGGATTTTGTTGTTTGTTGCTGGGTTTAACCCTGTATATTTTTCCAAAAGAAAGTTACGGGCCCCGGGGTTTGTTGGGGGACTGGGGGGGGTTTTTTTTCCACATTAGATCTGTTTGTTGGTTTGATGGGGCCATCGGCTGTGGTTTCCCCTCCCGGGAAAGATGGATTTGGGGGTAGATTTCTGCCCTTTCCTCCAGTTTTTTTTTCCCTTTCCCGGGACTTTAAAAAACCCCTCCCCCTTGAGGGGTGTGGTACCCCCGGTTTTTTCCCCCGGCCTGGTTTTTTTGTACTTTTTTTCCCCTTTAGTTTATGCCCGGCAATTTAAATTATAGCACATCTTTTCCGTACTGAAGAGGTACACAGTCAGGGGGGAAAAAAACTTTCAAAGGGGGTTTCATTTTCCCGTTGGCATAAGGGCATGGCATTTTTTAGGGTTAAAAGTTTCCGTCCATCTTTTTTCCGATTTTCCCCCCCCACAGATACCGATGCTTTTGTGGGCCCCCGGCCCTTGGTTTTTCCCTTTTTCCTTTTGGGGGGGTTTTTTTTTTTACTGTATTCCCGGGTTGGGGCTTTTTTTCCCCGTCTTTACCTATCCTCCCTACCCAACAATGGGGCTCCCCCCCATTTTTTTGGTAAAAATTATCCCCACTTTTTTGCTAGTGGGGTCCTCCCTTTTTTGCTATTTCCCGGGTATTTTTTTTAGTAGCAATATTGGTTTTTTCTTAACTTTGAATTTAAAATTGTTGGGGGATGAGCCACAAAACTGGATCTTTTTTCACCCCGGCTTTCAAAATTGGGAAGGGCTTTACTTTTCGGGGGCCCCCTTGGGGCTAGGCGTCACGTGGTTTCTGAGTTTTTTATTATATGTAGAGTTTTCAAAAGGAGAAGGTAAAAAAAGGGAAATGAAAGGGGGCAGGCCAAAAATTTAAAAGGGGGGGGTACCAATATGAGAAAATTCCTGCAGGGGATTCAGTGGGGCAGAGAATGGTAGGAAAATCAGCAAACGAGATGATGGAAAAATTGGGAACAAAGGCAAAGGGGGCAGAGAAAATTTTGTTTCCCCAAGGGAAAAAAAAAAAATAAAGGAAGACCAAAAAAGAAGGGCCCCTTTGGTTTTCCCCAAAGGGGTAGGGGGCAAAAAAAAGTGCAAAAATAGAATGGAAAGGTACAGGAAAGGGATAGGGGCCCAGGGAAAACCCGGGATTTGTAGAAGAGCCAGAAAAGATAAAGCACAGATAATAAGGGAGGCCCAACACGTTTTAAAAAAGAAATTTGCCCTGAAGTCAAATCGACCCGAAAATTTTCCCGTATGCCACATTAGGAGGGAAAAACAAAAGTCAAGGGCCAGGTGATAAGGCCCGAGAAAGAAGGGGGGGAAAAATCACAAAACCATCAAGAGGTATGTGAGGAGCTCAACAAAGAGATTTAAGGAAAGTATTTTCAGTAGAACAAAACCTTGGGGGGCAGACCAGATGGGGGCACCAAAGGAATACACCCAAAAAGTGGTTTGGACACATACATACAGGGTGAGGAGGGGGGTGAAGAAAAATGCTAAGAGACAAACGATACCTCAAAGGCAATGGGGCCGGGCAAATCTCCCCGGGGTCCTTAGAGAGGGAGCGATATGTTTGCGTGCCCCCTTACCACAAATTTTAAACCCTCCCTGGAAAATGGGGAATAAACCCGAGGTATGGAAAACGGGAAAGGGAGTTTTCCCCTTTTTAAAAAAAGGGGAAAAAAGAGGGACTAAACTATAAACCCTTTTCTTGGCGTGGGTTTAATGCAAAAAATTTTGGAAAAAAATTACAGGGGGAGGGGGTGGGCACCTGGAAACCCAAAAAATAAAATGCCAACCAGGGGAAATTTACGGAACAAAACCTTTTCACAAACCTTTTGGGGTTTTATGATAAAAAAAGAAGTAAAACAAAAGGGGGAGAGGGGGGGGTTAATTTCATCTTCTTGGAAGCAAGAAGGCCTTTGACACAGGTCCTTACAAGAGATTAGTGGGAGAAACTAGGGGCATCGGGGCATATAACAGGAAGGGGACTGCAATATCCCAAAATACCCACAGGGAGGCAACAACGAGTCCTTTGGGACGTAACACAGTGGGGCCCGTGAGAGCGGGTCCCCCCATTTGGTCCTAGGACCAGTGCTATTTTTTTGGGATTTAACGACAAGATGGTGGGGTTTTAAACCCGAAGTGTCCCTGTTGAGGGTGAAAGTGAAGTTTAATTTAAAGGGGAAATTAAAAACTATAGGGCCAGGGCCCGAACTTTAAAGGGGAAACCCGGGGCAGAATACACCTGGGCCAAACAAATGGGTTCTCGAATTTAATCCTGCCAAATTTCAAAGGGATGAAGATAGGGGAAGGGGCCCGAAGACCACAAAACCCAAAAATAGGGTAGGGGCCAAAACTCAAACCTCCCCTCAAGGGGAAAGACTTGGGGGGAGATTTAAAAACCAGCAGTCCCCCAAGCACACATTTAACAATAATTTTTTTCTGCGGCATTGGGGAAACCGGCAAACCTGAGAACAAACCTTCCCCTACCTTAGTAAGGAATCGTTCAAGGGGCACTACACCCTGCATGTCAGGCCCCTACTGGGGGTATGCCCACCTGTTTGGGAAACCCGCACCCTTTAAAAGCACATAAAAAACTAGAGAAAGTACAAAAGGTTTTTCCCAAAGGTTTGGGTTTCCCGACAAAGGGGGAAAGTCCTATGAAGAAAGATTAAAGGAAAATCGGCCTCGGGCACTGGAGGAAAAGGAGGGGCGGGGGACCCTGATAACGACATATAAAATTTCTGCGTGGAATAGACAAGGTGGACAAAACAGGATGTTCCCCGGGGGGGGAAACGGGAAAAAAGACCACAATTGAAGTTGAAGACACAAATGAGTCAGAGAGATTTTTAAAGTATTTCTTAGTCATAAGGGTTTTTAAAGGCCCGTGGAAAGCCAAAAATGACGTTTTGGAGCAGGGAAAACCCTTTCCCCTTTTTAAAAACGAGGTTTTTAAAGATGGGGCGGGGGGGAGAGAGGGCCCCGTAGCAAAAACCGGGGAAGGGGCGGGGGCCAGGGGCTAAGACTCGACCCCTGCAACCACAAATAGGGGAGACAAATAGGTGATACAGGGGCACACAACACACCACACACACACACAACACACCCGCCACACACACACAACACAACACACACAAAGGGGGGCCCAATTGGGAAACGAAAACCCCAGGGCGAGTCCCCAGGGGCGTTAGGAAGATTTCTTTAGTCATAGGGGCTCATAATGGGGTTTGCCCAGCAAAGGAGTAATGGAGGCAGAAACCAACCCTGTTTTTTAAAAAGATGTATACAAAGCTCAGGAAGAAGAAGAAGGGCCTAGTACGATCAAATGAAGAGGGGGGCCAGGACTGGTAAACCCACTCCCGCAAACCCCAATTAGGTAGTACACACACCCCACACACACACACCACACACACACACCAAAACACAAAACACACCCAAAACCACACCACACACACACACACACACACACATCTAGGGGGCCAGAGACTACAAACCCCATTCAAGGAAAAAAACTTGGGGGGAGTAAAAACCAGGCACATCTCCTGAAGCGCCCCATCAACCAAAAAACTGCTGCAGCATATGGGTGCCTGGGAAACCTCAGAACAGCATTCCGACCATCTTAATAAGGGTTTTTCAGGCCCCTGGACACCCTGTACTTAGGCCCGTATTGGAGTATTTCACCCGTTTGGAAAACCCCCACCTACCAAGCACGTAAAAGAAACTAAGAAAGTGCAAATTTGCAACAAACCCATCCCCCGAGCTAAGAGGTATGTCCTACGAGGAGAGATTAAGGGAAATCAACCTGACGACCGGGAAAGGACAGGAGAGATAGGGGGGACATGATAACGACATACAAATACTGAAAGGAATTGACAAGGTGGACAAAGACAGGATTTTCCCAGAGATTGGACACAGTAAAAAGGGACACAGTTGGAAGTTGAAGACACAGATGAATCACAGGGATGTTAGGAAGTATTTCTTCAGCCACAGAGTAGTCAGTAAGTGGAATAGTTTGGGAAGTGATGTAGTGGAGGCAGGATCCATACATAGCTTTAAGCAGAGGTATGATAAAGCTCACGGTTCAGGGAGAGTGACCTAGGCGATCATGAAGAGGCGGGGCCAGGAGCTCGGACTCGACCCCTGCAACCTCAACTAGGTGAGTACACACACACACACACACACACACAGAGGTACGATAAAGCTCATGGTTCAGGGAGAGTGACCTAGTAGCGACCAGTGAAGAGGCGGGGCCAGGAGCTTGGATTCGATCCCTGCAACCACAAATAGGTGAGTACAAATATGTGAGTACACACACACACACACACACACGCACACACAGTCAGTCAGCAGACGTGGGTCACAAGGCTCCGAGAACTTTAGTGGTTTTTAAGGCGTGCAACAACTGCTAGCAGTAATCAGTGGTAGTGACAACGTCAGTGAACAATCCTACGAGTGATAACCAGAGTTATTAGTTAAAAAAAGTCGAGAGGAAGCCTGAAATCTTTAATATTTCAAAGTGTCAAACCGTTAGTGGATATAGGGTTCTGTTGCTACACAGATTCAAATATACAAAGATTCAAGTGAGTGTGGAAGCGGGTGTTCAAGAATTTCGAGAGATTGGATAACAAGTGAAATGTGGGCACCATACAGTGAAGGGAAAAAGTTAATAAGCAAAAGTAGAAGGAAAATATAATATATAACAAGGGAAGGTGGCATTAGGCCTGCTGAAACAGTGACGTCACAACAGTTGTGTGACATTATACATATAAAGTGTAACACCGAATGTGAAGTGTATTCCAATATAAGTGAAGTGTATTCTATCATAAGTGACATTGAGAGACGCGGGATGCATGAGCATATATGGTTATAAAGATCACGGGTGAAGAATTTTCAAAATAGTGATAGAAGGCGTGTGTACGACAACGACTACGTCATCAGCATCTGGCAACTTGTCATCGCATCACTGCCAGCTTAAGTATCACTCACCTGTTGGGGTTGTTTTGGGGTTCTGAATCCTGGCCTTGCATCACTGTTAGATACTGGTCACTCACTCCTGCAAGCTATTACCAGAATTAGAGCAGAAATAGCATAGATAAGGTGAAGATAGTGTTGACTAGCGAGGAGCAGCCTAGCGAGGGGAAGCCTAGTGAGGGTGACGTCAGACACTCCTAGAAGCTGAGACAAGCTAAATTTTACAACCTAATTACTTTCTGTGTTTTATAAGTAGAAGTGATAAGTGCTAGAATCACTGTTGGTAGTTTTAGAAATACGGGTATTACTACTGATATTTATTAGCAGTATGAATACTTAGAAGTGGGGGCACACATACACACATGCACACACACACACACACACACACACACACACACACACACACACCACACACACACACACACACACACACACACACACACACACACACACACACATGCACACACACAAACACACACACATGCACACACATAAACACACACACACACACACACACACACACACACACACACACACACACACACACACACACACACATATACAGGATTTCACACCTTCCTGTGAAGTGATCCTCTAAACCCTTCCTTCCCCCCCGCCTCCCTCTCCCCTCCTCTCTCTTCCTCTCTCTCTCTCTCTCTCTCTCTCATCTCTCTCTCTCTCTCCTCTCTCTCTCTCTCTCTCATCCTCTCTTCCTCTCCTCTTCCTCTTCTCTTTCCCTCTCACTCTCTCTCTCTTCCTCCCCTCTTCCTCTCTCTCCCTCTCCCTCCCCTTTCCCCCTCTCTCTCCCCCTCTCTCTCTTCCTCTCTTTCTCTCTCTCTTCCTATTCTCTCTCTCTCCCTCTCTTCCCTTGTCACTCCCCCCTCTCTCTCTCACTTTCTCCCTTTTTTCCCCTCCTTCTACCCTCCCCTTCTCTCTCTTTCTCCCTCTCTCTCACTCTCTCCCCCTTTTTTCTTTTTCACTTTCTCTTTTAATAAAAAAAAAAATGGTTGGGACTCGCAGGAATCAGGGATCAGATGACAATGATACTGGTAGGGAGGAATGGATGGAGGAGCAGTGGAAAAGGATAGAACAAGAATGGGAGAGAAAATTAGGAGAGCTTTCTGAAAAAATGGAGAAAGAGCTCTCTGTGAAATGGGAAAAGAGGTTGGAGAAGGAGACGAAGAATTGGGAGGCACAAGTCGAAACTGCAGTAGTAAAGGGGAAAGGTCCTAGAATTTGAGGTAAACAGGCTGAAGCAAGTCTCAGGGGTAGTGACCAGAGAAGACACACCATACGAAGCTGAGAGGCTGAACAGGAAGGAAGGAGATATGAAATATGCTAAGGTCCTATCAGCCTGCAAAGAAGGGCCAGGGAGTGGAAGGGAAGAGCAGATGGGTGCAGATGGAGAGGGAGATAAGTCGAATGCTGAGGCACAACCATGCTACCAAGAGCCACTGGAAAAATCAAGGGAGAAAATGGCCACATACAGACAGGAACCAGAGTCACAGAGGGAGAGGCAATGGGAGGAGGAAAGGGCAAAATCAGTGTTTATCCATGGGTTTTCGGGAGAGAGAGGAAAGGACACACACTGAAAGACGGCAGAAGAAAGAAAGGAGATTGAGAAAATCATCACGGAAATAGGGGGAGAAGACATGGACGAGATTGTAAATTTTCAGAGAATAGGGGGGTACTTGAAGGGGAGAAACCGACCGATCAAGCTGATTCTCAGGACAGAAACAGTGCGGAACAGGATCCTCCAAGAAAAACCACGGTTGAGAAGCTCGGAAGAGTACAAGAAGGTGTTCCTAGACAGAGACAGAACAAAAAGAGAGACAGCAGCTGAGGGAGAGGACAAAAAAGCGAAAGGAGCTAGGAAAGGAGACAAGGATGGAACCAGCAGAGGTCAGTCAGAGCAGAACAGAGCAGCAAGAGCAAGCACACACAAAACTATCCTCAGAACCCCACAACACACAATACAATCCATACCCACAGCTTCCACCCAACCCCCAACCATAGAATCCCACAGTATACTACCAGGTCTCCCACCCCCACAGGCTCCCCAAACCACAGTGTTGGAAAGGAAACTGAAGGTATGGTACACAAACGCTGATGGAATAACAAACAAGTGGGAGGAGTGGCACGAAAGAGTCAAAGAGGCATCACCAGACATCATAGCAATCACAGAAACCAAACTTACAGGTATGATAACAGATGCTATCTTCCCAACGGGATACCAGATCCTGAGGAAAGACAGAAGGAACAGGGGGGGGGAGGAGTGGCATTGCTGATCAAACACCGATGGAATTTTGATGAGCTGGAGAGAGGAGACAGCGGAGAAGAAAGTGATTGTATAGCGGGAACGCTTCACTCTGGAGGTCCCAAGGTGATAATTGCAGTGATGTATAACCCACCACAGAACAGCAGGAGGCCAAGGCAAGAGTATGACGAGTGCAATAGAGCGATGGTTGACACACTGGCTGCAGTGGCCAGAAGAGCTCATACATGTAGGGCAAAGCTCCTGATCATGGGCGACTTTAACCACAAGGAGATCGAATGGGAGAACTTGGAGCCACATGGGGGCCAAGATACATGGAGGGCTAAGATGATGGAGGTGGTACTGGAAAACTTCATGTACCAACACGTAAGGGACACTACAAGAGAGAGAGGAGAGGATGAACCAGCAAGACTGGACTTAGTATTCACCTTGAGTAGTGCAGATATTGAGGACATCACATATGAAAGACCCCCTTTGGGGGCCCGCGATCATGTGGTTTTGAGCTTCGAATACACAGTAGAGCTACAAGTGGAGGGGGAAGCAGGAAGGCCAGGAACGAATGAAACCAAACTACAGGAAAGGGGACTACACAGGAATGAGGAACTTCCTGAATGAGGTTCAGTGGGACAGAGAACTGGCAGGGAAACCAGTTAATGAGATGATGGAATATGTAGTCACAATGTGCAAGGAGGCTGAGGAGAGGTTTGTACCCAAGGGTAACAGGAAAAAATGAAAAAGCCAGGATGAGCCCATGGTTCACTCAAAGATGCAAGGAGGCAAAAAAACCCAAGTGTGCTAGGGAATGGAAGAAATATAGAAGGCAAAGGACCCAGGAGAATAAGGAGAGCAGTCGTAGAGCCAGAAATGAATATGACAAAATAAGAAGGGAGGCCCAACGTCAATATGAAAACGACATAGCAGCAAAAGCCAAATCTGACCCGAAGCTGTTATACAGCCATATCAGGAAGAAAACAACCGTCAAAGACCAGGTAATCAGGCTAAGGAAGGAAGGAGGAGAGACAACAAGAAATGACAGTGAAGTATGTGAGGAACTCAACAAGAGATTCAAAGAAGTGTTCACAGAGGAGACAGAAGGGGCTCCAGAAAGACGGAGAGGTGGGGTACACCACCATGTGCTGGACACAGTACACACAACCGAGGAAGAAGTGAAGAGGCTTCTGAGTGAGCTAGATACCTCAAAAGGGAATGGGGCCAGATAACATCTCTCCATGGGTCCTGAGAGAGGGAGCAGAGGTGCTATGTGTACCCCTAACAACAATATTCAATACATCTATCGAAACAGGGAGATTGCCTGAGGCATGGAAGACAGCAAATGTGGTACCAATCTTTAAAAAAGGAGACAGACATGAAGCACTAAACTACAGACCAGTGTCACTGCATGTTAGCATGCAAAATCATGGAAAGATTGTCAGGAGAAGAATGGTGGAACATCTAGAAAGAATGATCTCATCACCAGCAGACAACATGGTTTCAGAGACGGGAAATCCTGTGTCACAAACCTACTGGAGTTCTATGACATGTGACAGCAGTAAGAGAAGAGAGAGAGGGGTGGGTGGATTGCATTTTCTTAGACTGCAAGAAGGCGTTTGACACAGTACCACACAAGAGATTAGTGCAAAAACTGAGGACCAACAGGAATAACAGGGAAGCACTGCAATGGATCAGGGAATACTTGTCAGGAAGACAGCAGAGGTAATGGTACGAGGCGAGGTGTCAGAGTGGGCACCTGTGACCAGTGGGGTCCCACAGGGTCAGTCCTAGGACCAGTGCTGTTTCTGGTATTTGTGAACGACATGACGGGAAAGGAATAAACTCCGAGGTGTCACTGTTTGCAGATGACGTGAAGTTGATGAAAGAGTTCATTCGATCGCAAGACCAGGCAGAAATACAAAGGGATCTGGACAGGCTGCAGACCCGGGCCAGCAACTGGCTCCTGGAGTTCAATCCCACCAAGTGCAAAGTCATGAGGGTTGGGGAAGGGCAAAGAAGACCGCAGATGGAGTACAGTCTAGGGGGTCAGAGACTACAAACATCACTCAAGGAAAAAGTCTTGGGGTGAGTATAACACCAGGCACATCTCCTGAAGGCACATCAACCAAATAACTGCTGCAGCATATGGGCGCCTGGCAAACCTCAGAACAGCATTCTGACATCTAATAAGGAATCGTTCAGGACCCTATACACCGTGTACGTTAGGCCCATATTGGAGTATGCGGCACCAGTTTGGAACCCACACCTAGCCAAGCATGTAAAGAAACTAGAGAAGTGCAAAGGTTTGCAACAAGACTAGTCCCAGAGCTAAGAGGTATGTCCTATGAGAAGAGGTTAAGGGAAATCACCCTGACGACACTGGAGGACAGGAGAGATAGGGGGGACATGATAACGACTTACAAAATACTGAGAGGAATTGACTGTGGACAAAGACGGGTTCCCAGAGATGGACACAGAACAAGGGGACACATTTGGGAATTTTAAAGACACAGATAAATCAAGGGTTTGTTGGGAAAATATTTCTTCAGCCACAGAGTAGTGGGGAAGTGGAATATTTGGGAAGCGATGTAGTGAGTCGGTCCATACTAGCTTAAGCAGAGGACATAAAGCTCAGGGTTCAGGGAGGTGACCTAGTGCGACCAGTGAAGAGGCGGGGCCAGGACTTGGCTGACCCCTGCACCTCAACTAGGTGAGTACAACGGTGAGTACAACGTGAACTATCGAAATAGGCCCCAGGATTTACGTTCTTGGGGCTGCCTAAGAATTATTAGGGGTCTCGTAGGGAGTGAATCAGTGAAATACCTAAGAGTGTAACAGTTTTCAAGAGGGGAAATAATGGATAAGATCAAAAATTTTACAATTTAAATTTAATGAATGCTGAGTGGGGGGAGGGAGCAGTCAGCTGATGAGGCGCTGGCTGCAGGTTGACACAAAAATATCCGAACATTTTAAGGGGTTTAAACGGTGGACTAAAATATTAATAAATACGATTTTTGGTTGGTTATAGCACGGGGTTTTTTGGGTAATCATAAAGGTGATTAAGTAAAACAAAGTAAGAAAAAATTTAAATCCCCAGCTTTGGGTGTTGTGAATGTAGTTAAATATCAGATTTTATACCAAATACGTACTAAAAAAAAAAGAGTGAATCCCAAGTCTTAAAAAAAAAAATAAAAATTTAAAAGCATGATAAATTTTCTGAAGGAGTTCAAAAGTAAAGGGATGATGCACCGACAGCGGGAACCTCCATTGTTTGAAAACATCACTTGCCTTTTGGGTTTAAATTTTTTGGTTATTGTCTAAAGCTCAGTGGTCTGCCCGCTGTTTACCTTCCATCACTCTCTCCCTAACTTCAGTGCCAGGAATAATAGTGGTCCCCTGATAATGTTTAAAATTATTAAAAAAATTTTTCAAAGATAGGTACCTAGGACCCCCCCTGCAGCGACCAGCTATAAAAAGTAGTACAACAAAACACGTGTGCCCCCATAATTATTTTATGTAAAAAATTAGTATATATAATAAGGAATTGAGTGGAAATCTATAATCCTCAAAAAAGTAAGTAGCCTAGGGGCAAAGACCCGGGCCCGGGAGAGTACCGGTAAACCAAGAAAAAACAAAGCCCCGGGCCGGGAGAGTACCGGTGAACCAAAACAAAAAAGATCCGGGCCGGGAATACCGGTGAACCAAGAACAACAAAGACCCGGGGGCCGGGGAGTCCAGTAAACCAAGAAAAAACAAGACCCGGGCCGGAGGTCCCGTGAACAAAAAACCCAAAGACCCGGGGCCGGAGAGTACCAGTAAACCAAAAAAACAAAGATGGGGCCGGGGAGAGTACCGGTAAAACCAAGAAAAACAAAGACCCGGGGCCGGGAGAGTACCGGTAAACCCCAAGAACAAAAAAGCCCGGGGCCCGGGGAGAGTACCGGTAACCAAAAACAAAATCCGGCCGGGAGAGTCCAGTGAACCAAGAAAAAACAAAGACCGGGCCGGGGAGTACCATGAACCAAAGACAAAAAGACCCGGCCCCGGGAGAGTACCGGGTTTAACCAGAAAACAAAATCCGGGCCGGGAGGTCCCGGGAAACCAAAACAAAAAGACCCGGGGCCCGGGAGATACCGGTGAACCAAGAACAACAAAGACCCGGGGCCGGGGAGAGTCCCGGTGAACCAGAAAAACAAAGAACCGGCCCGGGGAGAGTACCAGTGAACCAAGAACAACAAAGACCCGGGGCCCGGGAGAGTCCCGGTAACCAAAACAAAGATCCGGGCCGGGAGAGTCCCGGTAAACCCAAAAACAACAAAGATCCGGGCCCGGGAGAGTACCGGTGAAAAAAGAACAACAAAAACCCCGGGCCGGGAGAGCCCGGGGAAACAAAAAACAACAAAATCCGGGCCGGGAATACCAGTGACCAGAACAACAAAGACCGGGGCCGGGGAGAGCCCGGGTAAAACCAAGAACAAAAAAGATCCGGGCCCGGGGAAGTAGGTGAACCAGAACAAAAAAGATCCAGGTCGGGAGGTACCGGGAACCAAAACAACAAAGATGGGGCCGGGGAAGTCCCGGGAACCAACAACAACAAGATCCGGCCGGGGAGAGTACTGGTAAACCCAAAACAACAACAAAGTTTCCCCGGGGGGGAGAGTCCCGGTGAACCAAGAACAAAAAAGACCCGGGCTGGATGACCAGGAACCAAAAACAACAAAGATCCGGGGCCCGGAAGTCCCGGTAAACCCAACAACAACAAAGATCCGGGGGGGAAGTCCCGGTGCCCCCCAAAGAACAACAAAGATCCGGGCCCGGGGAAGGGACCGGGTAAACCAACAACAACAAAGACCGGGGCCGGGGAGTACCGGGAAACCCAACAACAACAAAGTGGGGCCGGGGAGGCCCGGGTGAACCGAGAACAACAAAACCCGGGCCGGGAGAGTACCAGTAACCAAGAACCAAAGACCCCCGGGCCGGGAAGTACCGGTGAACCAAGAACAAAAAAAGCTCCGTGCCGGGAAGTACCGGTGAACCAAAACAACAAAGCCGGGCCGGGAGAGTCCCGGGAACCAAGAAAAAAAAAAAAGATCGGGCCGGGAGGTCCCGGGGTGAACCAAACAACAAACCGGCCGGGGAGAGTCCCATGAACCAAGAACAACAAAGATCCGGGCCGGAGAGTCCCAGTACCAAGAAAAACAAAGACCCGGGCCCGGGGAGAGAGGGGGTGAACCAAAAACAACAAAACCCGGGGCCGGGGAAGTCCGGTAAACCCAAAGAAAAAAAAAATCCGGGCCGGGGAGAGTACCGGTGAACCAAGAACAAAAGATCCGGGGCCCGGGAGAGTCCCGGGTAAACCCAAGAACAACAAAGATCCGGGCCGGGGAGATCCCATGAACCAAGAACAACAAAGATCCGGGGGGGGAGAGAACCGGTGAACCAAGAAAAACAAAGATCCGGGCCGGGAAGTAGGGGAAACCAAGAACAACAAAGACCCGGGGCCGGGGAAGTACCGGTGAAAAAAGAACAAAAAGATCCGGGCCGGGAGAGTACGGTGAACAAAGAACAACAAAGACCGGGGCCGGGAGAGACCATAAACCCAAAGAACCAAAGACCGGGCCGGGAGAGTACCGGAAAACCCAAGAACAACAAAGACCCGGGCCCGGGAGAGTCCGGAACCAAGAACAAAAAAAGATCCAGTCGGAGGTCCCGGGAACCAAGAAAACAAAGACCCGGGCCCCGGGAGGTACCGGTGAACCAACAAAACAAAGATCCGGGCTGGGAGAGTACCAGTGAACCAAGAACAACAAAGATCCGGGCCGGAGAGTACGGTGAACCAACAACAACAAAACCGGGGCCCGGGAGAGTACCGGTAAACCAAGAACAACAAAGACCGGGGGCCGGGGAGAGTCCCCGGTGAACCAACAAAAACAAAGACCCGGGGTCGGGAGAGTACCGGTGAACAACAACAAAAAAGATCCGGGCCGGGAGAGTCCCGGTAACCGAGAACAACAAAGATGGGGGCCCGGGGAGAGTACCGTGAACCAAGCCCAAAAAGACCCGGGCCGGGAGAGTACCGTGAACCGCCAAAGCCCCCGGGAGGAAAACCGGTAAAACCAAAACAACAAAGACCCGGGCCGGGAGATCCCGGTGAACCAAGAACAAAAAAGATCCGGGCCGGGAGAGTCCCGGTAACCAACAACAAAGATCGGGCCGGGAGAGTACCATGAACCAAGAACAACAAAGACCCGGGGCCGGGAAGACCGTAAACCCAAAGAACAACAAAGATCCGCCCGGAGAGTACCGGTAAACCCAAAGAACAACAAAGACCCGGGCCGGGGAGTCCGGTAAACCCAAAAAAAAAAAGACCCCGGGCCGGGAGAGTCCCGGTGAACCAAAAAAACAAAGATCCGGGCCGGGGAGGTCCCGGTAAACCAAGAACAACAAAGATCCTGGGGGGGGAGAGAAACGTAACCAAAACAAAAGATCCGGCCCGGGGAGAGTACCGTGAACCAAGAACAACAAAACCCGGGGCCGGGAGAGTCCCGGAGGAACCAAAAACAACAAAGACCCGGGGGCCGGGGGAAGTCCCGGTAACAAAAAACAAAAAGATCCGGGGGGAGAGTACCGGTGAAAAAGAAAAAAAAAGACCGGGCCGGGAGAGTCCATAAACCAAAACAACAAAGACCCGGGCCCCGGGGAGGGGTCCCGGAAAACCCAAAGAAAAACAAGACCCGGGCCGGGAAAACCCCGGGTGAACCAAGAACAAAAAAGACCAGGTCGGGAGAGTCCCGGTAAACCCCCCAGAACAAAAAATCCGGCCGGGAGAGTCCCGGTGAACCAACAACACAAAGATCCGGCCGGGAAGTACTGGGAACCAACAACAACAAAGACCCCGGCCGGGAAGTACCGGGGAAAACCCAAGAACAAAAAAAGATCCGGGGGGGAGAGTACCATGAACCCAAGAACAACAAAGACCCGGGCCGGGGAGTACCGGTGAACCAAAAAAAACAAAGATCCGGGCCGGGAGAGTCCCGGGGTGAACCAAGAACAAAAAAGACCCGGGCCCGGGAGATTTCCCGGGTGAACCAACAACAACAAAACCCGGGGCCGGGAAGTACGGTGAACCAACAAAAAACAAAGATCCGGGCCGGGAGAGTACCGGGAAACCCGAGAACAAAAAAGACCCGGGCCGGGAGAGTCCCCAGTGAACAAGAAAAACCCAAAGATCCGGGGCCGGAGAGTACCGGTAAACCAGAAAAACAAGTCCGTGCCGGGAAGTCGGTAAACCCAAGAACAAAAGATCCGGCCGGAAGTACCGGGAACCAAGAACAACAAAGATGGGGCCGGGAGAGTACCGGGAACCAAGAACACCAAAGCCCCGTGCCGGGAGGCCCGGGAACCAAGAAAACAAAGCCGGGCCCGGGAGAGTACCGGTGAACAAGAAAAACAAAGAGGGGGGGGCCCGGGAGAGTCCCGGAAAACCCCAAGAAAACAAAGCCCGGCGGGAAGTCCCGGGAACCAAGAACAACAAAATCCGGGTGGGAGAGAAACCCGGTAAACCCAAGAACAACAAAGACCCGGCCGGGAGAACCGGTGAACAAGAAAAACAAAGATCCGGGCCGGGAGAGTATGGTGAACCAACAAAAAAGCCCGGGGCCCGGGAGAGTCCGGTAAACCCCAAGAACAACAAAGATCCGGGCGGGGGAAGGTACCAGAAAACCCAAGAAAACAAAGACCCGGGGCCCGGGGAGAGTCCGGGTGAACCAACAAAAAAGATGGGGGCCGGGGAGACCGGTGAACCAGAAAAACAAAGCCCGGGCCCGGGGAGAGTACCAGTGAACAAGAACAACAAAGATCCGGGGCCCGGAATACCGGTGAACCAAGAACAAAAAAGCCCGGGGCCCGGGAGAGTACCGGGAACCAAGAACAACAAAGATCCCCGGGAGAGTACGGTGAACCAAGAAAAACAAAGCCCGGGCCCGGGGAGAGTCCGGTGAACCAACAACAAAAAAGATCCGGGCCGGGGAGAGTCCCAGTGAACCAAGAACAAAAAAGATCCGGCCGGGGAGGTCCCGGTAAAACAAGAAAAAACAAAGCTCGTCCGGGAGATCCCGGTAACCAAAAACAACAAGACCCGGGGCCCGGGAGAGCCCGGTAAACCCAAAGAACAACAAAGCTCCGTCCGGGGAGAGTACCGGTAAAACCAAAAACAACAAAGACCCGGGGCCGGGGGAGAGTACCCGGTGAACCAAGAACAACAAAAGCTCCGTCCCGGGAGAGTAGGGTAAACCCGAGAAAAAACAAAGTCCCGTCCCGGGGGAGTCCCGGTAAACCAAAAGAACAAAAAAGACCCGGGGCCCGGGGGAAGTCCCGGTGAACCAAGAACAAAAAAGCTCCGTGCCGGGAGAGTCCCGGGTAACCAAGACAAAAAAGATCCGGGGGGGAGAGACCGGTAAACCCAAGAAAAACAAAGCTCCGTGCCGGAAGTACCGGTAAACCCAGAACAACAAAGCCTGCCGGGAGAGACGGGAAACCCAAGAAAAAACAAAACCGTCCCCGGAGAGTCCCGTGAACAAGAACAACAAACCCGGGCCGGGAGAGTAGGGTAAAACCAAAGAAAACAAAGACCCGGGACCGGGAGAGTACCGGGAACCAAGAAAAACAAAAAACCGGGGCCGGGAAGCATGGTGAACCAAGAACAAAAAAGCCCGGGGACCGGGAGATACCGGGTAAACCCAAGAACAAAAAAAGATCCGGGCCCGGGAGAGCATGGGTGAACCAAAAACAACAAAGATCCGGCCGGGAGAGTACCGGGAACCAAGAACAAAAAAGATCCGGCCCGGGAGGTCCCGGTGAACCAAGAACAAAAAGATCAGGCCGGGAGAGCTGGGTAAACCAAGAAAAACAAAGACCCCGGACCGGGAGAGTCCCGGGTGAACCAAAGAACAAAAAAGACCGGGGCCGGAGACATGGGTGAACAAGAACAACAAGACCCGGACCGGAGATACCGTAAACCCCAAAACAAAAAAGACCGGGGCCGGGAGAGTACCGGTGAACCAAGAACAACAAAGCCCGGGGCCGGGGAGAGTACCGGTGAACCAAGAACACAAAGACCCGGCCCGGGAGATCCCCGGTGAACCAAAAAACAACAAAGACCCGGCCGGGGAGAGAAACCGGTAAACCCAAAGAACAACAAAGTCCGGGCCGGGAGAGTACCGGTGAACCAAGAACAACAAAGTCCGGGTTGGGAGAGTACCGGTGAACCAAAACAACAAAGCCCGGGGCCGGGGAGATACCGGGAAACCAAAGAACAACAAAGCCCGGGGCTGGGAGAGTACCGGTGAACCAAGAACAAAAAAGTCCGGGCCCGGGGAATACCGGTAAACCCAAAGAACAACAAACCGGGCCGGGAGAGTACCGGTAACCAAAGAAAACAAAGCCAGGGGAAGAGTCCCGGTAACCAAAAACAACAAACCTCCGTGCCGGAGGAACCGGGTGAACAAAAACAAAAAAGATCCAGGCCGGAGAGTACCGGTAAAAACCAAGAACAAAAAAGCTCCGGCCGGGAGGGTACCGGGAACCAGAACAACAAAGATCCAGGCCGGAGAGCATGGGTAACCCAAAACAAAACAACAGGTTAACGTGACCCCCCCTCTTTTTAAAAAGACAACAAGCTAAAAAAAACACAAACCAAGTGTACACTAAAATTATAATTTAAATTTTATGTATATTAGTTATATTAATAAGGAATTGATTGGAAAAAAAATTTATAATCTTCAAAAAGAGTAGCGTAGCCTAGGTGGCACACCGCCCCAAAAACACACACACACCACACAACACACACACACACCACAACACACAACACACACCCACACCAACCACACACACACACACCACACACACACACACACACACCCACACACCCCCAAACCACACATACACACACACACACACACACAACACACAACACACACACACACACACACACACAAAGACCCGGGGACAATGAACCAAACTACAAAAAGGGGACTAACGGGAATGAGGAACACCTGAACGGGGTTCAGGGGGACAGAAACTGCAGGGAACCCAGTTAATGAATGATGGAATTGTAGCAAAAAAAAGCAAGGACTGAGGAAGGTTTGTACCCAAAGGGGAAAAGGGAATAATGAAAAACCCCAGGAGACCCCAGGTTTCCCCAAAGGTGGGGGGAGGCAAAAAACCAAAGTGTGCAAGGGAATGGAAAAATATAGAAGGAAAAAGGGACCCGGGGAAAATAAGGAGAACAGTCGTAGAGCCAGAAACAATGCACGATAAAAAAGGGGAGCCCAAAGACATATAAAATGACATACCCGGGGGCCAAAATCGACCCGAAACTGTTTACACCCACATAAGGAAAACAACGTCAAGGACCAGGTAATCAGGCTAAAAAGGGAAGGGGGGAGGAAAACAAGAAATAACGTGAAGTATGTGAAGAATCAACAAGAGATTCAAAGAAGTGTTCACAGAGGAGACAGAAGAGCCCAGAAAGACGGAGGGGTGGGACACCAAATTTGGCGGGACACATGCACAAAAAACCGAGGAAGAAGTGAAAAAGTTTCTGGTGAGCTAGATCCCCTCAAAGGCAAGGGGGCCAGATAACACTCCCCATGGGTATTGAAGAGGGAGAGAGGCGAAAATGTGTACTCCAAACATTTTCCCAATACATCTATCGAAACAGGGAGATTGCCTACAGGGAAGACGCAAATGAGCCCCCAATTTTTTAAAAAAGGGACGCATAAAGCATTAAACTACAGACCATGTCACTGACATTATGTACAAAATCATGGAAAAATTATCAGGAGAAAGTGGTGGAACACCTAGAAAGGAACGATCTCATCAACAGCAGCCAACATGGTTTCAGGGACGGGAAATCCTGTGTCAGAAACCTACTGGAGTTCTATGACATGGTGACAGCAGTAAGACAAGAGAGAGAGGGGTGGGTGGATTGCATTTTCTTGGACTGCAAGAAGGCCTTCGACACAGTTCCTCACAAGAGGTTACTGCAAAAGCTAGAGGATCAGGCACACATAACAGGAAAGGCACTGCAATGGATCAGAGAATACCTGACAAGGAGGCAACGAGTCATGGTACGTTACGAGGTGTCAGAGTGGGCGTCTGTGACAAGCGGGGTTCCACAGGGGTCAGTCCTAGGACCTGTGCTGTTCTTGGTATATGTGAACGACATAACGGAAGGGATAGACTCAGAAGTGTCCTTGTTTGCAGATGTTGTGAAGTTAATGAGAAGAATCAAATCGGATGAGGATCAGGGAGGACTACAAAGAGACCTGGACAGGCTACAAGCCTGGTCCAGCAACTGGCTCCTTGAGTTTAACCCTGCCAAATGCAAAGTCATGAAGATTGGGGAAGGGCAAAGAAGACCGCATACACAATATAGTTTAGATGGCCAAAGACTGCAAACCTCACTCAATGAAAAAGATCTGGGGGTGAGTATAACACCGAGCATATCTCCTGAGGCGCACATCAATTAGATAACTGCTGCAGCATACGGGCGCCTGGCAAACCTACGGATAGCGTTCCGATACCTCAGTAAGGAGTCGTTCAAGACTCTGTATACCATTTACGTCAGGCCCATACTGGAGTATGCAGCACCAGTTTGGAATCTACACCTAGTCAAGCACGTCAAGAAATTAGAGAAAGTGCAAAGGTTTGCAACAAGACTAGTCCCAGAGCTACGGGGTTTTGTCCTACGAAGAAAGGTTGAGGGAAATCGGTCTGACGACACTGGAGGACAGGAGGGTCAGGGGAGACATGATAACGACATATAAAATACTGCGCGGAATAGGCAAGGTGGACAAAGACGGGATGTTCCAGAGAAGGGACACAGACACAAGAGGTCACAATTGGAAGTTGAAGACTCAGATGAATCAAAGGGATGTTAGGAAGTTTTTCTTCAGTCATAGAGTAGTCAGACCGTGGAATAGCCTAGAAAGTGACGTAGTGGAGGCGGGAACCATACATAGTTTTAAGGCGAGGTATGATAAAGCTCATGGGGCAGGGAGAGAGAGGACCTAGTAGCAATGAGCGAAGAGGCGGGGCCAGGAGCTATGAATCGACCCCTGCAACCACAAATAGGTGAGTACACACACACACAAAAAAAAACAAAGAAGTGTCGCTGTTTGCAGATGACGTGAAGTTAATGAAGAGAATTAAATCAGACGCGGACCAGACAGGTCTACAAAGAGACCTGGACAGGCTGGACGTGTGGTCCAGAAACTGGTTCCTAGAATTTAATCCCGCCAAATGCAAAGTCATGAAGATCGGAAGAGGGCAAAGAAGACCGCAGACAGAGTATAGGCTAGGAGGCCAAAGGCTGCAAACCTCACTCAAGGAGAAAGATCTAGGAGTGAGTATAATACTGAGTACATCGCCAGAAGCACACATTAACCAGATAACTGCTGCGGCATATGGGCGCTTGGCAAACCTGAGAATAGCATTCCGGTACCTCAGTAAGGAATCGTTCAAGACTTTATACACTGTGTACGTCAGGCCCATACTAGAGTACGCAGCACCAGTTTGGAACCCACACCTGGTCAAGCACGTCAAGAAATTAGAGAAAGTGCAAAGGTTTGCAACAAGGCTAGTCCCAGAGCTAAGGGGAATGTCCTATGAAGAAAGGTTAAGGGAAATCGGTCTGACAACACTGGAGGACAGGAGGGTCAGGGGAGACATGATAACGACATACAAATACTGCGTGGAATAGATAAGGTTGACAGAGATAGGATGTTCCAGAGATGGGACACACAAACAAGGGGTCACAATTGGAAACTGAAGACTCAGGTGAGTCAGAGGGATGTTAGGAAGTATTTCTTCAGTCATAGAGTAGTTAAGAAGTGGAATAGTTTGGCAAGCAATGTAACGGAGGCAGGAACTATACATAGTTTTAAGACGAGGTATGATAATGCTCATGGAGCAGGGGGAGTGAGGACCTAGTAGCGGTCGGTGAAGAGGCGGGGCCAGGAGCTGAGTCTCGACCCCTGCAACCACAGTTAGGTGAGTACAATTAAGTGAGTACACACAAACATCCCACTAGTGTATTATTATTATTATAATCAAGGGGGAAGCGCTAAACCCGGAGGATTATACAGCGCCTGGGGGGGGGGATGTGGAAGGCATTCAGATAATTCGGGGAACTGGAGCATAGATCCAATTCCCTAAGTCAAGAGTCCCTCACCAACATCAAGGAACCTTCCTTGAGGGGCCCACTAGCGTAACAACCTGATAATTCTCTTGAAAATTAGTTTCCACCGCGGTCAATTATATTGTAGAAAAAGTGTGTTGTGTATGATATTATCGGCAGTGTGGAGTGTTGATAATTAATGGATGACCCTTGATTGGTTGCAGCAGAGGCAGCGTCTGGACAATTACCACCACATCTGCACTGTCTACCTTTCTTGCAAAACATTTTATGAATGTGTTAAATACATGTGTTAGGGTTTATAATAAATGTTTGTTTCTGTGCTCTTGATGTTTGTATGTGTTAAGAGTCTTTGTCTGATCTTATAGGTGTTTGTTTAGTCGTGTTTGAGGAGAGGATTTCTACGTATACGGTCGTCTGTTAAATTGTATTAAAAGTGTTTGTTTCTTGTTTTATAAATTTATTTAAACGTATTGTATGAGTTTGAGCTTCTTATAGGCTTTCGTTTTGTCGTTTAAAAGCGTTTACCATATTACATTTGCATGCAGTACAGCATTTACAAGATACTCTGTGGACTTCAGTATGACATTTGATAGAGTTCCACACAGGAGACTGAAGGTAGCACATGGTATTAGAGAAAGTATCTCTTGGGTCGAGGCATGGTTGACAAATTGGGAACAGCGAGTGTGCAGTAATAGGGAAAAATCTGAATGGGGAGCCGTTACAGGTGGTGTGCTACAGGAGGCAGTGCTGGGACCTTCTTGTTCATAAACTACATAATTAACATTGATGAGGGAATAAACAGGGACAGACTCGTAAGCAAGTTTGCCCCTGGCACTAAGAAGTCAAATAATTCCTGATTGGGATACGAGAAAGGTACAGGATGACCTATATATTAGGTTCATTTTGTGTTTGGAAAAGTGGCAGATGCAGTTCCATGCGGATGAGTGTAAAGTTCAAGGTAATAATGCTAGAAAAAGAAAATAATTATGGCACTTATTAGCTAAATAACTTAGATAGTAGTCAAAGATAGTGTGAAAGAAACTTAGAATTTCTGATTAGAAGAAATTTTAAACCAAGTCAACTGTGTATATGTGTTTGGCTTCAAATTACAGAATGGATATAAATGTGCAGGAACATGTACAAGGAAGGATGAAGAAGTTGACTCAAGAAAGCTTTCCTACCAAGATAGACTGAAGGCATTAACTTTACACTCACTGGAAGGCGAAGAATTTGGGAAGATACAAATGGAAAACAGGAGTAAATTAAAGGGATGTCAACAACGCGCTGAAAATATCTAACCAAGACAGGACTCACAGCAGTGTGTTCAAGGTGGACAGACTTAGATTTATAAGGGTATAAGGAAGTAGTGGAACAGTCTGCCAGGTAGCGTTGTTGAGACATCAACTTGGTTTAGCTTTAAATATAAGTTGAACGTCAATAGTGGGTAGGTTTTTAAAGCAATTGGG
>NC_069408.1:7306793-7312736 GCF_026875155.1 Cherax quadricarinatus | reverse complement strand
AAGCTATGTATGAATCCTGCTATATATTATATATATATATATATATATATATAGTAGCGACTGGTCACTGCTAGGTTCACTCTCCCTTCTTCAAGAGCATTATCGTATCTTTTCTAAAAGCTGTGTGTAGATCCTGCCTCTACTTCACTTTGCAGATTGTTCCACTTCCTGATAAATCTAAGGCTAAAAAAAAATATTTCGTAACATCCCTGTGACTCATTTATGTTTTCAGTTTCCACTTGTGTCTTCTTGTTGCTGTGTTTCATCTCTGAAACATTCTGAGTTCCCTTAACCTCTCCTCAACTCTTGTTGCAAACTTTTGCACTTTCTCCAGTTTCTTGATGTGCTTGTTGATGTGCACCTCAGAAGACTTCCTGGTTCTATCTGACTTCCTGAGCCCCATCTGACTTCCTGGGCCACATCCGACTTCCTAGGCCCCATCTGACTTCCAGGCCCCATCTGACTTCCTGAGCTCCATCTGACTTCCTGGGCTTTATCTGACTTCCTGCGCCACATCCGACTTCCTGGGCCCCATGTGACTTCCTGAGCCCCATCTGACTTCCCGGGCCCCATCCGACTTCCTGGGCCTCATCTAACTTCCTGGACCACATCTGACTTCCTGGGTCCCATCGTACCCACTCTTGAAGCTGTGTAAAGAGTTAACCCCAACTCCTCATTACGTTCATTCCATTTATTTACCAGCCTGAGACTGAAGAAGTATTTCCAAACATCCCTGTGGCTTATCTGTCGTTTTAGCTTCAACTTGGATTATACCTGGAATGAACTTAATGAGGAGTTGGAGTTAACTCTTTATATAGCTTGAAGAGTGGGTACGATGGGGCCCAGGAAGTCAGATGATTGTACTTGAGTATATCTGGCGGGTATCCCGATGGTCAACGCCCCCGTGACCCGGGCAGTGACTAGGCCTCGTGGTGAATCAGGGCCTGATCAACCAGGCTGTTACTGCTGGCCACACACAAACCAACGTACGAACCACAGCCCGGCTGGTCAGGTGTCTGTCCAGCACCTTCTTAAAGACAACCAGGGGACTTCTTGCAGCTAAATCCAGCATTACGTATTTTAACTACAGGAAACGTGATCCTCCATTACCTGTCGAGTTCAGAACAGCTGACACCCGCCCTTACATCCCCATCACACAATCTGTCACTGCCCTTGGCGTTAATCTTGACTACCTTCTTCGTTTACACTGACACATTCACTCAAAGCATGCAATAGCTAGTAAGGCCCTTGCGTGCCTCTACAAGCTGCAACATGCCTCTCAACGCATCAAACTACACCTCTATAAATCCCTAATACGTCCTCTTATAACTTACTCTCCTCTAGCCCTCTCTCTTGCAGCAAAAACAAACTTACTTAAACTGTAGCGTGTCCAGAACAAGGCGCTGCACTGGGTGCTTGATGTCAGATGGGAGGACTTCCCCACAAGCGAGTCTCTCCATGCCCAATCAGACATCCGTGCGCTGAATCTGTGCTGGAAGACGCTCAGTGACCGATAGATAGACAAACTTGAGACACGACATGACTACTGGACCTCTCTCCTTGACGAAGACATTCGCAGACCCACAAACCAACACAACCTTTTCTACTCCTTGCATGATCCTGCTCCTAACCCTATTTACAAATAACCTTGGATTCTCTGACAAGTACCATTCTCTGACCCACCTTCGCCTTAGCTTTTAGGTTAAGACATGGCTCAGTTCTACACTCCTCTCTAGCGCTAAACTTCGCATGTCCCTTCCTCCCCGCTCACCCCACCGGAGTCCCAACAGAAGAGCCTGAATTTCTCTTCTCAATATCTGTCCCACGATCGCCTTCGCTGCTGGGTTAAGCCCTGGCTCTATTTCTACGACTAAGAGCACTCCTCTCCAGCACTATTCTTCGTCTGTCCCGTCTTCCACGCTAATCCCATTTGGGATCTTACCTGAACTTTCGTTCGTTCGTTCGTTCTTCTTGCTCCTCTTGTCTCAATCCCTCGCACTGCAAAGAGTCTGCCAATGTCTGCTGTATCGAAGCTTCTGAGTCTGCCTGTGCCGCTGAATCGAAGCCTACCAGTGTCTGCTTTTTTGAAGGTTCTGAGCCACCAGTCTCTAGTGTACAGAGAGTTCTGAATCTGCCAGTATTTGCTGTATCGAAGATTCTGAGTCTGCCTGTGTCTGCTGTATCGAAGGTTCTGTGTCTGCTGTATCGAAGATTCTGGGTCTGCCTGTGTTTGCTGTATCGAAGCCTGTCAGTGCATGCTTTATCGAAGGTTCTGAGTCTGCCAGTGTCTGCTGGTGTATCGAAGCTTCCAAGTCTGCCTGTGTCTGCTATATCGAAGTCTACCAGTTTCTGCATTTGGAAGGTTCTGAGTCTGCCAGTGTCTGCTGTATCGAAGGTTCTGAGTATGTCTGTTTCTGCTGCTGTATCGAAGTCTGTCAGTGTCCGATGCTGTATCGAAGTCTGCCTGTGTCTGCTGCTGTATCGAAGTCTGCCTGTGTCTGCTGCTGTATCGAAGTCTGCCTGTGTCTGCTGCTGTATCGAAGTCTGCCTGTGTCTGCAGTAAATGGTTACAAGACTCAGTAAGTGTCTGGGGTGTAGCTACCTACCTTGTCACTCTGGCTGTCGCTGGGTTATTCCTCTCAGAGCTTGGCAATACAGTTGTAAGCTGAGCGTTACGAAACTATTAACTGCTCTAGGAGTCAGTTGCACAGTTGCTCTCTTTATGTATCCCTCACTGTAAGTCAACGCTGAATTAAAGCTAACTCACTTGCACACACATCGACTCAGTACACAGTATATATTTTGTTAACGAATTAGGAACGTTACTAATAAGATCATTTAAAACTTTTTTCCATGAAAGTTCACCTGGGAGTTACTTTCTTCCATGAAAGTTCACCTGGGAGTTACTTTCTTCCATGAAAGTTCACCTGGGAGTTACTTTCTTCCATGAAAGTTCACCTGGGAGTTTCTCTCTTCCATGAAAGTTCACCTGGGAGTTTCTCTCTTCCACGAAAGTTCACCTGGGAGTTTCTACTTTCATGAAAGTTCACCTGGGTCTTTCTTCCAAGTTCACCTGGGAGTTTCACACACACACACACACACACACACACACACACACACACACACACACACACACACATGACGTGAAGTTAATGAGAAGAATTCATACGATCGAAGACCAGGCAGAACTACAAAGGGATCTGGACAGGCTGCAGACCTGGTCCAGCAATTGGCTCCTGAAGTTCAACCCCACCAAGTGCAAAGTCATGAAGATTGGGGAAGGGCAAAGAAGACCGCAGACGGAGTATAGTTTAGGGAGCCAGAGACTACAACCCTCACTCAAGGAAAAAGATCTTGGGGTGAGTATAACACCAGGCACATCTCCTGAAGCGCACATCAACCAAATAACTGCTGCAGCATATGGACGTCTAGCAAACCTCAGAACAGCATTCCGACATCTTAATAAGGAATCGATCAGGACCCTGTACACCGTGTACGTATTGGACTAATCGGCACCAGTTTGGAACCCACACCTAGCCAAGCACTTAAAGAAACTAGAGAAAGTGCAAAGGTTTGCAACAAGACTAGTCCCAGAGCTAAGAGGTATGTCCTACGAGGAGAGGTTAAGGGAAATCAACCTGGCGACACTGGAGGACAGGAGAGATAGGGGGGACATGACAACGACATACAAAATACTGAGAGGAATTGACAAGGTGGACAAAGACAGGATGTTCCAGAGATGGGACACAGCAACAAGGGGACACAGTTGGAAGTTGATGACACAGATAAATCACAGGGATGTTAGGAAGTATTTCTTCAGCCACAGAGTAGTCAGGAAGTGGAATAGTTTGAGAAGCGAGGTAGTGGAGGCAGGATCCATACATAGCTTTAAGCAGAGGTATGATAAAGCTCACGGTTCAGGGAGAGTGACCTAGTAGCGACCAGTGAAGAGACGGGACCAGGAGCTTGGACTCGACCCCTGTAACCTCAAATAGGTGAGTACAACTAGGTGAGTACACACACACACACAGACACACACACACACACACACACACACACACACACACACACACACACACACACACACACACACGCACGCACGCACACCCGTTTCTCCTATTGTAATAATATTAGTAGAATTACCGACAATATGTTAGGTAAAAGGACACATGAGGGCAACGTTTCGCTCTCCAGGATCTTTGTCAAAGCTCCTGGAGAGCGAAACGTTGTCACAATAGTTACACGTGCTCTTTTACCTAAGAAGTTTCTTGTTAATAATGTGTAAGGAAGGCTGGGCTAACCTACCTGTGAATGGGCGTGGCTGAGCTGGCTTATCATTATAGGTGTGGAGGGGGAGGTATGGGCGTGGGTGTCAGTGGGCGTGAAGGGGGAGGTGTGGGCGTGGGTGTCAGTGGGCGTGCCTGAGGGGGAACATGGTGGATCAACCTGCTCCTCCACCGTGGCTACTTATATTTACCCTGTTCCACTGTCAATAATCCACACACTCCAAATATTTCACAGTATTCTGGCTGCTTAGAAAGCAATATGCAGTTGCCTTCGATTATACCAATAACTTCACGGATTACAGCGACCCGGCGGTGAGGCGCCTGTATTTACCTCTGCGTCACTCGTTGTAACGGATCTTGGCTGTTTTGTGATGTGATATTTTAAAGCAACGAGTACTGTACCGGAGAGAAACCTTAATCCCGGTGCCTCCTTGGCTCTGCAGACTAGTTTGGCACTGTGACAACTAGCCCAGACCCTCGCCTAGCTCAACTGGCACTCAACAGCTGCAACTCAACGGAGGACACACTGGACACACAACTTTGTTATGCGGACACACGCTTCAGGATATATGGTGCAACTTGCTATGTCGCCTCACATCACTCCTGCGTATATTTTCAGGCGTTATTCTTATAGCCTTTAGGAGGTGGAGTTATCAATATAGTGTAAGGCAAGACTTCTTGCCAAGAAATTTAAGGCGGGTAACAATAACACACACACACACACACTAGAGAGAACATTTACATGTCGAGTGAGTGCTGGAGATGCTGCTGCAGGCTACCAGCACTTGCACCTCTCACAACTTGCTGATTATAATAGTGAACACTGGCACAAGAGCTTTGTCATCTCCTACCGCACGTCCAAGAGTCACTGTTTACACTGCACCAGCAGAGTTCTCTCACACACACACGTGCTCACACCATTGCCACTACTCACCACACACTACCTACACTTCCTACTCTCACGATCTTCACCAGCCTCCCTCGCTAACCAGACTCAACGTAAATATCACCAAATGCCTCATTCAGCATCCTGAAGTCTTGTTTCATCCTTGAATTACAAGAAAAGGGAGAAGGAAGTCGATAAGAGGTAGAGTAGAGAGTGAGGCTCCTCCCCGACCACCATAGCAACCAATGGTAGTGACAGCCAGCACAGACACATGTCTCCAGGCGCCTTGTTCAAACATAAGTAAGCTTATTTACGTACAGGTACAGGTATAGGTACGAAGAAGATAATGAAGAAGAAAAAGAAGAAAAGGAGGAAAAAGACAAAGGTCCTCTTTACTGATCTAAGAAAACCTTCAAGCACTGCAGACCACAACTTCTTGATGACAACGCTAGAATTATATGGGGTCAGAGGTCATGCTCTCGCTTTCATAAAGTTCTACCTTACAGACAGACTATAAATGACGCCATTTCATCTACACAAAAAAATCAACATAGTGGTGCCACAGGTAGCGTCCTTGGCCTACTGTTATTTATCATTTAAATATTAAGAACACAGATGGCACTCTAAAGGTCTGTAGCATCTGGTAGTAACTAAGCAAACACAGCAGTCAGCAGGACAGCAAGGGCAGGTAAACACAGCAGTGGTGGGCTTCTTTACCTATGTATTCCATCACTAATATTTACGCAATATACGATGTTAACGAAGAGAGAA
>NC_069408.1:7279293-7301793 GCF_026875155.1 Cherax quadricarinatus | reverse complement strand
ATAAATTTCTCTTGTTACAATAAGGTTAGGTAAGTTTTCTAAGATTCTTTTGGTGCAAAGTTAAAATATTTTACATTAACATTAATGAAAAAAAATATATCTTTAAACGTATAAGAGAAAATTTCAGAAAGAACTTAATTTTAAATGAGTTCTTGCTAATTGACCAGTTTTACATATTCGGCACGACATATATATATATATATATATATATATATATATATATATATATATATATATATATATATATATATATTATATATATATATATATATTATCGTGCCCAATAGGTAAAATTGGTCAATTAGCAAGAACTCATTTAAATTTACGTCTTTTCTAAAAATTTCTCTTATACATTTAAAGATTTATTTTTTTCATTTATGTTAATGTAAAAGTTAATAATTTTGTTCCAAAAGAACCTTAGAAAACTTACCTAACCTTATTATAACAAACGAAATTTACTTTAGCCTAATCCACGTAAATATATTTTAGATAACTTTACAATAATTTAATAGTAAACAAACAGAATGAAATACATTTTTTCGTTAGGTTCAGAGTGATTTTTGCTAAATTATTGCATACACAAATTTTCGCTTGCCTTATTCGGCAAGAAGAGCGTTGCTATTTAAGCCACTGAGAGCATCAGTCTGTATACTTCAGGAGAGAAAGAGTTGTATATTTCCTAAATAACGCACGTATAGTTAGTCGACTAGTCTTAAACCTTATAAACCAGCAGTCTCACCCATGGACTGGTACTATCAGTGCCAACAATACCATGTATATCTCAGGTGGGCGTACACTCGCGCGCACACACACACACACACACACACACACACACACACACACACACACACACACACACACACACACACACACACACACACCACACACACACCACACACACACACCACACACACCACACACACACACACACACACATACACACACACACACACACACACCCCATACACATACCACACATGCATGCACATACAACAGGCCTAGTGTCTAATCGACATGTGCCTAGGACCAAATGGTAACTAACACACACACAACATACACAACACACACACACACACACACACACACACACACACACACACACACACACACACACACACACACACACACACACACGAGATTGTAAATTTTCAGAGAATAGGGGGCACTCGAAAGGAAGAAATCGACCAATCAAGCTGATTCTCAGGAGAGAAACAGTGCAGAAACAGGATCCTCCAAGAGAAACCACGATTGATATACTCGGAAGAATACAAGAGGGCGTTCCTA
The DNA here is from genome assembly GCF_026875155.1 of Cherax quadricarinatus. Lineage (NCBI taxonomy): Eukaryota > Metazoa > Arthropoda > Malacostraca > Decapoda > Parastacidae > Cherax > Cherax quadricarinatus. Next base: position 7,300,509 of record NC_069408.1, on the reverse strand, counting down.
GATAGAGACAGAACACAATCACAACGACAGCAGCTGAGGGAGAGGACAAAAAAGCGAAAGGAGCTAGGAAAAGAGACAAGGATGGAACCAGCAGAGGTCAGTCAGAGCAGAACAGAACAGCAAGGGCAAGCACACACAACTATTCTCAGAACCATACAACCTATCACACCATCCCAATACACACTACAATCCATACCCACAGCCTCCACCCAACACCGAGCTATAGAATCCCACAGTATGCTACCAGGTCTCCCACCCTTACAGGCCCCCCAAACCACAGTGCTGGAAAGGAAACTGAAGGTATGGTACACAAACGCTGATGGAATAACAAATAAGTGGGAGGAGTGGCATGAAAGAGTCAAAGAGGCATCACCGGACATCATAGCTCTCAAAGAAACCAAGCTTACAGGTATGATAACAGATGCCATCTTTCCAACGGGATACCAAATCCTGAGGAAAGACAGAGGGAACAGGGGGGGGGGTGGAGGAGTGGCATTGCTGATCAAAAATCGCTGGAATTTTGATGAGCTGGAGAGAGGAGACAGTGGAGAAGAAAGTGATTACATAGCGGGAACGCTTCACTCTGGAGGTCCCAGGTGGTAATAAGCTGATGTATAACCCCCCACAGAACAGCAGGAGGCCAAGGCAAGAGTACGACGAGAGCAATAGAGCGATGGTTGACACACTGCCTACAGTGGCCAGAAGAGCTCATGCATGCAGGGCAAAGCTCCTGATCATGGGTGACTTGAACCACAAGGAGATCGATGGGAGAACTTGGACCGCATGGGGGCCAAGATACATGGAGGGCTAAGATGCTGGAGGTGGTACTGGAAAACTTCATGTACCAACACGTAAGGGACACTACAAGAGAGAGGAGAGGATGAACCAGCAAAGCTGGACTTAGTATTCACCTTGAGTAGTGCAGATATCGAGGACATCACATATGAAAGACCCTTGGGGCCAGTGACCATGTGGTTTTAAGCTTCGAATACACAGTAGAGCTACAAGTGGAGGGAGAAGCAGGAAGGCCAGGACGAATGAAGCCAAACTACAAGAAAGGGGACTACACAGGAATGAGGAACTTCCTGAACGGGGTTCAGTGGGACAGAGAGCTGGCAGGGAAGCCAGTTAATGAGTGATGGAATTGTAGCAACAAAATGCAAGGAGGCTGAGGAGAGGGTTTTTACCCAAGGGTAACAGGAATAATGAAAAAGCCAGGATGAGCCCATGGTTTATCCAAAGGTGCAGGGAGGCAAAAACCAAGTGTGCTAGGGAATGGAAGAAATATAGAAGGCAAAGGACCCAGGAGAATAAGGAGAGCAGTCGTAGAGCCAGAAACAAATATGCACAGATAAGAAGGGAGGCCCAAAGACAATATGAAAATGACATAGCAGCGAAAGCCAAATCTGACCCGAAACTGTTGTACAGCCACATCAGGAGGAAAACAACAGTCAAGGACCAGGTAATCAGGCAAAGGAAGGAAGGAGGAGAGACAACAAGAAATGACCATGAAGTATGTGAGGAACTCAACAAGAGATTCAAAGAAGTGTTCACAGAGGAGACAGAAGGGGCTCCAGAAAGACGGAGAGGTGGGGCACACCACCATGTGCTAGACACAGTGCACACAACCGAGGAAGAAGTGAAGAGGCTTCTGAGTGAGCTAGATACCTCAAAGGCAATGGGGCCAGATAACATCTCCCCATGGGTATTGAGAGAGGGAGCAGAGGCGCTATGTGTACCCCTAACAACAATATTCAATACATCTATCGAAACAGGGAGATTGCCTGAGGCATGGAAGACAGCAAATGTAGTCCCAATCTTTAAAAAAGGAGACATGAAGCATTAAACTACAGACCAGTGTCACTGACATGTATAGTATGCAAAATCATGGAGAAGATTATCAGGAGAAGAGTGGTGGAACACCTAGAAAGGAATGATCTCATTAACAGCAGCCAACATGGTTTCAGGGACGGGAAATCCTGTGTCACAAACCTACTGGAGTTCTAATGACATGGTGACAGCAGTAAGACAAGAGAGAGGGGTGGGTGGATTGCATATTCTTGGACTGCAAGAAGGCGTTTGCCACAGTTCCACACAAGAGATTGGTGCAAAAACTGGAGGACCAAGCAGGGATAACAGGGAAGGCACTACAATGGATCAGGGAATACTTGTCAGGAAGACAACAGCGATCTCATGGTACGTGGCGAGGTGTCAGAGTGGGCACCTGTGACCAGCGGGGTCCCACAGGGGTCAGTCCTAGGACCAGTGCTGTTTCTGGTATTTGTGAATGACATGACGGAAGGAATAGACTCTGAGGCGTCCCTGTTTGCAGATGACGTGAAGTTGATGAGAAGAATTCACTCGATCGAAGACCAGGCAGAACTACAAAGGGATCTGGACAGGCTGCAGACCTGGTCCAGCAATTGGCTCCTGGAGTTCAATCCCACCAAGTGCAAAGTCATGAAGATTGGGGAAGGGCAAAGAAGACCGCAGACGGAGTACAGTCTAGGGGGCCAGAGACTACAAACACACTCAAGGAAAAAGATCTTGGGGTAAGTATAACACCAGGCACATCTCCTGAAGCGCACATCAACCAAATAACTGCTGCAGCATATGGGCGCCTAGCAAACCTCAGAACAGCATTCCGACATCTTAATAAGGAATCGTTCAGGACCCTGTACACCGTGTACGTTAGGCCCATATTGGAGTATGCGGCACCAGCTTGGAACCCACACCTAGCCAAGCACGTAAAGAAACTAGAGAAAGTGCAAAGGTTTGCAACAAGACTAGTCCCAGAGCAAAGAGGTATGTCCTACGAGGAGAGGTTAAGGGAAATCAACCTGACGACACTGGAGGACAGGAGAGATAGGGGGGACATGATAACGACATACAAAATACTGAGAGGAATTGACAAGGTGGACAAAGACAGGATGTTCCAGAGATTGGACACAGTAACAAGGGGACACAGTTGGAAGTTGAAGACACAGATGAATCGCAGGGATGTTAGGAAGTATTTCTTCAGTCACAGAGTAGTCAGTAAGTGGAATAGTGTGGGAAGCGATGTAGTGGAGGCAGGATCCATACATAGCTTTAAGCAGAGGTATGATAAAGCTCACGGTTCAGGGAGAGTGACCCAGTAGCGATCAGTGAAGAGGCGGGGCCAGGAGCTTGGACTCGACCCCCGCAACCTCAACTAGGTGAGTACACACACACACACACACACACACACACACACACACACACACACACACACACACACGCACACATATACACACACACACACACACACACACACACACACACACACACACACACATATATACAACACACACACACACACACACACACACACACACACACACACACACACACACACACACACATACACACACACACACACACACACACACACACACACACACACACACACACACACACACACACACACACACACACATATATACACACACACACACACACACACACACACATACACACACACACACACACACACACACACACACACACACACCACACACACACACACACACACTGACAGACTTACCTTGCTCTCTGAATGCACCTCCTCATGCAGTCATCTGCACACCACTGGAAGTAATAATAATTATAATTATTATATTTACAATGATAATAAAGATAACAGTAAACAATTAGAGCAATAAAAGTAAATAATTATAGTAAGAAAATGAATAACAATTGCAATAATAATAATAATAATTATTATTATTATTATTATTAATGTTTTTTATTATTTATTATGGCAGTAGTTTGGTAGACAGCAACCACCCAGGGAGGTACTACCATCCTGTGGTAGTAGTTTGGTAGACAGCAACCACCCAGGGAGGTACTACCATCCTGTGGTAGTAGGTTGGTAGACAGCAACCACCCAGGGAGGTACTACCATCCTGTGGTAGTAGGTTGGTAGACAGCAACCACCCAGGGAGGTACTACCATCCTGTGGTAGTAGGTTGGTAGACAGCAACCACCCAGGGAGGTACTACCGTCCTGTGGTAGTAGGTTGGTAGACAGCAACCACCCAGGGAGGTACTACCATCCTGTGGTAGTAGGTTGGTAGACAACAACCACCCAGGGAGGTACTACCGTCCTGTGGTAGTAGGTTGGTAGACAGCAACCACCCAGGGAGGTACTACCATCCTGTGGTAGTAGGTTGGTAGACAGCAACCACCCAGGGAGGTACTACCATCCTGTGGTAGTAGGTTGGTAGACAGCAACCACCCAGGGAGGTACTACCATCCTGTGGTAGTAGGTTGGTAGACAGCAACCACCCAGGGAGGTACTACCGTCCTGTGGTAGTAGGTTGGTAGACAGCAACCACCCAGGGAGGTACTACCATCCTGCCAAATGAGTGTGAAAAGTAAACCTGTATTTATTTTACACAATGGTAGGAGTGTTGGTGTCTGTTTTTTTGTCTCATGAACACGCAAGCTAACAGGTACATCTTGTTACTTCCTACATCTAGTTCATACTACACCTGCAGCTGTGCGTGTACATGTATGTGTGTACACACTCCTCTAAGTTTCCTTCTAATCTCTTAATAGTTGTTGTTCTTATAGAGATTCCTTTTATCTCTATAGGAAAAAGGGTGAGAACTCTTCTTCTTCCGTGAGCAATGCGCGTCGTGAAGGGCGACTGAAATCCGGGAGCAAGAGGCTAGTAACACCTTCTCCTGTATAAATAGCTAGAAAGACTAAAGATAATATTTTAAGGTGGGTTGAGTGAATGTGCGTGGGTGTAGCATGTATGTGAAGAACTGTCTGTGTATGTTATGAATGAAAAGAAGCTGGATGTCCTGGCTCTAGGCAAAACAAAGTTAAAGGAGAAGTTCAGTGGGGATGTGTAATTGGAATTCGGTGAGGTGTAGCTGAGAGACTCAGAGCTAAGGAAGGAGTAGTGGTAATATTAAATGATCAATTATGGAAAGAAAAGAAGGAATATAAACGTATAAATTTAAGAATTATGTGGATTAAAATAAAGGTGAGATGTTAGAAGCGGTTTATTAGATACTATTATGTTTATGTACCCGAGGAAGAGAGGAATGTCCAGGAGATAGAGGAGCTAAGTGTGTGTTGAAGGAGTTTTGAACGAAGTGAGAAAATGATTTTTGCGGGAGAGCTAAATGTTAAGGTGGGAGAAACTGTTGTTATGAGAACAAATAAATAAACGAGGTGCGATGTAGGGGGTAATGACAGCAGTGTGTTGGACTGTGCATTAGTTTATAAAATAGCTACTAAGACGATTTCTGAATGTGCATGTTTTTTGGATTAGCGACAGATATGTAAGACTTGAATTGACTCACGAAATCGTAATGACACGATTGCGGGTTCTATCCCCGCCCGTGGTATGGTTTATCAGACTTGAATTTAGTGGTATTTACAGTGAGCAGAAGTGGCAGGTGGAACACAAGAAGAGCGTCATCGTTGAGTTAGAGATGGATGATAGTTCATAGAATAAAGGAGGAGATAGTTAGGGTAAGATATAAGCAACTTTTTTTAAGATAGATGGGTTAGTGAGAGTATAGACAATGAGAAAGGAGCCGGGAAGACGTGGGGTAAATTTGGGATTACAGTGGTAAAGTACGCAGAGAGTTTTGTGGAATGAAACATATAAGTAAATAACATACAGAGATAAAGACAAGGAACTTTTCATTGTATTTATGGATTTAGGAACGGCAAATGAGAGGGTGGATAGGGCAGAAATGTGGCAGATGTTACACATGTGTGGAATAGATGGTAGGTTACCTAAAGCAGTAAAGTTTTACGTGGACAGTAACGCTCAGGTTAGGGGGATGTAGGAGAGAGGGAGTTTATTTTCCAGTAAAAGTAAACCTTAAACAGAGGTTGTCCAACATATTTATAGAAGTGAATGTTAGGTGGGTTAAGGAAATGTGTAAGATGGAAAGATAATGGATATGATACAAAGTGAGAGTTGTGACAGCCGCTTTTTGCCAATGACACAGTTCTTTTGGGAGATGCTGAGGGGATGGTTGGCGAGTTTGGGAAGGTAAGTACAAGAAATTTAAAGCGAACATCACAAATAGCAAGGTGATGAGAGTATCAAAACGTCTAGTCAGTGAGATACTAGATATTAGATTGAAGGGAGTGAGCATGGAGGCAGTGAATATGGTCAGTTAATTGTCAGCTGACAGTTCTACAAGAATGAAGTGAATAACAGAACTGACGAAAAGACTAGAGTAGGTGATGCACTGAGGCATCTGTGGAGACGAAGAACTTTATCAGTAAAGGCAAAAAGGGGGAAGTTGAGGTATGGTGGTAATGAGGGTATGGTGGTTATGAGGTATGGGTTTTATTTGTGGGAGAAAGGGTTAGAGATGTCTTGAGGTGATGTGTGGAGAAAAGTTTTTCAAAATTGTAGCTTGGAAATGTAATAGGTTTTTTACATGGTTTTACATAGTAGGAAATCCTAATTTTATTTACAGTAGTATAAAATATGTGGTATATCAAGTGTTACAGTACGCAACCCACTGCGTTGTGTATATCAGGTTACAGTGAAACACTGCAGTGTGTGGTATATCAAGTGTTACAGTGTAACGCAACACTGCAGTGTGTGGTATATCAAGTGTTACAGTGTAACAACACTGCAGTGTGTGGTATATCAAGTGTTACAGTGTAACAACACTGCAGTGTGTGGTATATCAAATGTTACAGTGTAATAACACTGCATGGTGTGTGGTATATCAATGTTACAGGTAACACAACACTGTAGTGTGTGGTATCAAGTGTCAATGTAACAACACTGCAGTGTGTGGTATATCAAGTGTTACATGTAAACACTCAATGTGTGATGTAAGTGTTACAGTGTACAACACTGCATGGTATGTACAAAACACAACTTGACAAACGAACCTTCATTAAAGAAGGAACCCGGTTAAGATGAAGGAAGTTAATTACGGCTGGTTAGTAAGTACTTTGTACACGAGTACCAAACAAACACTTATCACTAACGTCTCACCAGTCCCCTCGAGAGGAAGACGCAATACAAGTGTTGGTCAATAAGACACACGAGCAACACTTGTGGATCTTCAATGACAACAATTCTCGCCTGCATAAGAAGCTTCTGTACTGAAGATGGCTGCTGAGTAGACGAAACGTTGGCAGTGTACCACATCAACTATTCGTATCGTCATATGTACCTAACTTATCCAAACCAACGTATATACTGACGACTTGCTTGTCAGTATGTACTCTCTGCCTTGGCTCTTTCACATTGTTAGAACATAAGGTACACTGACTAGAGAGTGAGTTAGGTGATATGTTAGGTGGTATATTAGGTAACGTGTTAGGTGATATGTTAGATGTTATGTTAGGTGACATGTTAGGTGATATGGAAGGCGACGTGTTAGGTGACGTGTTAGGTGATGTGTTAGGTGTCAGCAGCAGCAGAAGCAGAAGCAGCAGCAGCAGCAGCACCAGCAGCACCTGCACCAGCACCAGCAGCACACAGCAGCAGCACCAGCAGCACCAGCAGCACCAGCAGCACCAGTAGCACCAGCAGCACCAGCAGCACCAGCAGCACCAGCAGCACCAGCAGCACCAGTAGCACCAGCAGCACCAGCAGCACCAGCAGCACCAGGAGGAGGCAGACGTGAGGGAGGGGCGGATATCATAATCTTACTAATAAATCATTGTTGCAGAGCAGATGGAGATATCCTTACGCAGATCACTCACTCGATCCCATCACCAAATCCCCACGACATAGGTGATGTGATAACTTGGGTGATAAGTTATGTGACAAGTTGTTAGATGATAAGTTAGGTATATGCATAAACCTCGCACATAGGAGAAACTAACTTATAACGACGTTTCGGTCGACTTTAACCATTAACTAGATACACAGAAGAGCGAAGGTGGGGAGCCTGCACCAGAGGGGGGGGCAGGAAGACAGGAGGAAGAAGAAATAATATAATGAAGAAAAGTAGTGATAATAGTGGTAGAGGTAGTAGTAGTAGTAGTAATAGGTAGGGGTAGTGACACAAGAGCCAGAAGGTGGAGTGTAGCGAGGCAATAATAGTAGTAGTACTAGTAGTAGAAGTGGGGAAAGTCTAAGGACAAGAAAAAGAGAACTGCAGGAGAGCTAATGACCCAAGAGGGTGGCACCAAAAACAGAAAAACTCTTAGGACAACACATTAGGGCAGTAGAAAGGAAAGTCAAAGAAAATACGGGAAGGATGTAAGGTGAGGAGGAGATAAATATCAGGTGAAGTCACGAGTGTTCTGAAATTTTGAGCATTTAACCATGTAATGAGAAAGGAAGACATCTACAGAAACAAAGCCACGACCAAGATTCATATTAGGAAAGTTGTGTATAAGGGATGCTTCAGCAAGACGGCGTCTGTGAAGGCTAGAAAAAGGGTAGACAGTTTTAGCAGAGGACCAGTTAATAGCTTGACTGTGATCTCTTAAAAATGCTCTCTAACCTCATGTAAGAGATCAAAGTCATGCTATTAACTGGTCCTCTGGCAGTACTGTCTAACCCTTCTTCCAGTCTTCACAGACGCCGTCTTGTTGAAATATTGCTTATACACAACTTTTCTGATACGAATCTTAGTCGTGGCTTTGTCTCAGTAGATACCTTCCTTTCTCATTATATTGTCAGATGTTCCAAACTTCAGAACACTCGCGGCTTGACCTGATCTATATATATCTCCTTACCTCTTCTCTTTTCCGATATTTTCTTTGTCTTTCCTTTCTACTGCTTTGCTCTTTTCGTCAGTCTCACTCTCGGATTTTTCCTGGCTTGTCCACTTTTTGTGGTGCTCTCAATTCCTGCCCTTGATAACCTGTTGTCGAAGAATTTCCAACTTTCTCGTCGCTATCAACTTGCCCTTTCTTGTCCTAAATGTAATTCCAATATTGTTATTCTTTCTTTTGACAAAGGCAATTCAGTGGTTGTCCTTGATAGCGAGGATGACCTCCGTAAAGCTGAAGTCGTGCTCTCTGACTCACGTACCTACACTCTTCTTGTCTTCAACCCTCTTGATTACATCTAGAGAACATTCAGCCTTAAACTTTGGACACTCTCCGATCTCTGTCCTCCTGACTTTGATCTTGTTCAACGTTTCCGCGTTATTTGTCCCTCTCTGCCTTATATCCATGGTCTTCCTAAAACTCATTAACCTGATACTGATCTAGGTCCCATCATAGCCTTCTAAGGGTCTGTCTCTTATTCTCTTGTTCATGGTTCGTCAAGTCTCAATCTCTCTCTTGATACTTTTTCTCCTGCTCACCTCAGTCACTCTCAAGACTTCATCGAACCTGTTCGTTCTCTTATGACCTGTAAATTGCTTAGTCTTGACGTTGAGTCCCTCTTCACTAATGTTCCTCTTGATTATGATCTTAATGTTCTTAGAGTGAAGGCCAACGAAGGGTTATTATACCGGTAGTCTACCTGGTGAGTGTTCCTGGAGTCAACGCCCCTGCTGGCCGGTCTATGACTAGGCCTCGTTGTGGATAAGTGCCTGATTAATCAGGCTTTTACTGCTGGCTGAATCCAATCCAACTCACCAACTGATGTATTTCTTGATCTTATTAGCATTTGTGTAGACTACAGTATATTTTCCTTTCAAAATAAATTTTATTCTCAAAATTTCCGTGTTGCTATAGTCTCTCCTCTACCCCCTGTTCTTGCTAACCTTTATATGGAATACATGGATAGTGTTCTACCTTTTATTATTGATGTGTGTCGTTCCTTCTGCCTACGCTACTACACTATACTCTGTCCTCTGTCTTCCCTGTATATCCAGTCTCTCAGATCTCAACAACTTTCTCCATTCATTAGACATCAGACTCACTTTCTGCCAAACATAATTTGTAGTGATCTAGTTCCTATCTCTCATGTTAAATATTACACTAGTAGAAAAGTTTCAGTCTTCTCTATTATGAACTATGTTACAGAACAAATTCTAACAGAATAATACAGTGCAATATAACATTGATGAAGTTGAATACAACAGATACATTCAAATACAACAGTGATACAGTTAAGATACAACAGTATTATAGTTAAGATACTGCACAGTCATTGATTATTATAATAATGAAATTAGTAATAATAATAATAATAATAATAATAATAATAATAATAACAATAATAATAATAATAATAATAACAATAATAATAATAATAATAATAATAATAATAATAATAATAATAATAATAATAATAAATAATAATAATAATAATAAAAATAATAAGGGTACGTGAATTGGTACGGTAGGTAAACTGGGATGGCAGGTAAAGTGGTATGGTAGGTAAAGTGGTATGGTAGGTAAAGTGGTATGGTAGGTAAAGTGGTATGGTAGGTAAAGTGGTATGGTAGGTAAAGTGGTATGGTAGGTAAAGTGGTACGGTAGGTAAAGTGGTACGGTAGGTTAAAGTGGTACGGTAGGTTAAAGTGGTATGGTAGGTAAAGTGGTATGGTAAGGGAAAGTGGTATGGTAGGTAAAGTGGTATGGTAGGTAAAGTGGTATGGTAGGTAAAGTGGTACGGTAGGTAAAGTGGTATGGTAGGTAAAGTGGTATGGTAGGTAAAGTGGTACGGTAGGTAAAGTGGTATGGTAGGTAAAGTGGTATGGTAGGTAAAGTGGTACGGTAGGTAAAGTGGTATGGTAGGTAAAGTGGTATGGTAGGTAAAGTGGTACGGTAGGTAAAGTGGTATGGCAGTTAAGTGGTTTTTGGTAGGTAAAGTGGTATGGTAGGTAAAGTGGTATGGTAGGTAAAGTGGTACGGTAGGTAAAGTGGTACGGTAGGTAAAGTGGTACGGTAGGTAAAGTGGTACGGTAGGTTAAGTGGTACGGTAGGTAAAGTGGTATGGTAGGTAAAGTGGTACGGTAGGTAAAGTGGTATGGTAGGTAAAGTGGTATGGTAGGTAAAGTGGTATGGTAGGTAAAGTGGTATGGTAGGTAAAAATGGTATGGTAGGTAAAGTGGTATGGTAGGTAAAGTGGTACGGTTAGGTAAAGTGGTATGGTAGGTAAAGTGGTATGGTAGGTAAAGTGGTACGGAAGGTAAAGTGGTATGGTAGGTAAAGTGTAATGGTAGGTAAAGTGGTATGGTAGTTAAAGTGGTATGGTAGGTAAAGTGGTACGGTAGGTAAAGTGGTATGGTAGTTAAAGTGGTATGGTAGGTAAAGTGGTACGGTAGGTAAAGTGGTATGGTAGGTAAAGTGGTTATGGTAGGTAAAGTGGTATGGTAGGTAAAGTGGTATGGTAGATAAAGTGGTATGGTTAGGTAAAGTGGTAAAGGGTAGGTAAAGTGGTTTTGGTTTGGTAAAGTGGTAATGGTAGGTAAAGTGGTACGGTAGGTAAAGTGGTATGGTAGGTAAATGTAGGTATGAAGTAGGTAAAGTGGTAAATAGGTAAAGTGGTATGGTAGGTAAAGTTGGTACGGTTTGGTAAGTGGTATGGTAGGTAAAGTGTATGGTAGTAAAGTGGTATGGTAGGTAAAGTGGTATGTGTAGGTAAAGTGGTATGGTAGGTAAGTGTACGAGGTAAAGTGTGTATGGTAGGTAAAGTGGTATGGTAGGTAAAGTGGTACGGTAGGTACGTTTAATGGCAGGTTAAGTGGTATGGTAGGTAAAGTGGTATGGTAGGTAAAGTGGTAAAGGTAGGCAAAGTGGTACGGTAGGTAAAGTGGATATGGTAGGTAAAGTGGTAACGGTAGGTAAAGTGGTATGGTAGGTTAAGTGGTACGGTAGGTAAAGTGTATGGTAGGGAAAGTGGTACGGTAGGTAAATTGGTATGGTAGGTAAAGTGGTATGGTAGGTAAAGTGTACGGTAGGTAAAGTGGTATGGCAGGTTAAGTGGTTATGGTAGGTAAAGTGGTATGTAGGTAAGTGGTATGGTAGGTAAAGTGGTACGTAGGTAAAGTGGTATTGGTAGGTAAAGTGTACGATAGGTAAAGTGGTATGGTAGGTTAAGTGGTACGGTAGGTAAAGGGTATGGTAGGTAAAGTGTACGGTAGGTAAAGTGGTATGGTAGGTAAAGTTGGTATGGTAGGTTAAGTGGTACGTAGTAAAGTGGTACGGTAGGTAAAGTGGTATGGTAGGTAAAGTGGTATGGTAGTAAAGTGGTAGGTAGGTAAAGTGTATGGTAGGTAAAGTGGTACGGTAGGTAAAGTGGTACGGTAGGTAAAGTGGTATATGGTAGGTAAGTGGTACGGTAGGTAAAGTGGTATGGTAGGTAAAGTGGTATGGTAGGTAAAGTGGTACGTAGGTAAAGTGTATGGTAGGTAAAGTGGTATGGTAGGTAAAGTGGTATGGTAGGTAAAGTGGTACGGTAGGTAAAGTGGTATGGTAGGTAAAGTGGCATGGTAGGTAAATTGGTATGGTAGGTAAAGTGTATGGTAGGTAAAGTGGTATGGTAGGTAAAGTGGTATGGTAGGTAAAGTGGTATGGTAGGTAAAGTGGTATGGAAGGTAAAGTAGTATGGTAGGTTAAGTGGTATGGAAGGTAAAGTGGTATGGTAGGCAAAGTGGTATGGTAGTTAAAGTGTATGAAAGGTAAAGTAGTATGGTAGGTTAAGTGGTATGGAAGGTAAAGTGGTATGGTAGGTAAAGTGGTATGGTAGGTAAAGTGGTATGGTAGGTAAAGCGGTATGGTAGGTAAAGTGGTATTGGTAGTAAAGTGGTATGGTAGGTAAAGTGGTATGGAAGTAAAGTAGTATGGTAGGTTAAGTGGTATGGTAGGTAAAGTGGTATGTAGGTAAAGTGTATGGTAGGTAAAGTGGTACGGTAGGTAAGTGGTACGGTAGGTAAAGTGGTATGGTAGGTAAGTGGTATAGTAGGTAAAGTGGTACGGTAGGTAAAGTGGTATGCGTAGGTAAAGTGGTATGGTAGGTAAAGTGGTATGGTAGGTAAAGTGGTATGTAGGTAAAGTGTACGGTAGGGAAAGTGTATGGTAGGTAAAGTGGTATGGTAGGTAAAGTGGTATGGTAGGTAAAGTGGTACGTAGGTAAGTGGTATGGTAGGTAAAGTGGTATGGGAGGTAAAGTGGTATGGTAGGTAAAGTATATGTTAGGTAAAAGTGGTATGGTAGGTAAAGTGTACGGTAGTAAAGTGGTATGGTAGGTAAAGTGTATGGTAGTAAAGTGGTATGGTAGTAAAGTGGTACGGTAGGTAAAGTGGAATGGTAGGTAAGTGTATGGTAGGTAAAGTGGTACGGTAGGTAAAGTGGTACGGTAGGTAAAGTGGTATGGTAGGTAAAGTGTATGGTAGGTAAATGGTACGGTAGGTAAAGTGGTATGGTAGGTAAAAGTGGTATGGTAGGTAAGTGGTTACGGTAGTTAAAGTGGTATGATAGGTAAAGTGGGATGGTAGGTAAAGTGGTACGGTAGGTAAAGTGGTACGGTAGTTAAAGTGGTATGGTAAGGTAAAGTGGTATGGTAGTAAAGTAGTATGGTAGGTAAAGTGGTATGGTAGGTAAGTGTATGGTAGGTAAAGTGGTATGGAAGGTAAAGTAGTATGGTAGGTTAAGTGGTATGGAAGGTAAAGTGGTATGGTAGGCAAAGTGGTATGGTAGGTAAAGTGGTATGGAAGGTAAAGTAGTATGGTAGGTTAAGTGGTATGGTAGGTAAAGTGGTACGGTAGGTAAAGTGGTACGGTAGGTAAAGTGGTATGGTAGGTAAAGTGGTATGGTAGGTAAAGTGGTACGGTAGGTAAAGTGGTATGGTAGGTAAAGTGGTACGGTAGGTAAAGTGATATGGTAGGTAAAGTGGTATGGTAGGTAAAGTGGTATGGTAGGTAAAGTGGTATGGTAGGTAAAGTGGTACTGTAGGTAAAGTGGTATGGTAGGTAAAGTGGGATGTAGGTAAATGGTATGGTAGGTAAAGTGGTACGGTAGGTAAAGTGGTATGGTAGTAAATGGTATGGTAGGTAAAGTGGTACGTAGGTAAAGTGGTATGGTAGGTAAAGTGGTAAGGTAGGTAAAGTGGTACGGTAGTAAAGTGGTATGGTAGGTAAAGTGGTATGGTAGGTAAAGTGGTACGGTAGGTAAAGTGGTAAAGTAGGTAAAGTGGTATGGTAGGTAAAATGGTACGGTTTGGTAAAGTGGTACGGTAGGTAAAGTGGTATGGTAGGTAAAGTGGTATGGTAGGTAAAGTGGTATGTAGGTAAAGTGGTATGGTAGGTAAGTGGTATGGTAGGTAAAGTGGTATGAAGGTAAAGTAGTATGGTAGGTTAAGTGGTAATGGAAGGTAAAGTGGTATGGTAGGCAAAGTGGTTATGGTAGGTAAAGTGTATGGAAGGTAAAGTAGTATGTAGGTTAAGTGGTTATGGTAGGTAAAGTGGTACGGTAGGTAAAGTGGTACGTAGGTAATAGTGGTATGGTAGGTAAAGTGGTATGGTAGGTAAAGTGTACGTAGTAAAGTGGTATGGTAGTAAAGTGGTACGGTAGGTAAAGTGATATGGTAGGTAAGTGGTATGGTAGGTAAAAAGTGGTATTGGTAGGTAAGTGTATGGTAGTAAAGTGTACGGTAGGTAAGTGTATGGTAGGTAAAGTGTATGGTAGGTAAAGTGGTATGGTAGGTAAAGTGGTACGGTAGGTAAAGTGGTATGGTAGGTAAAGTGGTATGGTAGGTACAGTGGTCTGGTAGGTAAGTGTACTGGTAGGTAAAGTGGTACGGTAGGTAAAGTGGTATGGTAGGTAAAGTGGTATAGGATAGGTAAAGTGATATGGTAGGTAAAGTGGTATAGTAGGTAAAGTGGTATGGTACGTAAAGTTTTCATGGTAGGGACGGTGGTATGGTAGTAAAAGTGGTATGGTAGGTAAGTGGAATGGTAGTAAAGTGGAATGGTACGTATAGTTTCATGGTAGGGAAGGTGGTATGGTAGGTAAAGTGGTATGGTAGGTAAAGTGGTATGGTAGGTAAAGTGATATGGTAGGTAAAGTGGTATGGTAGGTAAAGTGGTATGGTAGGTAAAGTGGTATGGTAGGTAAAGTGGTATGGATGTTAGACTGTTAGAATGTGAAGGAAACAGAGATGCTTGGTCTAAGCAGTGTATGTCTCAGCAGTATATGTCTCAGCAGTGTATGTCTCAGCAGTGTATGTCTCAGCAGTGTATGTCTCAGCAGTGTATGTTTCAGCAGTATATGTCTCAGCAGTATGTCTCAGCAGTATATGTCTCATCAGTGTATGTCTCACAGTGTAATGTCTCAGCAGTGTAAGTGCTCAGCAGTGTTTTGTTTCAGCCGTAATTGTCTCAGCAGTATATGTCTCCAGCAGTGGGATGTCTCAGCAGTATATGTCTAGCAATGTATGTCTCAGCAATTATGTCTCACGTGTATGTCTCAGCAATTTATGTCTCAGCAAATTGTATGTCTCAGCAATGTATTTTCTCAGCAGTTATGTCTCAGCAGTGTTGTCTCAGCAGTGTATGTCTCAGCAATGTATGTCTCAGCAGTGTATGTCTCAGCAATGTATGTCTCAGCAGTGTATGTCTCAGCAGTGTATATCTCAGCAGTGTATGTCTCAGAAATGTATGTCTCAGCAGTGTATGTCTCAGCAATGTATGTCTCAGCAGTATATGTCTCAGCAGTATATGTCTCAGCAGTGTATGTCTCAGCAATGTATGTCTCAGCAGTTTATGTCTCAGCAGTGTATGTCTCAGCAATGTATGTCTCAGCAATGTATGTCTCAGCAGTGTATGTCTCATCAGTATATGTCTCAGATGTATATGTCTCAGCAGTATATGTCTCAGCAGAATATGTCTCAGCAGTGTATGTCTCAGCAGTATATGTCTCAGCAGTGTATGTCTCAGCAATGTATGTCTCAGCAGTGTGTGTGTGTCTCAGCAGTATACGTCTCAGCAGTATACGTCTCAGCAGTATATGTATCAGCATTGTATGTTTCAGCAGTATATGTCTCAGCAGTGTAAGTCCCAGCAGTATATGTCTCAGCAGTGTATGTCTCAGCAATGTATGTCTCAGCAGTGTGTGTCTCAGCAGTATATGTCTCAGCAATGTATGTCTCAGGAATGTATGTCTCAGCAATGTATGTCTCAGCAGCGTGTGTCTCAAGAGTATATGTCTCAGCAGAGTATGTCTCAGCAATGTATGTCTCAGGAATGTATGTCTCAGCAATGTATGTCTCAGCAGCGTGTGTCTCAAGAGTATATGTCTCAGCAATGTATGTCTCAGGAATGTATGTCTCACCAATGTATGTCTCAGCAACGTGTATCAGCAGCGTATGTCTCAACAGTATATGTCTCAAGAGTATATGTCTCAGCAGTGTATGTCTCAGCAATGTTTGTCTCAGCAGTATAATAATAATAATAATAATAATAATAATTATTATTATTATTATTATTATTATTATTATATTATTATTATTATTATTATTAAAATTATTATTATTATTATTATTATTATTATTATTATTATTATTATTATTAAAATTATTATTATTATTATTATTATTATTATTATTATTAAATTATTATTATTATTATTATTATTATTATATTATCATTATTATATTATTATTATTATATTATTATTATTATTTTTTCTTCTTCTCTTTTTAGTAATTGTATACAGGAGAAGGGGTTACTAGCCCATTGCTCCGGCATTTTAGTCGCCTCATACGACACGCATGGCTTACGGAGGAAAGATTCTTTTCCACTTCCCCATGGACAATAGAAGAAATAAAAAAGAACAAGAGCTATTTAGAAGAAGGAGAAAAACCTAGATGTATGTATATATATATATGCATGTGCGTGTCTGTGAAGTGTGACCAAAGTGTAAGTAGGAGTAGCAAGATATCCCTGTTATCTTAGCGTGTTTATGAGACAGAAAAAGAAACCAGCAATCCTACCATCATGCAAAACAGTTACAGGTTTTTGTTTCACAGTCATCTGGCAGGACGGTAGTACTTCCCTGGGTGGTTGCTGTCTACCAACCTACTACCTACTTGACGTGCTGTTGGAGTGTGAGCAAAGTAACATTTATGAAGGGATTCAGGGAAACCGGCAGGCCGGACTTGAGTCCTGGAGATGGGAAGTACAGTGCCTGCACTCTGAAGGAGGGGTGTTAATGTTGCAGTTTAAAAACTGTAGTGTAAAGCACCCTTCTGGCAAGACAGTGATGGAGTGAATGATGGTGAAAGTTTTTCTTTTTCGGGCCACCCTGCCTTGGTGGGAATCGGCCGGTGTGATAATAAAAAATAAAATAAAATATTATTATTATTGTTGTTTTTATTTAAGGAGCACAGAACCAGGTGAGAAAGCCATTGTTGTGAGAACTATACGGTAAAGTGCTAGAAATTGTTGTACAGGATATCTTAGGTATTTAAGAGAGGTAAATGCTAATGGGGCCTCTAACTGAACTATGTACAAAAAGAGGTTTGGTAATAGGTAAAACACATTTTAAGAAAATGGGGATAAATACGTACACAAGATATGATAATAGCGTAATAGCATCAGTTTGTTGGACTACATATTAGTTGAGTATAAGTTGATGGGTAGACTTACAGATACTCATGTTTACATATGGGCAGCATATCATTATTTAGTTGTAGCTACAGTGAGAGTATGAGATAAATGGGGTACAAGGAGAATGTCATCAGTGAGTGAGAGAGGAGGAGGTAGTTAAGGTAAGGTAATAAGCAAGTACTGGGAGAAAGATTGACTAGTGAGTGTATAGGTAATGAGGAGATCCACAAGGAATGGAGTAGATTAAAGAATGTAGTTTTAAAATGTGCAGGAGAAGTTTGTAGTTACAGGAGGGTGGATACAGGAGGGAAGAGGAGTGTTTGGAGGAATGATCACGAGAAAGAGGGTAGTAAAAAAGGAAAATTTTAGCATATGAAAAATTTTTACAGTGTAGAAATGATAGACGAGGGAGGAGTATACGGAGAGTAAGAGAGAGAGGAAGCATAAAAAGAAAACAAATAAGAGGGTGGATGAGGTTTTATCCACAACTTTTACTAAGAATAAGAGAACGATTTTGGAGAGAGATCAGTAATTCAAAAAGCCTAAGAAAGAAATGGATTTAACAGTTATAAACAGAAATTGGGAGTTATTAGACAGGGAAGTGGAAGTTCTGGGAAGATTGAGGGAATATTCTGAGGAACTGTTAAATGTTGATGAATATATGGAAGTTGTGATTTCATGCACTGGGCAGGGAGGTATAACATGTTTTAGGAGTGAGAAAGAGCCAGATGTGAGTGTCAGAGAATGGAAGAGGCGGTAGGTAGAATGAAATGGATTAAATCAGCTGGGATTGATGATTTCAAAACATAAATGTTAAACGCAGGTGAAGATATAATTTTGGAGTGGTTGGTGCAGTCGTTCATTATATGCATGAAAGAGGGTTAGGTACTTAAGAATTGGCAAGGAGCATGCATAGCTCCTTTGTAAAAGAAATAGTGGTAAAAGAACATAAAAAATATAAGGGAATATGCAAGTAGGAAATACCAGGCAAAGTGTATGGTAGGGTTATTCTTGAAAGAATTAAAAGTAAGACAGAGAGCAGGACTCCTGATGAATTAAGAAGTTTTAGGAAGGGTAGGTAATGTGTAGACCAGGTGTTGACATAGAGGCATCTAAGTAATCAGTACTTAGGCAAAGGTAAGGAACATTTCGTTGCATTTGTGGATTTAGAAAAGACATATGATAGAGTATGTAGGAAAGAGGGACATTATTTCCCAGTAAAAGTAGGCCTCAGATGGGGTTGTAAGAGAAGTGAATGCGATTGTCTTGGCAAGAGGTGTGGAGTTAAAAGATAAGAATCAAACACAAAGTGGGAGCAGTCACAGTTGCTCTTTGCTGATGACACTGTGCTCTTGGGAGATTCTGAAGAGAAGTTGCAGAGGTTGGTGGATGAATTTGGTAGGGTATGTAAAAGAAGAAACTTAAAAGTGAATATAGGAACGAGTAAGGTTATGAGGATAACAAAAAGATTAGGTGACGAAAGATTGGATATCAGATTGGAGGGAGAGAGTATGTAGGAGGTGAATGTATTCAGATATTTAGGAGTGGACGTGTCAGCAGATGGGTCTATGAAAGATGAGGTGAATCATAAAATTGATGAGGGAAAAAAGGGTGAGCGGTGCACTTAGGAGTCTGTGGAGACAATGAATTTTGTCCTTGGAAGCAAAGAGGGGAATGTATGAGAGTATAGTTTTACCAACGCTCTTATATAGGTGTGAAGCATGGGTGATGAATGTTGCAACGAGGAGAAGGCTGGAGGCAGTGGAGATGTCATGTCTGAGGGCATTGTGTAGTGTGAATATAATGCAGCCCTCAGCCCTCTGGACAACAGAGGGCTGAGGTGTTGGGAAGAGTGAATGTTAGGGTGTTGAGAAGAGTGAATGTTAGGGTGTTGAGAAGAGTGAATGTTAGGGTGTTGAGAAGAGTGAATGTTAGGGTGTTGGGAAGAGTGAATGTTAGGGTGTTGGGAAGAGTGAATGTTAGGGAGTTGAGAAGAGTGAATGTTAGGGTGTTGGGAAGAGTGAATGTTAGGGTATTGAGAAGAGTGAATGTTAGGGTGTTGAGAAGAGTGAATGTTAGGGTATTGAGAAGAGTGAATGTTAAGGTGTTGGGAAGAGTGAATGTTAGGGTGTTGGGAAGAGTGAATGTTAGGGTGTTGAGAAGAGTGAATGTTAGGGTGTTGGGAAGAGTGAATGTTAGGGTGTTGGGAAGAGTGAATGCTAGGGTGTTGGGAAGAGTGAATGTTAGGGTGTTGGGAAGAGTGAATGTTAGGGTGTTGAGAAGAGTGAATGTTAGGGTGTTGGGAAGAGTGAATGTTAGGGTGTTGAAAAGAGTGAATGTTAGGGTGTTGGGAAGAGTGAATGTTAGGGTGTTGGGAAGAGGGAATGTTAGGGTGTTGGGAAGAGTGAATGTTAGGGTGTTGGGAAGAGGGAATGTTAGGGCGTTGAAAAGAGGGTTGGGATTAAAAGATAACGAATCTAGTACATTGTGGGAGTTGTCACCGATTTTTTTTTTTTTTTTTTTTTTTTTTTTTGGGTCGTCGATACTGTTCTTTTGTGAGATTCTGAAGAGAAGCTGCAAAGAATGGTGGACGAATTTTGGATGGTATGCAAAAGAAAAAAATTAAAAGGGAATACAAAAAAGAGCAAAGTGATGAAGATAAAAGAAAATATTGATAATGAAAGATTGGATATCAGATTTAAAGGATCAGGTGTGTAGGAAGTGAAAGTGTTCAGATATCTGGGAGTGAACTTATCAGCAGATGGTTCTATAAAAGACGAGGTGAACCACAGAATTGACGAAGGAAAAAAAAAGTGGGCGGTGCCTTGAGGGATCTGTGGAAACAAAGAATCTCATCCATGGGGAAAAAAGTAGAGGAAAGTTCCAGAGTATAGTAGCACCAACACTGTTACATGGGTGTGATAGACACTGGAGGAGGCTGGAGGCAGTGATGTCGTGTCAGAGGGCAATGTGTAGAGAGAATATTATGCACAGAATTTGTTATTTGGAGATTAGAGAGCGTTGTGGGGTAACCAAATTAGAGAGCGTTGTGGGGTAACCAAATTAGAGAGCGGTGTGGGATGGGGTAACTAAAAGTATTATTTAGAGTGCCGAGGAAGGGTTATTAAGGTGGTTTGGACATTTAGAGAGGATGGTAAAAAACAGAGTTGACTAGGAGGGTGTATAGATGAGGGGTGGAAGGTAGAAGGGGCAGAGGCCAGCCTAGGAAATGTTGGAAGGGGAATAAAAAATGGTTTCGTGTGCGAGGGGCTTGGACATCCAACAGGCTATTGCGATTGTGCTAAGTAGGAGTGAGTGGAGGCAAGTTGTTTTTCTATGATTTCACGTGTTGTTAGAGAGTGAACAAAGTAACATGAATTGATTCAGGGAAGCCAGATAGCTTGACTTGAGTCCTGGAGGTGGGAAGGGCAGTGCCTACACCCTGAAGCAGTGGCGATGTTGCAACTCGAAAGATTATCTGAAATGTGACGACAACTGCTTCTAGCAAGTCAGTGACTGAATGAATGATGCTAAAAGTATTTCTTTTTTACGGTCACCTTACCACGATGGAAGACGCCCAGTGTTAAAAGTAACAATAATAATCATAATAATAATATAATAATAATAATAATAATAATAATAATGATAATTATAAATGATAATTGATGATAAAATAAAAAAAATAATAATAAAATTAATAAAATAATAATAAAATTTAAAATTTTGGGTAATAA
>NC_069408.1:7262741-7278793 GCF_026875155.1 Cherax quadricarinatus | reverse complement strand
CCCCCCCCAAAACCACTCCTAAACCGAAAAACCACCACACACTACCACCACAACAACCACCATAGTCCTACCACCACAAAACCACCACATTTACTACCACCACCACAGTCACTACCACCACGACAGCCCCATAGGTCACTACAAAAACAACCACCACAGTCATTACCCCCAAAAACTCCCAAACACACCACCACAACAACCACCAGTTACTCCACCACCACATCACAACCACCACTACAATCACCAAGGCACTACCACAACAACAACCACCACAGCCATTACCACCACAACAACCACCCTCACTACCACCAAACAACCACCACAGAACTACCCCCCCAAAAACCACCACATCACTACCCACCACAACACCTAAGATCCCGCAACCACCACCATTTCCACAAGCAAGGGCCACCAAAAAACCCTCCAGTACCACCACCAAACAAAACCCCGGGGATCTCTACCCTTTGACCACAATCACATCCCTGGTACCACCAACTATTACAACCCCCCCATTTGCTGTAACAACACCACTAAAACTACTATACCTAAACCGTAAACCACCTCTACATCTCCCAAACAACTATTAAAATTTTTTCCAAGGGGTAACCGGTAACTAGCGAATTTCCCCTTCAATGCCCAAGCTCCAGGGGTGCATCACATAACAAAACCATGTTTGGAAACCTTTTCCGCTTCCTGACAAAATTTACCTAGCCTAACTACCCCTGCCACAAAAGGGACTACCCCAGCAAACACTATTCCAGCACCCCACTGCCGCACAACGCCAGGCCGGGGTAACTACATCACACTCTCTTCTTCCCCACCAGCACCATTCCTCATTACCCCACTGAAATTTTTTCCAACACCCATTTTCTGACATTTAATCTCTATTTCATAATTTCCCGCCGTTCTTTAGCCCCCTTTTTGTTTTTGTGGTGCGTACCTTTTGTGATGTGTCCCCCCGCCCCCCCCCACTAATCACGGCACATAAGGGTGTATTAAAAATTAAAACAGACGATTCTGTAAAAATTTACAAGACGTACCCTATATATTAAAAATATATATATATATATAATTTTAAATTATATAAAAATAAATAATTTCACTTTCGACACACCGCATATCCCACTAAGGCAGGGTGGCCCAAAAGGGAAAAACGAAAGTTTCTCCTTTTTCATTTAGTAATATATACGGGAGAAGAGGTTTCAGCCCCTTGCTCCCGGCATTTTTAGCCCGCCTTTTAAAACACCAGGGTTTTACGGAAGAAAAATTTCCCTGTTCCACTTCCCATGGAGATAAGGAAATAAAAAAAAGAAAAGAACTATAAAAAAATAGAAAAAACCAGGGGTGTTGTAAAAATTGCTTTACTGTAGTGTATGTACCTAAGTGTAATAGAAGTAGCAAGACGTCCTGAAACCTTGCATGTTCAAAAGACAAAAAAAAAAGACACCACAATCCACCATCATGTGAAACAATTTAAGGGGGCTTTTAATACACTACTTGGCAGGAGGGTAGTACTCCCGGGGTTGCGTCTACCACCTACTACCACGGGGGGAGTAAATGATTGCTAAAGGCCTTTCGTGTTTGCAATCAACACATCACAGGAGCTTGCAAATTCAAAAAAGGGGGGGGGTTTTCCCCCAAATGTTTTCCCCCAAGGGGACCGCTTTCACTGAGTGACGGAGATGGTACCGAAAGGCCCCCACAACACAACGCCAGAAGAGAATATTAAGCATTAAAAAGCCCCACCCTCCTTTTTTTCTGCAATTTTGCAAGCCCTGATGAGTGTTGATTGCAACACCAAAGGCCCCCCTAAAGCTACATTCACCCCCCCGTGGTTTTTTGCATCTTGATTATATATATAAATTATAATATATATATATATATATATATATTAAATATATATATATATATATATATATAAATAATAAAATTCCAGCCAATCCCTTCACACTGACCACCTCAAAAAATTTTCCCCCAAATTTTTGATGCTGACTACATCAACTATATTTATTACTACTATTTCCTTTGTATGGACTGAAGAAGCCTACTGTGAGGCGAAACATTTCACAATAAAGATACCCAACTGTTCCCCGGGTTTGTTTTATCTTCGTTTAGAAGCAAATTCGTTTTTACAAATTATATAACCCAAAACGGGAAATTTTCCCCATTTTTTGGGCACATCATTAAATTTTTTACAATAAATTTAAATCTCGAAGACAATTTTTCCCCTGAAGCCCAAAGCGGGTAACAATAATTTTTTCTCCCGACACACTGCAAAATTTTGCTAAAGCACCATCTGGCCGGTGCCTTTTTAATCTATCACTGTGATTACAAACCCAAATTATTGGACACTCGGGTTGTCATTTCTCCACATAAGCAATAACTTATATTTTCCGAATATACATTTATTATATAAGACTTACCATGGTTTTTGTACAGCTTTTAGTTGGCCATACTAAAAGGGGCCCCCAAACTTGCACCCCGGGGGCCACATGGCCCTTCTAGGAAATGAATGGGCCCTAACATAAAATTAATAATCTTTTTTATAAAATTCCACACTAAACAGTGCCAATAATTAAAAAAATTTTTTAAAAACCATTTTACACCGCCTCAAACCTACCTCTTTTTTCGGGGTCAGTGTCGGGTTATCCTAGTAACAACCTGTATAAAACCATTAAAAATTTTCAGAATTACATTAAAAATTTTTTTATCTTTCATTAGTCCATTTTATCTCAAATTTTCATAAAAAATTAAAAAACAGTACTTCTATAACAACTTACCCCTTAACGTTACATCTTTCGATCCAGTATAATTTTTTTCCAATTATAAAGCAAAAGGGTAAACATCATTTCAAATTTTTTTTCCTCTTAAATTTAGCTTGTTAAATTGTCCCTCTCATGCTGTGAGGATGGAACTACTGCGTGACTGTCCCTCTCATGCTGTGAGGATGGAACTACTGCGTGACTGTCCCTCTCATGCTGTGAGGATGGAACTACTGCGTGACTGTCCCTCTCATGCTGTGAGGATGGAACTACATGCGTGACTGTCCTCTCATGCTGTGAGGATGGAACTACTGTGTGACTGTCCCTCTCATGCTGTGAGGATGGAACTACTGCGTGACTGTCCCTCTCATGCTCTGAGGATGGAACTACTGCGTGACTGTCCCTCTCATGCTGTGAGGATGGAACTACTGCGTGACTGTCCCTCTCATCTGTGAGGATGGAACTACTGCGTGACTGTCCCCTCTCATGCTGTGAGGATGGAACTACTGCGTGACTGTCCCTCTCATGCTGTGAGGATGGAACTACTGCGTGACTGTCCCTCTCATGCTGTGAGGATGGAACTACTGCGTGACTGTCCCTCTCATGCTGTGATGGATGGAACTACTGCGTGATGTCCCTCTATGCTGTGAGATGGACTAGCTGTGTGACTGTCCCTCTCATGCTGTGAGGATGGAACTACTGCGTGACTGTCCCTCTCATGCTGTGAGGATGGAACTACTGCGTGACTGTCCCTCTCATGCTCTGAGGATGGAACTACTGCGTGACTGTCCTCTCATGCTCTGAGGATGGAACTACTGCGTGACTGTCCCTCTCATGCTCTGAGGATGGAACTACTGCGTGACTGTCCCTCTCATGCTCTGAGGATGGAACTACTGCGTGACTGTCCCTCTCATGCTGTGAGGATGGAACTACTGCGTGACTGTCCCTCTGTTGCAACCCCTGAATGGGTTACAATGATTATTATGTATATATATAATGTATATTATCTTTTCATATAATTTTATATTGCTTATATTTGCGATAATAGCTAAATCGTAAATATATTGCTTTATATTCTTATTTGACTTATGTTGTTAGGATGTACATAATATGTGCTCAGTACAAGTCTTGATTGTCAAACTACTGTAATTATCGCTTGTCGCTCGTTATACTGCCGGCTTCTGAGCTGTGCTGCCCACAGAGCTATCACGTGATCGAGGGGGGGGGTGTCCTCACCTCTCGTGAAGTATTCAGTCTGCTCGAGACTCTCTTGGTGGTTGGACAGATTGTCTGTCTCATTATTCTTGTTAGTTCTGTAGAACTCTGTTCACAGAACATTGTATAGACTTAGTGATTTTCGACGTTGTACTGAGGTTGTGTGTCACATAGACACTCTGAGCATCTCAGGTCCTGAGCTATAGCTTCTGACCTAATTTTGTACTGGTTTCTGTGTATTGTCACAGTCGGGTTTTTCCTATGCTGAACTTAGATTCAGTAGTATGGGAGTTTTTGTAACTTTTGTAGAGGATCTGCTGATGGTCCCTACTTAGTGTCGTTATATTATCTCCTTGATCCTGATTCTGTGTCGCAGTCGCATATTGCATTGCTATTGGGCTTAGCATTCTTTGTTGTTCAAGCAGACTGTTCGGGTTGCCAGTCGGTCAAGAAGTTAGTTTATTTGAGGACTTTGTCGGTCACTTGTTTAAGTCTTATTCGAGTCTTGAGACATAGTGAACTACTTAGAGCACTTACACGCATACACAAACTTACTTGTACATATTTGTAATATCTTATTAAATGTTAATGTACCTGACAGTACTTAAGAAATATAAATGTGATATGTGCTTTCAGCACAATAATATTGAACTCGAGAGATTGATTTTATTTTGATTATTGTGATTAATTTAATTTAATTTAATTTGATAATATACCTCTAGACTTAATAAATTTATTAAATTTTAATTTCTCTAGTTAGTAGCCTACCAGTTGTAATCCTGAAGCACTATTGAATAATACTGAATTTTAATGGATAATTGGACAAGGATACTGACTACTTGTTACAAAAACCCAGTAACAGGCTGAATGCTAGAAGGGCAGTCCTTTCTAGTATTCACTGGAGATCTCTAAGCTTTTAGAATCGCGTTTTTTGTAACAAATGGGGCCTGTCTGGGAGGCTCTTGATCCAAGGTGTTGGAGAAATTGTCCAGTTTGACATACTAGTACTTCTATGATCAAACACTTTGAGTACTTTCCTAATCTGAAGACTTTGAGTTTAGTCTTGTACAACATACCAGGTGGATGTACCTGACTGAGTCTCTTGATCCAAGGAGATGGAAATACTGTTTATGAGCTCTAGCTCTAAGACAACCAACACTAAAATTCCTATTAGGATTATAGTTTCCCATAATCACTCTCTCGTAGTACAATTATTTTCGTGATGTATGCTAAAGTGAAACAGTTAATTGATACTCTGACTTTGTCTGAGTTAAGTACATTAAAACTTAAGACGTGTGACGTACAACAGGAATTACACCGCAGAAACTGTCAGAGCGTTAATTAAAGATATATTGTTTCCTGCTCATACAGAGATGACTGAATATGTTTCAGATTCAGAAAGCCAAGTGTCACAATTAGGAAGTATGACTCTATTTGATGAAGTAGAAGAAAGAGCAACTAAGGCAGAAGTGAGCCTAGTTTCTGAGCCTAGTGTAGCTCAGTTCTCGCTCGCTCCTTCCTTCACTGACACAATAGTACAGAGTGTAGCTGTTAGCTTGACTCAGCCTAATACTAGTACAGTGTATGCTACACCTCTATCTACTTATCCTAGACCAGATATAGACACTCTAGAGACGGCTGGACGAAGTGTCCGACCTAAGGACCGTCCAGACCATGTTAATTTCCCTACTCCTCCTTTTACCTACTGGTCCTATCTCTCAGGAACAGTTTGAGAGGTTTGAACGCCTCCTTATGTTGCAGACTGCACAAATAGAGGCACAGAGGCAAATTTAAACGAAGAAAAAATTTTTCCAAAGAGAAAAATGTTCGTCTGGGAGACAAAGACGATAGATCACAGGACACATTTAATGTGCAGAAAGCTGCATCTATGGTTCCTAAGTTTTTTGAAAGTGACTTAGACACATATTTTGAAAGTGTTTGAGAACCAGGCACGTGCTATGAATTGGCCACGTAAGCACTGGGCAACATTGTTGCACACAGCTTTGACGGGGAAAAGCTCAAACCTGTACGGCAAACTTTGCCATTTGCTAAGTACATTAGTTATGACGCTGTCAAAAAAACAATTCTAGAGACGTATAACTTTTACCTGTAAGTTATCAATGAGCATTTCGTACGTTACAAAGACGACCAGATCAAACTTTTTGTAGAGTTTGCTCATGAGAAAAAAGTTGCATTTCAGAGGTGTTCTAGAGCTGCCAAGTGTAACAACTACAACAGCCTTTTCAGTTGTTACTACACGAAGAGTTTAACAACTGTATGCCTGCTGACATACAAGAATATCTGATCGATCATACTACCTCAATTTTTCTGGAAACTGCAGCATTAGCAACAATTACGAGATTTCTCACAAACTTGTACGTACTAAAACACAAGAAAAACAAGGTAACTAAAGATTGTCCTAGAAGTTGGCAACCTAAATCAGCTGCTTATTGCCGCCTGATGTACCTGCTACTGTAACTTCTCGTACCTTTACCAGGAAAAATCACAATCCTGAATCTGTCTCTGTGACTAGACAGAAATCTGATATCGAGAAGAAGAAAGTTAAATGTACCTATTGTAACAGAAAAGGACATACTAAGAGTATTGCTATAAGTAGAAAAGAGATACGAGAAAAAGTCGTGCGGCTGGCGCCCCCCCTCAAGTCGTATCCTCTTCCGAGCAACAAGGCAACCAAATTTCCCAAACAATTCCTCTTATCCTACTGTTTTAGATAAAGTTACTCAGATAGATACTACGTCAGAAAGTGTATCTGACGAAAGATTCGTTCAGCGATGAGTCCTTACTTTTTGAGAGATAAAGTAGGATTTGACGATATCACATCTAACTGAGATAATTTCTTTCAGAGACACTGGCAGTTATCTCACGTTAATAAGAGAAGATGTACTGCCATAACTGACGATACCTATTGCAAGATAGATGTATTGTTAGAAGCCTGTGGAGGGCTGTTATAAAAGTGCCTCTGCACAAAGTTTATATTGAAACAAGCTCTTATACTGGTTATATTTCAGTGGTATATCCGTGGTGTATTTCCCATCAGGTCAGTGGACTTGTTGAAAAGGGAACGATATCCTTCATGCTGGTATATGTAAAGACCACTTTTGATTGATAATAACATGATGATAATTATGCCATTGAAGCTTGTAGAGAGAAAACCTATTTTATTTCCTCTCAGCGCAATTACTAGAGCTATGTCAAAGATACAACAACCATCCTTGTCTCCTGTTAGTTAGTTGGGTGACAATGATTTGGGCTTGAATATGTTGTTTAGTGACGCCCTGCGCCCCCCGGGATCATTAACACTGACCCCCCCCGGTTCATCAACCTAGTCAAGACACAACTGACGTTAAATTTCTAAACTCATGTTTGATTTAATCAAGGATCAGTTTGTTGATCAGTCACTGGAAAGACTGAGAGATATAGCAAGTTACTGAGATGAAGCAAAGGATCTCGATAATTGTTACTATTATAGTAACGGTGTACTGATGGAGAAAAATACATGTAAGTTGTCACTGATAGTGTTTCCACCACAGTCAAGCATTTCGTAGTGTTACCAGTTACTTTTCGTGAACAAGCCATTGATTTTGCTCACAATAGTCCATAGAGGACATTTGGGTGTCCCAAAAAGACACTCGGTAAACTGGCAAAACATTTTTCTTGGCCAAAGATGAAGAAACAGTAGCTGATCATGTGCGACTTTTCCACGTGTGTCAATGACAGGCAAGCCCCGCGCACACACCTCCACCTGCGCCCTCATTCCTATCACCGTGCATGTGAACCATTCTCACGTCTTATTATTGATTGTGTTGGTCCTTTGCCTAGAACCAAACTAGGAAACCAATACTTATTACTATTATGGACGCTGCAACACGCTACCTGAAGCTATTCCTAGAGAAAAATTAATGCTCGTGCTATTGTGAGAGCGCTGATGAATTTTTTCTCCCAGGTTGGATTGCCACGAGAGATACAAACAGATCAGGGATCTAATTTCACTTCTAAGATCTTTCGAGAAGCATTATCCCACCTAGGAATAAAGTCTGTACTTTCAACCCATTTATCACCCAAGCACAAGGGCCTAGAGAGATTTCTCCCAGACACTAAAATCCATGATGGGAGCTTATTGGAACTTTTTCAGAGACGGGGATGGGGGTATCCCTTTTTCTTCTTTTCGCTATGAGAAAAGTACAAAAATCCCCGGTTTTAGTCCGTTTAAATTTAATATTCGGACCCAAGTGCGTGTCCCCCTCGCGTTTTAAAAAAAGACGTGGGGCAGGAAAATCAAATCCATCATTGAGTATTTCCCCTTCATTATGCAGCAACTTTGACAGCCGCAAACTATTTCGAAAAACCTATTTCAGCCCAAGCTAGAAAAAGCAACATTAGAAAGCGTGCTGTCTCTCGTTTTTTTTAAAAGCGGGAGATAAGGTGATGGCTCAAAAATTTGTACCAGGGCATGCTCACAACCAGGATGATGGTCCCCCGAAATAGTGAAAAAACTTAGCGACGAAAATTATTTGATACTACGCCTGGAAAAAGAAATCTAATCATGTGTACCATGTTAACCAGCTTAAGGCTACTACCTATCCTCCCACCTACTACTTCTATCTTCCCAAAGAGGAAGAAAACGTCAGTCTACTGACATCCTAGAGGTATAAGGTTCGTTAGAAAAATTTATGACTACAATCACTAACGATTTTCTTAGTAAACCTTGGAGTGATAAAACTGTGATTTAAAAACTGATTTTGCATTTCCCCCAATTGTTCGGTCATTCCCTCTCAAAAAGCTGGCTGAGGCGGCGCAGCTGTCCTCCTCATCCCGACACCTGTGGGGGAGCTTTGAACACAACAACAATGGCGACGGGTTTTCAAAAAGAGTTAATACTGTGTGTATTGACCTTTTAAAGGGCACGATCCCCAGCTCATCGATTAATTTGTTGGTGCCGATATCATTGCGATTATGGCATCCACGTGAAACCCTGTTGGCGTTGCCTTAAAAGGACTACACGGATATTCGTCAATTTTTTCGATACCAAGACCCCACGACAATTGTCAACCATACAGATGTTAGCAAGCAAGTAACCCCCGCAGTCACAGTTAAGTTTGCACGACGTTTCACTTTCTATAAAGGGTACGGGGCGAAACGTCCTTTTGAGGCTAACAATTGACATACGTGACGCCTTCAAATACTAGGGGGCATCCACCAGGTTACATGTGTCGGTGGGCTATGGCCGCTTTGCTTTTTTACAGGAAGGGTCGTTTTCGTTAAAAATGTCCCTGCGTCAACCAATACCTTCGTACATAAACCTAGAGGATTCCGACCCAGTGAAAATTACTATCCTTTCAAGACAACTTGTCGTTTTTCGGAGCATTGGAACATTGCGCACAAGCGTTAAGCGCCACCGCCCTCAGGAATGGTCATCGTCCGGTTGGTGAGGCTCCTCGACAAAATTTGGCAGATAAAATGAGGACTTACCGCCCCTGAAATCGTTGTGATGAGGTGGATCGGGCCCATGCCTTGGAGTCATCCTGCGTGACTCTACCTGGTACGGTAAACCACAGGGGTAGAATAGGGGGACGTGAGAGCCCTCAAGCAAGAGAGGATGCGACAGGACCTAACATTGTATCGACTTTGGCCCCCTTTTAGTTTCGCAGGAGTATGATTCTGTGCCGTTGTGCCTGCATTGGGGGTTTTTCAGATGGGGAGACCACATTTAAAGGACGCGATCATTAAAAACGTGAGTGGGGGTAAAGGCCCGGGGTTCATACTTTTGCGGTGAAGCCCAAAAAGGAGAACATTACGGGTCCTGAAAAAGTTGGGGAGCGTTTCTAGGAGGCGGGGGGCTCCCCCCCGCCCGACTCCGACGATTCTTGACCCCGGGACAGCGCTCAGGGAAGAAGACGTGGTGGGGAAGTACGGGGGGGGGCGTCGCGGGGTTCCAGGACAGCGATAAGATAACAAGAAGAAAAAGGTAAAGGGGGCGCCTTGGCGTAGTCAACGTAAAGGGGAAAAAGGTGTGGTGGTCCCTCGAGAAAGCCCCCGTTAGCAAAGTTGGGTTATAACCATAAATGTTAAGGGGTAAAAGAATAACGAAGGCAAGACAGTTCATGGTGGTTGCATCGCTTTGCAGAATGTATTTTTTCGTGCAAAAACTAACCATAAATTTTGGGAATTCTTTTTGCGAAGATGGTTTGAGTTTTATAGGGCTCACCGAGTTTTTTGAAAGGTGGTGTAGCTGTGCTAATAAAACGCCACCCTTTTCGTGATGAAACATTGGAGGAAGGGGGGGGGGGTCGCGGGGTACCGGCATTGGGTGATGGGGTACTAAACGGTTGGTTTTGTGGGAAAAGGGGACCAGCTAACAGATGTTTAATATTAAAAATACTTTTGTAAACGATTTTCTTGTGCTATTTGAATCTTTCCCTGATAAACAGTAGTTGGGGGGCGGAACGTGGGTGCGCCGTAAAGCGAGAACCGAGGGGAGCGGGTTTTTGTTCGATTTTTTTGGTGATTTTGTTGTCTGGACTGGGTTGGGGATTAATGGAAGCAGTGACTTGGGGTTTTGAGCACACTTTCGTGGTAAGGACTATCTGCGCGCTTAGACAGGTATATGTGTCTGGGCGGGTTTGAAACCCAAAATGCTGTGCTAAAGTTATTTCTCCGCCCATGCGGGTTCTCGTAGAGCTCGCGGGAAGGTTCCCACTCGTTTTAAAGAATTTTGGAAGTTAAAACTCTTTTACTTCAAAGTGAAAAGAAAGACACCTCCGCACTTATGGACGCTAGGGGAGTAGACCCCTTTGGGAAGGTATTTTTTTAGTGCGACAATGGACGGGGTTATAGCCTCGCATTAAGGATTTTTATGTACAGGGGGTAAGGAGCCTCTGATTGGAGTATGGAAATTTTTGGGGACCGGGGGGGGTTCTTTACAGCACTGTTAGCGAAAGGGGGTACTGGATTTTTACCCTGTGGGACGAGATTAAAAATCTAAAGGAACACCCCGACGCTGAAAAAAGGGGTTTTTTGATGGGGCGCGTATTCGAGTGGAGTCGAGGAGGCTGTGGGGGGTGATAACCCGTCCGCTTGTGTTTACGAGTCAGACCAAAAGGGGGAAGGCGACTGAAATCGTGAGTTTAGGGGTGCAGGATGGCGTAGAAGGTATAGGAGGGTCAGGTTTGTAACAACAACAAAAGGGAAATAACTTTTTGTGATAAATGTTTAATATCAAAATGCAAAAAAGAAGTAAGCGGGATCAATACGGAATTGGGCAAAAAGTACGTTGGATTGAAAAAAGATCGCTTTCCAGGGTGGGCCTAAACGAACGAGGCTGGGGGGCTTTGCAGGGAATGTGCAAGGGGAAGGGGCCAGGGATTGTGGCAATCCATTGGGAATTTTTTTATTCAACATTTGGGGGGCATACGGACTTTTCTGGTACGTTTTTCTCAATGCATGAAGGGGGGGGACGTTTAGGTTTTTCTCAATACGGCGGTTTTGGGTTAGTTAAAAAATTACTACCCGTATCACTTAAAGGATTTACCGACCAATATCATAATGTGTGCATTAAAAATTAATCAAAAAAAATTTTAAGAAAGGATTTAAAAAAGTGTTTACAAGGTAATACATAAGGGCTTTTGGGGTGCCAGTAGGACAATTATGTTTGGGCATGGGAAAAATCAGGGAGTTTTTCGAGGGAATTTCGGAACGAGGGCGGGGGGGGGTTTTGGCTTTTAAAGGCAACACTTTGATAGTGTAAAAGGGATTTCTGTGGAAGTTTTATGAGATGCAGGGTTTTGGTAATGAATCTCATGTGGGGTCGCTCTTTGTATAGTGGTGCTGGGGTTTGAGTACAAATTTAAAGGAAGTTAGGAGACTTTGTCAAATTGAATAGAGGGATTTTGACAGGGATGCCCTAGTCTCAAAAGCCTTTTCTTGCAGCAGGGCCCTTTTTTTTGGACATTTGTGGGCGGGGTGAGATTTGCGTGGGGTTTTGGGGAGTGATCGACCTGCCCTAGTAGGTTATGTAGAGATACAAATGTCCAGTACGTACGGGGAGCAGTTAGTTGTGTAGGAAGATTTTTAGATATATTTGGGAGAGCAACAGGAATGCGATTAACAAAGAAAAACAAAGATTATGAAGTTGGGGGATTGGCGAGGAGGAGGGGGGATAGAGACGTGGACGGTGGTTGACTGTGTTACTATTGTGGGGTACAATTTTGAGAAGGTTTGAACGAGGCATGTAATTCGGGAGGGGGGGTAAAAAATTTTTGAGACGTTTAAAATCTAAGGCCACACATTTTTAAATCACACCAGCGACGATAGTAATTAATGTTCTTCTTTATAGTAAAGTTTCACGTTCTGCGCGATCCACTAATAAAGGGGATACAACACTTTTAAATAGAGTTTATGATTTCTGTGGGGTTCAGGGGGGGGACTGGCTCACAAGAGCGGGGGGTAAGAACCAAGCGTCAAGAGGGTTGGGCTTGTTCCTTTCAAACCGAGTCATTTCTTGTTTTTGTGAAAACGTCGTTTCTCCGATTGGTGGGAAACTGGTGGTTTTAAAAAGAAATGTACGTGACCGCGCAGGTGGTGGACACGGCAGACGTAATCCGTGCGAAAACAGCACGTGTGTTACTGTGCATGCGAGACGGCGGAGCGTTAAATTGAGTACTTGGAAAGAGTGGGGATGGGGAAATTTAGTGAGAGTTTAAGGAATGTTCCCAGTACGCGTGTGTAATATGGAAACGGTTCATCATTTCATCTTCCTCGAGTACGCGAAGTGGTTTTTAAATTTTTTTCACGGGGGTTCTGCCGTCCCGGGGGGTGTGTCTAATCGGGGTGTAGAGGGTTTACCGGGGCTGTTCACGTGCGGGAGGACGAAACAGGTTTTTACGTTGGTATTTCTGTAAAATTTAGGGTTTTGCGGCGTGTTAAGCAGAGTTTTACGAATGGAAGGGGGGGGGGTTTGTCTGTAATTAGGCGTTAGTTTTTATGTGGGGGGGGTTGACATCTTGTACAACGTGCTGTTCGTAGTCGAGCCGTTAATTTTGTTCTGGCTATGAGAATTTTTAAGGGAAAGCAAATCCGGTTTAGCGG
The DNA here is from genome assembly GCF_026875155.1 of Cherax quadricarinatus. Lineage (NCBI taxonomy): Eukaryota > Metazoa > Arthropoda > Malacostraca > Decapoda > Parastacidae > Cherax > Cherax quadricarinatus. The sequence goes on along the minus strand of NC_069408.1, from coordinate 7,265,711 downwards.
AACAATTCTTAGAACTAAGGTCGAAATCATTATATATGAGGGAGGGGAGAAAGATTTCCCCTCTGCATAAAAAGACGTTAGAGTTAAAAAGGGTTTTAGATAATTTGGTTTGTTCATGGGGAATCTTACGGCTGGGCGGCTGCGTTTTAAATTTTGTGTTTAATTCGTGTTTTGTGAAAGTTTTATTATTCTCCAATGTTTTTATTTTGTCCCAATGTTGTATGAAGTTTTCCAGTTGATGATGTCATTTAAAAAAAATGTATTTTGTATTGCAGAACGTTAAGAGTTTTGCCCTTTTTATTCTTGTATACCAACATTGTATTTTATAGATGGTTTTTTTCCCATGCATGTAATATCAAAATTGCAGAATTGATTAATTATTTGTTTTGATTAATATAACACAAACGTATTTGTTATATTGGGTGTTTTCGTAGTCGATTCATAAAACCTATTTATGTTGGGGTTATGAGTGTCTTGTTGTTGCGTTATTGTGTGTGTTTTTTTTATAACACTTTATTAACAGTCTATATACTTACCCATTTGCTTGCCAATTGTAAAAAAACATGAAGTTAAATATAGACATATTACGCATTTTGGGAAATTTTTTTTGTTATTGATGCAAGCCTAACATTGAAATCATGTTTTAGCAAAAGTGTAAAAAATTTGAACAAACAGGGGTGAGGGTTTTTTTTTATGTAAAACTTGCAGTGTGTTTAGACAATGAAAAATTTTTATGTTGTCTGTTGAAGATCTGATACTGTATATTTTTTTTATTTAATGTTTGTATGTTTTAAAAAAATAAAAAAAAAAAAAATTGTTGGGTGATTTCCTAAACGTTTTACCGGGTGTACATGACGTTGATTACAGGGCCCCACCCATTAAGCAATCACCAATAGGATGAGTCCAAAAAAGAAAAAGCAGGAAAGAGTTATTTCTGTTATCTCCGGACTTTTTGAACGCAGTAAAAGTCCTGGCATTCCCTTATTTTTAGTGCCAAAACCTGACGGTAGTTTCAGATGCACGACTACAGAAAGGGAACTCTGTCCCCTTGCCTGGGGTTACCTCTCCCTCGCATTGACGACCTTATTGACGTGTGTCAGACCCAGTTTGTCACCGTTTTGATCCTTACAGCTATTATCAAGTCCCCCTTACTGAGCGTGCTCAAGAAATACCTTTTTAAATTTCAAGATGGATTGTTTAACTACCTCTCACCCCCTTCGGCCTATGTAAGGGCTTTTTCATTCCAACTAAATGAACGAGTTGACCCCCTACTTAGGGGGAGTAGAACCACCTTTACACTTAGTGGGTACAGTGGGGGGAGGGGAACACACTTGACGCTCCCCAAGTATTGTTTGAAGACTGCGCCTAACCTCACTGTTTTAAATTACTAAATGTAGTTTTTTTTCAAGCCAAGATTTCCTATCTGGCTTTTTTATCGGCCAAGGTGAGGTGTCCATTGAGGGAAGTTCTGCAATTTCGAAATTTTCCCGTGCCACAGGGTAGGAAAGGAGTACAGAGATTCCTGGGTATGGGAGGATATTATGCAGGTTCTGTCCAAACTTTTCTCAGATTGCAGCTCCGCTCACTGACTACATAGCAAAGTTTAGTTTACCTGGGCAGAGATTGTTCCCCTCGTTTTAAAAAGGGTTTAAGCGCTTTCACCTCGCTCCTGTGTTGAAGATTCCCAATTTTAATCTTCCCTTCTTTTTACAAAATGGTGGGTATAGTGGGTGCTTCGCCCAACACAACATCCACTGATATTTTCCACCTATATTTACTATTCATCTAAAATTTAAAAGACACCAAAAAAAATTTGCCCCTATTGAAAAAAGGCTTAGCTCTTGTGTGTCCTTTGGGAAAATTTTGACGTGTATTTGGGCACTTCCCCATTTAAAATTAAGGGTTTTTTCGACCACAATCCACTCACTTATATAAACACCATAAAAGAGTAAAAATGCTAGACAGAGGTGGGGTTTCTGAATCCAACCTTTATTCTTTTAGTAAAAACACATAAGTGGTCTGTATGGAAATTGCTGACGCTCTGTCTCGTCCCTTTAAAAATTTTCATTACATTTAAATTAAGTAATTTTAAAACCCAAAAAACCTTTTTTTACTTGCTATGTCAAATTTATAAAGTAACTTAATCCCTCCAGCCCTATTAACATATAACTCATGTCATGTCTAATTTTTTTTTTATTTTATTTAAAAAACCCAACAAAAACAATAGACAAAAGGAAAAAACCCAAAGATGACAATATAGAACAATAACTGAAAAAACGTTACTTAATATTGAAACATCAAAGAATAACATTACAATAAACAAAAATGACCATATAACCCACATATAAAATCAGATACCGAAAATTTAAAAATGTCCTAACTAGCTACATGTGGATAAGTACTTTCGCAAAACATGCAAACCCCAAAATTAACTCTTCCTCAAATTAATCATCCTTGCTCTTAATTTTCACTAAATAATAAAATACAAAAACTTTCATTAGCGTTACAGACTAAAATTCCTCTGCTCTGGGCACGGAAAGAAATAAGGAAAAATAACCACGATGTCAAGAACACATCCAAGCGAAACCTAAAACCCACCATACAGGTCCTGAAACCACGTCCCGCAGCTGCCGCCAGGGGGGAATGTACATTACACATCGTACCCACAATTTGATTCAGCTCAACATTTTTTCAAAATGCCTACGTAGAAACATTCTACCCAATTTGATAATAAAAAGCATTTTAATCAAAGAACATTCCACAATTTCATAAATTTACCCTAACCAAACCTAGTATTTCACTGATTATAAATGTCTAATCAAAACGAAAATTTTACCACATACCCCTAACCCCTATTTGTTGGTGTACATGATACAACCTTTTTACCAAAAGAGAAAAAAAGAAAATAAAAAAGGAAAACCCACTCTTTACCTTTAAAATCAGACTTCAATTTACCCTTCAGTACAACAT
>NC_069408.1:7212074-7262241 GCF_026875155.1 Cherax quadricarinatus | reverse complement strand
ATTACCTGGGGATTTGGGGTTTTGGCTGTGGCTGCAATGTTAGATAAATCATTTCCTTTATTCGTCTATGTTTTGGTGGCTCCTGAAAACCATTGGCCCCACGTATATTAGCACAAGAAAAAAACAATAGAAAATTGATAATAGATGCGTAGCCACAAAATGATGAAAAGGTGGACCTTACAAAAAAACTCTTTGATCAATGTTATGTTCTCTGTAAATTTTACAAGTTTTTAAAATCTTTAAAAAACCCCAACCCCTTAATTTTCTTGCTCGCCCTTGGATCAAATGTTTTTGCTGAGATGCGGGGAAAACCCTTACCTAAGTGAAGGGAAACCAGGACCAGAAAATTTGATGATCCTCGACCTCTCAGGGTCCTCACCTGGTGCCTGTCTTTTCTTAACCTAATTTTCCCTTTTTTATGATGTTTCCATCTTTTGTCGGCCCAGACTGAGAGGTACGTCTCTCCTTAGTTTCCCGTTAAAAAAACAACCTAAACTCTTTCAGGACGAATCACAGTAGAGTAACCAATCTTCCCAGTAAGATTAGGCAGACAAAACATAAAAATTACCTCAGCCAACGACTGGTGAAGGAAAACTCTACCCGAACATGAATTTCGATCTGTGGAGGTAGATAACCGCAGCTACACTAGTAACACCAGCAGTGGGTAAACATTTATTATATACATGAGGCCAGGTGAACTATGGCTCACAAATAGTATATGAAGGCTTCTGCAAGTATGTTAGTGGGGGCACCCCCTCAAAGTGAGGGTCGTCCTCTACGTGATATTTCCCCCAACCACTCTCAGCTCTGTATCAGCACAAGTTTATATCTCAGGACCTTTGAAACTGCAGTGTTTTTTCGCCCTACTGCTCCTATTCAAACTGAATAAAATGTTATTAACTCCACAAGTTAAACAATGGTATTTACGTTACTAAGGAAAATCGATTGTAGTAGGACTGAACTGTTTCCACATTCTCTTTAACATGCTCCATGTATGTTCTTAAACATGCTCATGTATGTTCTTTTAAAATGCTCCAGTATGTTCTTTAAAACGCTCCATGTAGTCTTTAAACATCCCCCATGATGTTCTTTAACATGCTCCATGTTGTTCTTTAACATGCTCCATGTATGTTTTTTAAACATGCTCCATGTATGTTCTTTAACACGCTCCATGATGTTCTTTAACTGCCCCAAAGTATGTTCTTTAAACATGCTCCATGTATGTTCTATAAACTCCATGTATTTCTTTAACATGCTCCATGTATGTTCTTTAACATGTCCATGTATGTTCTTTAACATGCTCCATGATGTTCTTTAACATGCTCCATGTATGTTCTTTAAATGCTCCATGTATGTTCTTTCACTAAGAAGAATAATTATAATATGTTATAACATTTCCCAGTTTTTTAACAACTCTTATAGCCGTCTGGTGGTAGTGTGTGTGTGGGTGCACTCACCTAGTTGTGTTGCAGGGTCCGGTCTAGCTCCTGGCCCGCCTCTCTGAAACGTACTAGGTCCACTCTCTCCTTTCTCAAAAGCTTTATCGCTACATCACTACATCCTAACATCACTACATCCTACTAATACATCACTAATCCTACATCACTACATCACTAAAATACTAATTAATACATCACTAATCACTACATCACTACATCACTACACACTAATCACTACATCATACATCCCCTACATCACTACATCACTACCCCACTACTCACTACATCACTACATCCTACATCACTCCATCACACATCACTACATTTAATCACTACATCACTACATCACTACATCACTACATCACTACATCACTACATCACTACATCACTACATCACTACATCACTACATCACTACATCACTACATCCTTACATCACTACATCACTACATCACTACATCACTACATCACTACATCACTACATCACTACATCACTACATCACTACATCACTACATCACTACATCACTACATCACTACATCACTACATCACTCTCTAGACTTTTCCACTTCCTGATAACTTTGTCACTGAAGAAATTCATCCTAACATCCCTGTATTATTATTATAATCAAAAAGAAGCGCTAAGCCACAAGGGCTATACAGCAACATCCCTGTAACTCATCTGAGTTTTCAATTTCCAGTTGTGACCCCTTGTTGGTGTGTCCAGCTCCTGAAACATCCTGTTCCTATCCACGTTGTGAATTCCCATCAGTACTTCATATGTCGTTATCATGTCCCCTTTATTCTCCTGTCCCCCAGTGTCGTTCAGGTTGATTTCCCTTAACCTCTCCTCGTAGGACACCCCCTTTAGCTCCGGGAATAGTCTTGTGACCCTTGTTTCTGTGTCCCCTCTGGAACATCCGGGTCTCTGTCCACCTTATATTTTCCATGCAGTATTTTGTATGTCGTTATCATGTCTCCCTGGACCGTCTGTCTCCAGTGATTTCAGGCCGATTGCCCTTAATGTGTGTGTGTGTGTGTGTGTGTGTGTGTGTGTGTACCCACCTATTTGTACTCACCTATTTATGGTTGCAGGGGTCGAGTCATAGCCCCTGGCCCCGCCTCTTCGCTGATTGCTACTAGGTCCTCTCTCTCCCTGCCCCATGAGCTTTATCATACCTCGCCTTAAAACGATGTATGGTTCCCGCCCCCACTACTTAACTTTCTAGGCTATTCCACGGCCTGACTACTCTATGACTGAAGAAATACTTTCTAACATCCCTTTGATTCATCTGAGTCTTCAACTTCCAATTGTGACCTCTTTGTCTGTGTCCCTTCTCTGGAACATCCGTCTTTGTCCACCTTGTCTATTCCGCGCAGTATTTTATATGTCATTATCAGGGTCTCCCCTGACCCTCCTGTCCTCCAGTGTCGTCAGGCCGATTTCCCTCAACCTTTCTTCGTAGAATAATCCCCGTAGCTCTGGGACTAATCTTGTTGCAAAACCTTTGCACTTTCTTAATTTCTTGACGTGCTTGACTAGATGTGGATTCCAAACTGGTGCTGCATACTCCAGTATGGGCCTGACGTAAATGGTTACAGAGTCTTAAACGAACCCTTACTGGGGTATCGGAACGTATCCGTAGGTTTGCCAGGCGCCCGTATGCTGCAGCAGTTATCTGATTGATGGGCCTCAGGAGATATGCTCGGTGTTATACTCACCCCCAGATCTTTTTCCTTGAGTGAGGTTTTCAGTCTTTGGCCATCTAAACTATATTGTGTCCGCGGGCTTCTTTGCCCTTCCCCATCTTCATGACTTTGCATTTGGCAGGGTAAATTCAAGGAGGGCCCGTTGCTGGACCAGGCTTGTAGGGCCCGTCCAGGTCTCTTTGTAGGTCCTGCTGATCCTCATCCGATTTGATTCTTCTCATTAACTTCACATCATCTGCAAACAAGGACAATTCTGAGTCTATCCCTTCCTTTATGTCGTTCACATATACCCAAAAACAGCACAGGTCCCAGGACTGACCCCCGTGGAACCCCGCTTGTCACAGGCGCCCACTCTGGGCACCTCGTCACGTACCATGACTCGTTGTTGCCTCCCTGTCAGGTATTCTTTGATCCATTGCAAATGCCTTTCCCGTTATGTGTGCCTGATCCTCTAGCTTTTGCAGTAACCTCTTGTGAGGAACTGTGTCGAAGGCCTTCTTGCAGAAAACAAAATGCAGTCGATCCACCCCTCTCTCTCTTGTCTTACTTCTGTCACCTTGTCATAAAACTCTAGTAGGTTTGTGACACAGGATTTTCCTTCCCTGAAACCGTGTGGTTGTTTAATTATACACTTGTTTCTTTCCAGGTGCTCACCCCTCTCCTCCTGATGATCTTCTCCCTTACCTTGCATACTATACACGTTAGTGATATAGGTCTGTAGTTAAGAGCCTCATGTCTGTCTCCCTTTTAAAAATTGGGAAATACATTTGCCATCTTCCATACCTCAGGGGGGTTGCCCAGTTTCAAATGATGTGTTGAAGATCTTTGTTAATGGCACACACAATATCTGTGCTCCTCTTTTTAAAGGAACCCACGGGGAGATGTTGGTCTCACCGCCTTTGAGGTGTCAAGTTCGCATAGCAGCTTCTTCACCTCCTCCTTGGTTTTTATGTACCACATCCAGCACTGCTGGTGTACCCCCCTGTTCTGATTTCCTGGAGTCTACTGGTTTCCATGTAAATTTCTTCTTTAAATCTCTTGTTGAGCTCCTGGCATAAACCCCTCGGTCGTTTCTTGTGGGAAATTCCCCATCACCCTTCCTCAGTCTGATTACCTGGTCCTTGACTGTTGTTTTCCTCCTGATGTGGCTGTACAACAGCTTCGGGTCAGTCTTGACTTTCGATTTCTATGTCATTTTCATATTGTTGCTGAGCCTCCCTTCTTATCTGTGCATATTCGTTTCTGGCTCTTCGGCTAATATCTTTATTTTCCTGAGTTTTTCTGTCTTCTGTACCTTTTCCATTCTCTAGTGCACCTAGTTTTTGCCTCCCCACACCTTCGGGTGAACCAAGGACTCGTTCTGTTCTTCCCATTATTTCTGTTTGCCTTGGGAACAAAACCTCTCCTCTGCCTCCTTGCATTTTGTTGCCACATAGACCATCATTTCTTGTACTGGTTTTCCTGTTTAGTTTCCCCCTTTCCCCCTGGAAATTTTTAAAAAGGGAGTTCCTCATGCCTGAGTAGTTCCCCCTTTTTTTAGTTTGGTTTTTCCCCCCCTATTCCTGCCCCTCTCTCCACTTGGAGCTCAACTATGTAGTCGAAGCACAGAACCACTTGATCACTAGCTCCCAGGGGCCTTTTATACATGATATCCCCGATGTCCCAACTACTCAAGGTGAATACAAGGTCCAGCCTTGCTGGGTTTATCCTCTCCTCTCTCTCTGGTAGTGTCTTAACATGTTGATGCATGAGGTTTTTTTCCCGTACCACATCCGTCATCTTGGCTCTCCATGTTTCGGGACCCCCATGGGGCTCCAGGTTTTCCAAGTCAATCTCCTTGTGATTGAAATCACCATAAAATAGTAACTTTGCTCCCCCATGGGGTGCTCTCCTGGCCACCTCGGCTAGTGTGTCGACCCTTGCTTTGTTGCTCTCTCGTATTCTTCTCTTGGCTCCTGCATTTCTGTGGTGGGTTGTCATTACTGAAATTATCACCTTATGTCCCTCACACTGGATTGTTCCTACTAAGTAGTCCCTTTCGCCCGTGCCATCCACTCCTTCCATTTTCTCAAACCCCACTGGTTTTTAATGGCAGTGCAAACTCCTCCTCCCCCTCTCCTCCCTCTGTCTTTCCTGAGGATTTTATATCCGGATGGAAAGAATGAATCTGTTATTATTTGGTGAGTTTTGTTTCTGTGAGTGCTGTTATGTCTGGGGATGTCTCCTTGATTCTTTTTGTGCCACTCCTCATACTTATTTGTTATTCCCTCTGCATTTGTATACCAAAACCTTCAACTTCTTTTCTAAGACTCTGGTCTGGGAGGTGTATTGGGTTGGGGAAGTGGGAGACTGATAAGGAACTATGGGTGGTTGCTTGGGGGTGGAGTTGTAATGCAGTGGGGGGGGGGGCATTGGATGTGGTATGGGTGTTTTTTGGGTTTTGAGTGTTTGGTTGCACTGGGGTTGACCTGGTTGGGAGGCTTCTATAGGAAGTTGTGAGGGAGGCTATATTTGATCTTCTTCCTGGGTCTGGGAATCTCCCGTCTGTCTTCTCCATCCCCTCTCTTTCCTCCTTTCGCCTTTGTACCATCTCTCTCAGTTTCTGCCTTTCTTCTTGTGTTCTGTCGCGGTCGAGATACCCCCTTCCTGTATGCCGGCATGTCCTTTAATCGTGCTTTCCCTGCAGGATCCTGTTTTCCCAGTCGATTTTGCCTTGAAGGTCACTTTCACTGGCCGGGTTTTTTTTTTTTTTTCAAACTCCCTATTCTCCGAAAAAATTTTTCCCGCTGGGGGCATGTCGTCTTCTCCTATTGCTTTCATGATGCTTTCAATTGCTTTTTTTTCCCTTGTTTCTTGCTTCATGTATGTGTGTGTGTGTGTGTGTTTACAAAGCTGTAAGCCTTCTCTCTGAAAGCTGGCTGCCTTGGATCAAACTCTAGCGCAAGCTGGACTCCAAGTTATTGGTCCAGTGTGGGTAGTTTTTTGGTAAAGCACTGCGTACTTTGTTCCAAGGTTCGTAGGTTCGAGTCTCCTTCAGACAGAGATCAGTTGTTTGTGTTTTTCCCTGCTCTCGCGAATTCCTTGGCCATTGTTAATAATCTCTAGTAAGGATGATGCATGCAGGGGATGAGATGAGAAAGCTGTAAGCCTTCTCCCTGAAAGCTGGCGACTCCACAAGGCAGGGTGGCCCGAAAAAGAAAAACTTTCACCATCATTCACCCTTCACTGTCTTGCCAGAAGGGTGCTTTCTCTACAGTTTTAAACTGCATACATTAACACCCTCCTTCGGAGTGCCAGAGCACTGTACTTCCATCTCAAGGACTCAAGTCCCGGAATGCACTTTTTCCCTGAAACCCCTTTCATAAATGTTACTTTGCTCACACTACAACAGACACGTCAAGTATTAAAAAACCATTGTCTCCATTCATCCTACCAAAACACGCTCACGCATGCTGCTGGAAGTCCAAGCCCTCGCACACAAAACCTCCTTTACCCCCTCCCTCCAAACCTTTCATAGGCCGGACCCCTACCCGCCTTTCCTTCCACTTCAGGACTGATACACTTGTGAAGTCACTATGTTGCGCTCATTCTCTCTACATGTCGAACCACCTCGACAACCCTCCTCAAGCCTCTGGACAACAGTTTTGGTAATCCGCACCTCCTCCTAACTTCCAAACTACGAATTCTCAGCATTATTATTCATAACCACACATTGCCTCAGGCCTGACATCTCACTGCCTCCAGCACTTTCTCCTCGATCTTGCAACATTCATCACCCATGCTCACACCCATATAAGAGGCGTTGGTAAAACTATACTCTCTCATTCATTCCCCTCTTTGCCTCCAAGGGACAAAGTTCTTTGTCTCCGTCAGATCTAAAGTGCTCCACTCACCTTTTACCCTATCATTCTATGATCCACGGCCTCTTGCAAGACCCTCGCATTACTTCTCTAACACCCCTCTAGTAATATATTAAAACAACCACGGTGACATCACACATCCTGTCTAATGCCTACTTTTACTGAGAAATTAATTTCCCTCTTCTCTACATACTCTAACTTGCAGCCTCTATCCTCGTAAAAAACTCTCACTGATTTCAGTAACTTACCTCCTACACCTTTAACTGCAACATCTGCCACTTTGCCCCCTATCCAACCCTGTCATACGCCTTTTCAAATCCATAACATGCACAAAGTCCACTTTAGCCTTATCTAAACACTGTTACTTATATGTTTCACTGTAAACACCTGGTCCAACACACCCCCTACCTTTCCTAAGGCTCCTTGTTCATCTGCTATCCTATTCTCCGTCTTACTTCTTAATTCTTTCTATAATAACTATACAATACACTTTACCAGGTTATACTCTGCAGACTTATCCCCCTATATTTTTTGCACTCTCTTTTTTCCCTTTTGCCTTTATAAAAAGGAACTATGCATGCTTCTCTGCCCAATCCCTAGGTACCTTACCCTCTTCCATACATTTATTAAATAATTGCACCAACACTCCACAAAATATATCCCCACCTGCTTTTAACATTTCTATCTTTATCCATCAATCCCGGCTAGCCTTCCCCATTTCATTTTACCTAATGCCTCACGAAAACTTCCCCCACACTCACAACTGCTCTTCCCACTCTACAAGATGTTATCATCCTTGTCCTATACACGATATCACCTGCTTCCCGATCCTTCATCAACATTTAACAATTCCTCAAAATATCCCTCAAGGTTATTGGGAGATTATAAAATTATAATTTATTAAATTATAAATTTTCTTGTGTCTAATAATACTCAAAATATCTGCTTATACTTGAGATATTACGCTTTAACATAAGCATGTTAAGACGATGTAGTCCTCAAGGGAGGTGGGAAATCAAGTTAATAATTTATGCCTTTTATGACATTGTCAATGATCATACAGATGGAATTTTCCGTTCTCCGCATAAACATGAGATCTTTGAGAAGTGAGCTAAAGGAGGAAAAACAAAAAAAAACTGCAAGGAGATTTAAACAAAAAATAATAAGGTAAAAATGGTGGTTTCTGAAATTAAAACCCCCAAATTTGAGAAAAAAAATTAAAAATTGGGCCTGGAAAACGCAGAGGTATACTAAAATTTTGTGAGGAAATAAATTCCAGATAAATCAGAAGTTGGTATGATAGAAAAAAGTATAAATCCCTTCAAGCCTGAAACGGGAGTTGCTGGACGTGGAATTCGGGTTCTTCAGGTATTCCCCGTACGAAATCTGCAAAAATCCCCTAATTTTTTAAGCACTTACTGAAGTTTTAAAAAAATTTAAAAAGTCTGGCATCAGATTTGTCGAGGTAAAAAACTTGAACTACGGTCAAGTTACGGAACATTGTGTAACATCATAGAAGGATGATGGAGTACATGTTTTTGTTCGGGTTCCCCGACGCCATTATTTCCCCACTAAAGAATTCTTGTATACCTGCATGCTAAAAAAATATTAACTGAAAATCCAGAATTTTGGATGAAAAAAAAGGAATAAAGAAAGGGTTTAAGGGTTGCTGAAAAAAATATTTGTGAAAAATGGGGGACGTTATTTGGCAATATTAAAATTAAAATTATCAGGAAAATTACTTACATAAGACTTAAGGGTATGCTGGTGGCGACGGTAATGCCAAGATTGTTACCGCTTCACATCTGAACACGACCCTTGTCTCCCGGACCGTTTTCACCAGCACTCCGACTGTAGAAGGAACCGCCTTTTATCTTGTGAAAAGTAGGGTACGATAATGTGTCCTTTTATATTAGAGAAATTTTTTAAGGAAATGAGCCAAGGGCTGACCCTTTAAAAATCTGCTTGTTACTGTCAGTCAGAAATTTTATAATTAAAAAAAAAATTTCTTTTCCTATACTGGGTGACGCAGTCATCATTGCAGGCCTAAATTTATATTTACCTATTTTTTTCCTACTTTTTTACCGCTATTTATTTTTTTCCCTACAGTTTTTTTAAAAGGTACTTTGTCTAAGGCTTTTAAAATCAAACCCTTTTTAAATTCTGAGGGAATTTTTTTTTTGGCCTTTTAAAAAGTTAAATCGTTCGGGCCAGCAATGATACCCTCTAGAAGGTTTTAAATGGCAAATCAAAAATGTAAATCTGGTGGTCCTTTAAAATTTTAAAATTTATCGATAAATTGAGTTTATTATATCCCCACTGACGATGTGGGCAATGATTTTCTATAATTAATTTCTGGGGTTTAAATTTTTGCCCGAAAGCAGTTAAGTTTTTTTAGTTTAAGGACTCTTTTTTGGGCTTTTAAAACTGGATTTTAAAAAAGGTTTTGTGTTTTTGGGTTTTAAATTTCTGACTGAGAAGTGTTGAGAGTTAAATTTCCAAAACATTTAAAGTGTGTTGCTGTTTTACGGGAAAAACATTTTACTGTTGGTGATTTTCCTCCCTCGTTTTCTTACTTTAAATGAAGCAGAGTTCCGTACTAAGCAAGTTTTCCCACTATTTGTGGCATCCCCAAAGATTTGTAACCTTTATTCGGCGCATGTACACACCTTTTTTACGGGTTCTCCCCCAACCAGCGAACCAGGTTGCAAAGATTTGTGTTTGGGGCCCCGTCTTTCAATTAGTGACCAGGTTTTTCCCCAAAATTAAAAAGAGGGTTTTTGGGCCCAATCGCAGAGGTTTTGGGCACCCGCTCTCCTGTCCCCCCTTGTCTTTTCCCTTTTCTGAGTTGGGGGTTAAAGCCCCGGTTGTTTCCTTGTGGCTTCTATTTTGCTTTTGCTTACCGTGGAGGGGCCAAATATTTTTCCCAACTGTACTTTGTGTACTATTGCTGTTCTAAATTGGTGAAGGATAATTTTTAAGGTTAAAAACTTTTTCAAATGTGTTTTTTGGGCCCCCTTTCACCCGGGGTAACGGGCCCCCATTTGGTTTTCCGGGGGTTGTAATATGAGTAGCCCTGCCCGGGAGTGGGCGGGGACTTGGGAAAAACGGTTTGATTTTAAAGGGTTTGAAGTCGTAGCAGGAACATTGTGCAGTTTGCGTCGGGGCATTGCTTTAAAAAATTTTTGCGTGCCCGTTGTTTTATGATCGGCCTTGCTTTTGGGTGGACTTTCAACGTCGCTCTAGTTGGGTTCGGTGTGCTCGCTTGGCTAGGGAAAAAATCTTAAAAGGGGGTAGCTGGTCTGGCTTTTGTTTTTAAAAAAATTTTTGGCGTGTCGTTTTCCCTGGGCCTGTTCGGTGGGGAAAATTTTGGGGCCCGGCTTTGCTTGTATGCGTATTCTGAAATTCTTTATGTCCCTAGTTTAAGGTGTTTGAAAATTTAACGTTTACTTTTGGGGTATTCTGCAATCGTACTGTGCAAAGCTAAGCGGGTTCTGCAATTTAAAGTTTTTTGGGGGGGTTTTCTGAAAACGTACTGTGTTAGAAAAAGGGTTTGTTCGAAAAATTAACTTTTTTTCGTTGGGGTTTCGGAAATTTTTCTGGCATAGAAACGGTTCTAAAAATTTAAATTTGTTACGTTGGGGGTTTTCTGAAAATCGAACGGCATAGCAAATTAAAATTTATGCCCCTGGGACGGGGTCAAAACGTTAGTGTCGCATTTTTATTTTGGGCAAAAACCCTCCCAAATTTGTCCCTCAGCGTTGTTGACAAATTGCTCGTTCCATTGGCATTACATAAAAAAGCACTTTCACAGCGGCCCCAACTGCGTTCCCCCCCCCCCCCCTTGATTGCTGAAAAACTTTTAGAAAAAGGGATGGACATCAGACTCCTCCTCTAGGGGGTGCTAGGGAAAAAAATCCTTTTGTTTCGCACGAGGGGGATGTTTATCCACGGAGCAAAATGGTCGTTTTATGAAAGCTGGGTTTTTCTCGGTTTAAATCAGCGTCGTTGGCACTTGGGGCTGGAAAAAATTAAATCTTGAGCAAACTAGGGAACAAAAGAGCTTTTCGCAAGGGAAAAAATTTGATGGGGGGAAAGAGAAAGGAGGCATTTTTTCGCATTTGTAAATTTTTAGTTTACAAAAAGGTACGTTTGTTCCCGTTTCCCTTTGAGGCCAAACCGACAATTTTTCGAAAGCTTGAAAATCGGCTCGAGCCTTGGGGTTTGGCCCGGACAGCTTTGGGGGCATCGTTGGTTCAAACTGTTTTTATGGGGTAAGGCCCGGGAAATTTAGCTCGAAATTAAAATTGCGCTGAATTTTTCTGATTTTTCAAGTATTTAAAGACCACGTTTTGGGGAGCATAAAAATGTACCCCACCCAAAATTTTGCAAGCGTTTTAAATTAAGCGGGGGCCCCTGTTTTGGTCAATTCCTTGTGGACTTTGTGAGACAGAAAACCCAAAAAGCTTTTTCCCAGCTGGTATAAAGCAAGTGGTTTTCCTTCCCTTTTTGGGGGAAGCGGGTGCAGCTTATTCTGATTGATAACTGCGGGAGTTTTGGGGGCCCGGGTTCGGGTCTTTCTGCGGGGTTTCGTGATTAACCACTGCTTTTGGAGGCACCCGGGTTTTGGGCTGTTTCCCTTTCGAAATAACCGCTCTTTGCCCGAGCGGCCCCGTTTTTCTTTTCAACACCCGGGGTTGGCAGGGACCCGTAAAACCTTTGGAAAAATTGAAGTCCCCGCCGGTGGGGAAACGTTACGTACCCAACCCCAAAGTCCCCTGGTGAGCCACGTTCCCTCAACATATGGTCCACCTCCCGGAGAGGAAAAACCTACTCTTGGTCCCTTGGGAAAAACTTATCCAGAGAGACCCAGGGGGGCCCAGAACGACACCATTTGCAACGTCAACGGGGAGTAAAGGCAGCCTGTGTTGCTTCGGTGCAAAAAAAGTAGGTCCACCCAGTCCCAACTGCCCCCTTTCCCCCCAACCCCCCTTTTGGGAAAAAATCTCAAATTACCCCTAGAACATGCCCAACTAGAGAATTTAAAAAAAGGTTTTGGGCCCCTTTATTATTGCAAGAGTCTTTTTTTCCCTTAAGGAAAACTCAAAAAAAACTAAGTAAAGCCTTTTTTGAGATATGGAGCATATTTGCTCCCTTGAAAGGGGGGGAATTTTCCCCCTTTGGGAAAAATACTTCTTTAAATTTTCCCTCTGTTTTATTGGAAGCTTTTGGGAGGAGTATTATTTCTTTTCCCTTTTGCATAAAATTTATTACATTTGCAAATATTAAAATGGGTACTTGACTTTTGGTTTAAAAAAGGTTTTCCCCATGAAAGATGTAGTGTTATTACTGGGAAATTACATTCTAATGTTAGTTGTGCCCTGAACCTTTTAATGATTAATTTTCCCCGCGTGTTGGCCAAAACTCGGGAAACCCCCCAAGGGGTTTGTTGGAGAGAATTTTGGGCCCTACCCTTTGGGGGAAAATTTCCGATTTTGGGAATGGGCCACATTTTTTTTGAGGAAAAACTGGCCATAGCCCGTAGTTTCAAGTGAAACAAAACCCCGATCAAGCCTTCTTATTCCCAGGTTGCAGGATTGCCAGATGTCTCGGTTTTTCCCTGCCCGAGGGATGTCCTTCCGGGAGGAAAAAAACGAAAGGGGCCCCTTTTTTAAAATTCGCTTTTGGGGAAGCCATGGGTAAATCCTTTTTTGGGTTTATCCCCGGGCAAGTATGGGAAAATTAAAAACGATTATTTGGGTCTGCAATTTAGACTGGTTTAAAGGGAAGAGGGCCGGAATTGTATGACAGGTTAGTGGTTCCAAAAAGTAAAAGACCTCAAAAATTAAATATGCTCAAAACGTCATTAGGAGGTCCCCTTTGGAATTTTCAAAAACCCTTTTATAGAATCCCCAAAAAATTTTTTTTTGGCCCAAAAAATTAAAAAAAGTTTTGAAGTCATATTGGTGTTGCCGGAATTTTCAGCAAGTTTTGGGGGCCGGACTTCCTTTTAAAAATGCAAACCCCCCCAAAAAATTTTCCTGTGTTGGGAAAAAACCTTTTGCAGATTTAATTATAGATTGTGTTGGTCCAATACCTAGGTCAAAGTCGGAAATCAATATTTATTTAAGTTTTTGGGTTTAAAGTAACCCGGAATTTTCCTGAAGCCCAAATTTCCCTTTTCGTTAAATATTTTAAAACTAAAGCTTTTCTCAAAGCTTTAACAAAATTCTTTTTTTTTGGCATTCCTAAAAATATTCAAAGTGATCAAAGGGACTAACCCTTTTCTGCCAAAAATTTAGGGGAAATATTAAATAGGTTTGGGATAATCCACAACTTATCCATTTCTATCATCCCCAGTCCCAGGCGCCTTGGGGAAAAATTCACCGACATTTAAAAAAAAAGTTTAGAAGTTTTTGCTTTCACTTTCCCTTTCAGGGCTGGGATGAATTTTCCCACCTTTGTTGCTGTTCTTTAGATACGAGAAAAAGGTGCAAAAGGGGCTACAGGGATAGTCCTTTTGAAACTGATCTTTTTGGGGAAAAATGTACGAGGTCCTCTTCGGGTGCTCAAAAAAGGATGGATGGGGGGAAAAAGTTTTGCTCAAAAAACCCAAAATTTCCCTTTAAAGGGTTTCAGGTTGGGACGTCAGTTAGCCAAAGGGAACCTAAGACAAACTCAAAACAAAATGAAACGAGGTATGACAGAAGTGACAATTCCGTCCTTCCCTCCGGGGACAAGGTGTTGGGGCGGAACCTATACCTGGCCACACCTTGAAAGCTAGTTTTTCGGGACCTATGCGTTGTTAAATTGATTTTTGATGTAAATTTTTGTGGTTTGCTCCCCTTGAAAGGGCCTTTAAAAAAAATAAAAATTAACCCCATTAATCAAAAAAAAGGGGCCCTTTTTTACACCAGGTAAAGTCCCCGTAATGACTCTGTCCTCTACCCCTGAGGACACTCGGCTCTTTGCCTCTACTTTGAAATTTAAAATTAAAATTTCAAATTTTTGCCTCCTTTAAGGATCCTTTGCCCTTTAATGGGTGGTTTATCTGAAATTTCAAACAACAAAAATTTAAAAGGCTTCTACGGGGGGGTTTCCTAAAAATTTTTTCGGGGGGGGGCCCCAAAAAAGGGACGTTTGGTTACATGATGTTGATGGGGAAAATCTAAACCAATTAAAATCTCCCCCCACGGCAATCCCGAAAAACAAAGGGTAAATTCGCAGGAAATAGAAATTTTTTTTTAAAGATGGTTTAGTGGAGGAGTCATCTTGGGCCAAAGGGCTTTACCGTGCATTTCCCTTTTGAAGAAGGTGATGGAGGGTTTTTGTATGGGTACAGGGGCTAAACCCTTAAAATGAAAGAGGTCCCCAATTACAAAATGGGTTACCCTTTTTCCTCGTCTGGATGGGCGTAATTGACTTTGTGGGGGAAGGCTACTTTTGTGTCCAAAATTTTGATCCCCCTTAAAGGCTTCTTTTAAAGGGAAACCTTTTAAAGATAGGCGAGGAAATCTCTGCCCTTTGTAATTCCGGAGGTCATTATCAAAACACAGTTACCCCTTCGGAATGAAAAATTCCCCCTTTTATTCCAGAAATTTTTCTTTTGGCTTTTTAAAGGACTTGAAGCACGGCAGGTACCCAGTTTATATTGTTGTTGGGGTTTTGTTTTTGGGATCAACACCTACTTAGACTTTTGGCTCCCGTTTTAGGGCCTTTAAAAAGGTTTCCCCCTTTAAAAGGTTTAAATTTTTTAAATCTTCCCTTTTGGCCCCGGCCACTGTCACTTTTCTTGGCCATTTAAGTAGGTAGTGGGGAAAGTTGCACCAAACTTGCTAAAGTTTTTTTTCTATTTAAAAATTATCCAGTTCCCTTGAAAGGGAAAAAACTTCAACGTTTTCCCAGGCATGAATTTGGGGTTTTACAGAAGGGTTCTGTAAGAAATTTTTAGTTTTGTAGCCCCTTTTTAAAAACCCTCTTTCCGTTACAAAGTTCCCCCCTTTTTTTGGACCTCAGCTTTTAACACTGCTTTTAATAAAAAAAGATTATTTTTGTACTGCACCCTTTTTCTTGTTTTCCCGGGCTTTCCAAAAAAACCCCCTTTTTTTTTCAAGTTGATGCTTGTGAGTCTGGGGTTGGGGCAGTTTATTTTTTAAAACGGGAACAAAGGGGGTTGCAGTGTAGCAATTTTTTTAAACCAAGTTCCACCCACATCAGAGGGGTTACTTCCAATTTAAAAAAAAGCCCCCGCGCCCGGTATGGCTTTGGGCATTTGATGGGTTTTTGTGGGCCAAAACTTTTGCAGGTGGTCACAGTCTTCCCGTGATCACAAAACCTTATATACCCAAACCCCGAAGAAACCCCAAAAACAAGGCTTTTGCGCTGGACGCTTTTGGCGGCAACCAAATAATATTTCAATTAAATATATTGCCGGCAAGGAAAAAAAAAGTTGGTAGATCTTTTTCTTGAGTCTTAAAAATTTTAATTTTTTTAGGTTTGGATGTTATTTGTGGTTTAAACCCTTTTCATGTCTTTTTTTTTTTATCCCCTGGTGTGGGTTTTTTTTTTAGTGAGGGGCTACCGTCCGCCTGTATCTTGGACCTATGCTAGCCTGGGCCCGACTGCTGTCTCCCCTCTAAGTTTAGGGTTTGGCTTTTGGTCACGAGAGAAGCTGAGCTCTAACTAAAAGTTGGGGGTGGAGTGGGGAAAGGGGCCCCGGGCCCATTATTTTTTGCATGGGGGCCCCGGTTACCCTTTGGGGGGGTGGCAGCCTAAATCCTGGCCTTTTTCGGGGGTGGGGGTTGGGGGGGTTTGGGATGAAAAAAAGTACGTAACCTTTATTGGGGCATGTACAACCCTCATTTACAGGCTATCTCCCCCCCCAAACCCGGAACCTGGTTTTTTTAAAAGGGTTGGTTTATGGGGCCCATAACAATTGTGGGAAGGTTTTTTAGCCCAAAAAGGGAAAATGGGGTTTTTGGGAATCGCAGAGGTTTTTGGGGGACCGCCTCCTTTTTGCCCTTTTCTTTCCCCTTCTAGAGCTGGTTTAAGCACGGTCTGCTATTTGTGGGTTCTTTTTCTGCTTTGCTTTCCGTGGGTTTCACTATCTTTCAATGTACTTTTTTTTTTATAATTTCTGTTCTAAATTTTTTTTTGAAGGATAAAAATAAGTCTAAACTTTTTCTACCCGTGTTTAAATTTTTCCCCTTACACCCGGGGGGAACAGGGCCCTTTGGAATCCGGGGTTGGGAAAAACTATGTTAGTGTTAAAAATTTTTCTAGAAAACAGGGTAGTCGGTTTTATTAATTTCAGAAAAAACAGTTGCCTTGTGTATTGCTCCCAAAATTTTACAATTTTCAAAACAGTCGTGGGCGTGTTGGCTTAAGAGGTCGATTTTTCCCTACGAAGGTGAGCTTTTCAGACCGTTTTTTTGGGTGGGAAGTTTTTTAGGGGGGTCTTTACCGCCAATAACTAGAAGGGTTTTTGGATGGAGTTTTGGGAAAATGTCGGTACAGGGTTTTCCTTTTTAGGGTCCGAAGGAAATTTGGATTAAAAGTAGGGGAATGGGAAAGGGGTTTTTTCTTGCTTTGGGTTTGTTTAAAATTGCTTTCCCTTTTTCTTCCCTTTTTTGCAGAGAAAAGTTTAAAAGGGAATTTAGTGAGGAAGCCTGGAGTTGTAGTTTTAAAATTTAAGGGGAAAGTAAAAAGGGGTTGAACAGGAAGGTTTGGTGATGAGGAGCCAGGGGGAAAACATTTGGGTACCCCGCATTTTTTTTAAAAGAAGTTTATTTCTATGAGGCAAACTAGGAAGTTTGTTGGGGCCTCGCCTTCTTTGTAGTCTTGTTTTTCTTTGAAAAGAGAGTTTTCCTTTTTGTTGGAAAAAAGGGCAGTCCGGGTTACTTCTGGGGGAAAGAGAAACCCTTGACAGGTTTAAAATAAAAATTTGCCCGTATTTTGCATTTATTCTTCGTTTTTAAACTCTTCCCCAAATTTTTCCCCAGAATTTGCCCCGTTCAAGGGTTTTTTTGACTGTTTTCTATGTTTTGACTGAGGAAAAATTTAACAGGGTTTCTTTTGGGAATTTAAGGCCCTTTTCCCTCAAGCGGGGGGTATGTAGGTCAAATAAACTACAGAAGGGTTACTTGACCAGTTGCTAAACAAGTTAAGGGAATCTTCCGCATATCATTAACGAACTTTGTCATGAATCAAATACCAATAACTTTCTAAAACTTTAGTTCGTTATATCTTCTTCCACGTACACTAGATCCCTTCAATAAATAAATCATCTGCAAAAATGCGTACTGGTGGGTATTGAAGCTCGGACAAGAAAGAAATGAGACTTCTTCAGATTCAGCAGAAATCATAACGATGTCTTTTTTTTTTTTTAAAGACCACCACTAACCAGTGTCTTGAAAGGCTCTACAGAGCATGTAGAAGCATAAAACTGGAATATTAAGGTCGAATATTACACTGAACTGCCATACTCGACTGCTGGTTCCCCATAACTGACATAATAGGAAATTATTTCAAAAGATAAAAGCGAATATATCAACTCTCTGCTAGTGTCGTGGAAGAGTTGCTAGGTGGACGAAGCTACACACATTTCACTCGTCCACAGCAGTTTCTCTTCCACTCTTTCGTTGGAGGGAGCTGAAGACAGAGTGTTTCCTTGGCTATTTACGCCATACTACACTTTGGTTCCTCAATAGTCTCAGAAAAAAAGTTCCTGTATTTGTTTACCATAGATGTGGGTGGCTAGTAAAGGGAAGTGTGGACTCGAGGTCACAGATGCAAGAAAAATATTTAGAGAAGAGAGGTTATACTCGCAGTTTAATTAAGGGTTTGGATGCGTTTGGCCGGAGGAAGGTATGTTTAGTTTAAAAGAAACTTGATGTATTTATTATACAACATGGTGTATCTATAGATAACTTGATGTTAATTATTGTAGCTTAAAGTTAGTATTGTAGCATAATGTTAGTATTGTAGCATATGTTAGTATTGTAGCCTAATGTTAATATTGTAGTTTAATGTTAGTATTGTAGTTAGTATTGTAGCTTAATGTTAGTATTGTAGCATAATTGTTAGTATTGTAGCATAATGTTAGTATTGTAGCTTAATGTTAGTATTGTAGCTTAATGTTAGTATTGTAGCATAATGTTAGAATTGTAGCATAATGTTAGTATTGTAGCTTAATGTTAGTATTGTAGCTTAATGTTGTATTGTAGCATAATGTTAGAATTGTAGCTTAATGTTAGTATTGTAGCTTAATGTTAGTATTGTAGCATAATGTTAGTATTGTAGCATAATGTTAGTATTGTAGCTTAATGTTAGTATTGTAGCTTAATGTTAATATTGTAGCTTAATGTTAGAATTGTAGCTTAATGTTAGTATAGTAGCTTAATGTTAGTATTTTTAGCATAATGTATTTATTGTAGAAATAATGTTAGTATTGTAGCATAATGTTAGTATTGTGCTTAATGTTAGTATTTTTAGCTTAATGTTAATATTGTAGCTTAATGTTAGTATTGTAGCATAATTTTAGTATTGTAGCTTAAGTTAATATTGGTAGCTTAATGTTAATATTGTAGCTTAATGTTAGTATTGTAAAATAATGTTAGTATTGTAGCTTAATGTTAATATTGTAGCTTAAGTAATATTGTAGCTTAATGTTAGTATTGTAGCATAATGTTAGTATTGTAGCTTAAGTTAATATTGTAGCTTAATGTTAGTATTGTAGCATATGTTAGTATTGTAGCATAATGTTTGTATTGTAGCAAAATGTTAGTATTGTAGCAAAATGTTAGTATTGTAGCATAATGTTAGTATTGTAGCTTAATGTTAATATTGTAGCTTAATGTTAGTATTGTAGCTTAATGTTAATATTGTAGCTTAATGTTAGTATTGTAGCTTAATGTTAGTATTGTAGCTTAATTAATATTGAGTTTAATGTTAGTAGTAGCTTAATGTTAGATTTGTAGCTTAATGTTTAGTATTGTAGCATAATGTTAGTATTGTAGTTTAAATTGTTAATAAAAAGTACATAATGTTAGTATTGTAGCTTAATGTAGTATTGTAGCATAATGTTAGTATTGTAGCTTAATGTTTATATTTTTAGCTTAATGTTAGTTTTTGCAGCTTAATGTTAGTATTGTAGCTTAATCTTAGTATTTACTTAATGTTAGTATTGTAGCATAATGTTTGTATTGTAGCATAAGGGTTAATTTGTAGTTTTAATGTTAGTATTGTAGGTTAATGTTAGTATTTTTGCATAATGTTAGTATGTTAGCTTAATTTTTAGTATTGTAGCTTAATGTTAGTATTGAAAGCTTATTGTCAGTATTGTAGCTTAATGTTAATATTTGTAAGTTTAATGTTAGTATTGTAGCTTAATGTTAGTAAAAGTGCATAATGTTAGAATTGTAGCTTAATGTTAGTTTTGTAACTTAATGTTGTATTGTAGCTTAATGTTAGTAATTGTAGCTTAATGTTAGTATTGTAGCTTAATGTTAGTATTGTAACTTAATGTTAGTATTGTAGCTTAATGTTAGTATTGTAGCTTAATGTTAGTATTGTAGCAAAATGTTAGAATTGTAGCTTAATGTTAGTATTGTAACTTAATGTTAGTATTGTAGCTTAATGTTAGTATTGTAGCTTAATGTTAGTATTGTAGCTTAATGTTAGTATTGTAGCTTAATGTTAATCTCGTTCATACCTCTCCTCCCTCTACAGATGTTCCTGGTGTCTACTCTATTTCTTGCTCCTCCTGTCCTCTTCAATACTTCGGAGAAACTGGTCGATCTCTTTCTGACAGACTTAGGGAGCACAAAAATAGTGTTAGGCTTGCCGACACTAACAATGCTCTTTTCTGTCACGTCAGAGATCATAGCCATCCTATTGATTGGTCTTCTGCTAAAACTGTCTTCCCTACTTCCAACTCGAACAGTCGCCATCTAGTTGAATCCTCTCTAATACACAACTTTCCTTATATGAACCTTAGCCCTGGCTTTCGTGTCTGTAGAATGCCTTCCTCTCCCACTACATTGTTAAAATGCTCCAAACTTCAGAACACCCGTGACTTTAACCTGAATCCTCATTTTTTTTTTTTTCTTCTTCTTCTTCTTCTTCTTCTTTCTTCTTCTTCTTCTTCTTCTTCTTCTTCTTCTTTTTCTTCTTCCTCTTCCTTTCCCTCTCTCCTTTTTCCTCTGGGTTGTCTTTCTCTCTCCTGTTCTCGTGTTTCTGTTCTTCTTTATTTTATTTCACCCCTTCCCTTTCACGCACCTCGGGGCGCTTGCTCTCCCTCTGTGGGTTTCTAGCTCTCTTGCAGTGCTCCCCTTCCTTTGTATTTGACTGGCTCGTCTTCCTTATTTCCCCCTTCTACCACTACCACTACTAAATACCTCTTCTTCTTCTACACAACTAATGATGAAATTAAGAACATGTGCGGCGTCTGGTTGTCTTTGTTGTGGACGTTTCGCCATCCAGTGGCTGGCTGGATGGCGAAACGTCTACGGTGGGGATGCCCGGGTGTTGTGCATGTGTCATTTCATCCTGTCGGTATTACATACATTTCTTGTACTACTACTACTACTACTACTACTACTACTACTACTACTACCTCCACCTCTTCCTGCCTATATATAGCCGTCCTGCTCCACCTCTGTTAGTGTGACTTTGTCAATGGTCCAAGTCGGACCGAAACGTCGTCGTAAGCTTCTCACTTTTATGTGCGGGTTATTTGTGTATTGTGTATCGTTCCAGTCACGGTATTGTGCCTTTTTGTTATTTAATTGTAGCTTAATGTTAGTATTGTAGCTTAATGTTAATATTGAAGCTTAATGTTAATATTGTAGCTTATTGTCTTAGATATAATTAAATTAAAACTAATTAGGTTAAAACTGATTTGTAAGAAATGGTTAAAAATATAAAATGAGCCTAACAAGTGGAAATGAACGTAACAAGTGGAAATGAACGTAACAAGTGGAAATGAACATAACAAGTGGAAATGAACGTAGCAAGTAGAAATGAACGTAAGTGGAAATGAACGTAGCAAGTAGGAATGAACGTAGCAAGTGGAAATGAACGTAGCAAGTAGGAATGAACGTAGCAAGTGGAAATGAACGTAGCAAGTAGGAATGAACGTAGCAAGTGGAAATGAACGTAGCAAGTAGGAATGAACGTAGCAAGTAGAAATGAACGTAGCAAGTGGAAATGAACGTAGCAAGTGGAAATGAACGTAGCAAGTGGAAATGAACGCAGCAAGTGGAAATGAACGTAGCAAGTGGAAATGAACGTAGCAAGTGGAAATGAACGTAGCAAGTGGAAATGAACGTAGCAAGTGGAAATGAACGTAGCAAGTGGAAATGAACGTGGCAAGTGGAAATGAATGTAGCAGTTTGAAATGAATGTAGCAAGTGGAAATGAACGTAGCAAGTAGAAATGAACGTAACAAGTAGGAATGAACGTAGCAAGTGGAAATGAACGTAGCAAGTAGGAATGAACGTAGCAAGTGGAAATGAACGTAGCAAGTAGAAATGAACGTAGCAAGTGGAAATGAACGTAGCAAGTAGAAATGAACGTAGCAAGTAGAAATGAACGTTGCAAGTGGAAATGAACGTAGCAAGAAGAAATGAACGTAGCAAGTGGAAATGAACGTAGCAAGTAGAAATGAACGTAGCAAGTAGAAATGAACGTAGCAAGTAGAAATGAGCGTAGCAAGTAGAAATGAACGTAGCAAGTAGAAATGAACGTTGCAAGTGGAAATGAACGTAGCAAGAAGAAATGAACGTAGCAAGTGGAAATGAACGTAGCAAGAAGAAATGAACGTAGCAAGTGGAAATGAACGTAGCAAGAAGAAATGAACGTAGCAAGTGGAAATGAACGTAGCAAGTAGAAATGAACGTAGCAAGAAGAAATGAACGTAGCAAGTGGAAATAAACGTAGCAAGTAGAAATGAACGTAGCAAGTGGAAATGAACGTAGCAAGTGGAAATGAACGAAAGCAAGAAGAAATGAACGTAGCAAGTGGAAATGAACGTAGCAAGTAGAAATGAACGTAGCAAGAAGAAATGAACGTAGCAAGTGGAAATAAACGTAGCAAGTAGAAATGAACGTAGCAAGTGGAAATGAACGTAGCAAGTGGAAATGAACGTAGCAAGAAGAAATGAACGTAGCAAGTGGAAATGAACGTAGCAAGTAGAAATGAACGTAGCAAGTAGAAATGAACGTAGCAAGTGGAAATGAACGTAGCAAGTGGAAATGAACGTAGCAAGTGGAAATAAACGTAGCAAGTAGAAATGAACGTAGCAAGTAGGAATGAACGTAGCAAGTGGAAATGAACGTAGCAAGTGGAAATGAACGTAGCAAGTGGAAATGAACGTAGCAAGTAGAAATGAACGTAGCAAGTGGAAATGAACGTAGCAAGTAGAAATGAACGTAGCAAGTGGAAATGAACGTAGCAAGTGGAAATAAACGTAGCAAGTGGAAATGAACGTAGCAAGTGGAAATGAACGTAGCAAGTGGAAATGAACGTAGCAAGTGGAAATGAACGTAGCAAGTGGAAATGAACGTAGCAAGTGGCCCGGTGGCCTGGTGGCTAAAGCTCCCGCTTCACACACGGAGGGCCCGGGTTCGATTCCCGGCGGGGTGGAAACATTTCGACACGTTTCCTTACACCTGTTGTCCTGTTCACCTAGCAGCAAATAGGTACCTGGGTGTTAGTCGACTGGTGTGGGTCGCATCCTGGGGGACAAGATTAAGGACCACAATGGAAATAAGTTAGACAGTCCTCGATGACGCACTGACTTTCTTGGGTTATCCTGGGTGGCTAACCCTCCGGGGTTAAAAATCCGAACGAAATCTTATCTTATCTTATCTTAACGTAGCAAGTGGAAATGAACTTAGGGAGACCATAATTTGATCATAAGAAAAAAAACACGTTAATTACTTTGTTTTTTAAGGTTGTTCAGAGACAGGAAGTGGAAAGAACTTTAATGTTCAACCCAGGCACTGCTATGTTCACCTCAGTAATGTTCAACGCAGACACTGCTATGTTCACCTCAGTAATGTTTCAACGCAGACACTGCTGTGTTCACCTCAGTAATGTTCAACGCAGGCACTGCTATGTTCACCTCAGTAATGTTCAACGCAGACACTGCTATGTTCACCTCAGTAATGTTCAACGCAGACACTGCTGTGTTCACCTCAGTAATGTTCAACGCAGGCACTGCTATGTTCACCTCAGTAATGTTCAACGCAGACACTGCTATGTTCACCTCAGTAATGTTCAACGCAGACACTGCTGTGTTCACCTCAGTAATGTTCAACGCAGACACTGCTGTGTTCACCTCAGTAATGTTCAAACGCAGGCACTGCTATGTTCACCTCAGTAATGTTCAACGCAGACACTGCTATGTTCACCTCAGTAATGTTCAACGCAGACACTGCTATGTTCACCTCAGTAATGTTCAACGCAGGCACTGCTATGTTCACCTCAGTAATGTTCAACGCAGTCACTGCTGTGTTCACCTCAGTAATGTTCAACGCAGGCACTGCTATGTTCACCTCAGTAATGTTCAACGCAGGCACTGCTATGTTCACCTCAGTAATGTTCAACGCAGTCACTGCTGTGTTCACCTCAGTAATGTTCAACGCAGACACTGCTGTGTTCACCTCAGTAATGTTCAACGCAGTCACTGCTGTGTTCACCTCAGTAATGTTCAACGCAGGCACTGCTATGTTCACCTCAGTAATGTTCAACGCAGACACTGCTGTGTTCACCTCAGTAATGTTCAACGCAGTCACTGCTGTGTTCACCTCAGTAATGTTCAACGCAGACACTGCTGTGTTAACCTCAGTAATGTTCAACGCAGACACTGCTATGTTCACCTCAGTAATGTTCAACGCAGACACTGCTGTGTTCACCACCGTAATGTTCAACGCAGACACTGCTGTGTTCACCTCAGTAATGATCAACGCAGACACTGCTGTGTTCACCTCAGTAATGTTCAACGCAGACACTGCTGTGTTCACCTCAGTAATGTTCAACGCAGACACTGCTGTGTTCACCTCAGTAATGTTCAACGCAGACACTCATGTGTTCAACTCAGTAATGTTCAACGCAGACACTGCTGTGTTCACCTATATAATGTTCAACGCGGTCACTGCGGTGTTCACCTCTATAATGTTCAACACAGACACTGCTGTGTTCACCTCAGTAATGTTCAACGCAGACACTGCTGTGTTCAACTCAGTAATGTTCAAAGCAGTCACTGCTGTGTTCACCTCAGTAATGTTCAACGCAGACACTGCTGTGTTCACCTCAGTAATGTTCAACGCAGTCACTGCTGTGTTCACCTCAGTAATGTTCAACGCAGTCACTGCTGTGTTCACCTCAGTAATGTTCAGCGCAGAAACTGCTCTGTTCACCTCAGTAATGTTCAACGCAGTCACTGCTGTGTTCACCTCAGTAATGTTCAACGCAGTCACTGCTGTGTTCACCCCAGTAATATTCAACGCAGACATTGTTGTGTTCGGCACCATAATGTTCTACGAAGATATTGCTGTGTTCACCTCCATAATGTTCAACGCAGACATTGCTGTGTTAAGCTCCATAATGTTCAACGCAGACATTGCTGTGTTCACCTCCATAATGTTCAACGCAGACATTGCTGTGTTCACCTCCATAATGTTCAACGCAGACATTGCTGTGTTAACCTCCATAATGTTCAACGCAAACATTGCTGTGTTCACCTCCATAATGTTCAACGCAGACATTGCTGTGTTCACCTACATAATGTTCAACGCAGACATTGCTGTGTTCGCCACCATAATGTTCAACGCAGACATTACTGTGTTCACATCCATAATGTTCAACAGACATTGCTGTGTTCCCCACCATAATGTTCAACGCAGACATTGCTGCGTTCGCCTCCATTATGTTCAACGCAGACATTGCTGTGTTCACCATAATGTTCAACGCAGACACTGCTGTGTTCACCACCATAATGTTCAACGCTGACACTGCTGTGTTCACCACCACGATGTTCAACGCAGACACTGCTGTGTTCACCACCACAATGTTCAACGCAGACACTGCTGTGTTCACCACCACAATGTTCAACGCAGACACTGCTGTGTTCACCACCATAATGTTCAACGCAGACACTGCTGTGTTCACCACCATAATGTTCAACGCAGACACTGCTGTGTTCACCACCATAATATTCAACGCAGACACTGCTGTGTTCACCACCATAATGTTCAACGCAGACACTGCTGTGTTCACCACCATAATATTCAACGCAGACACTGCTGTGTTCACCACCATAATGTTCAACGCAGACACTGCTGTGTTCACCACCATAATGTTCAACGCAGACACTGCTGTGTTCACCTCAATAATGTTCAACGCAGACACTGCTGTGTTCACCACCATAATGTTCAACGCAGACACTGCTGTGTTCACCACCACAATGTTCAACGCAGACACTGCTGTGTTCACCACCATAATGTTCAACGCAGACACTGCTGTGTTCACCACCATAATGTTCAACGCAGACACTGCTGTGTTCACCACCATAATGTTCAACGCAGACACTGCTGTGTTCACCACATAATGTTCAACGCAGACACTGCTGTGTTCACCACCATAATGTTCAACGCAGACACTGCTGTGTTCACCACCACAATGTTCAACGCAGACACTGCTGTGTTCACCACCACAATGTTCAACGCAGACACTGCTGTGTTCACCACCATAATGTTCAACGCAGACACTGCTGTGTTCACCACCACAATGTTCAACGCAGACACTGCTGTGTTCACCACCACAATGTTCAACGCAGACACTGCTGTGTTCACCACCATAATTATCCACTATCATATTTTTTTCGTCTTCGTTACAATTGTTAAGCTGAAAATAATTCTTAACAGTAAATATTTTATCAATGAAACTTGAACAAAAATACGTCTTACTTCCCTTTGTGAGGCGAAAAACATTAATAAATAATATTGTTTGGGTGTCTGCTGGGTCAGTGAGAGAGAGAGAGAGAGAGAGAGAGAGAGAGAGAGAGAGAGAGAGAGAGAGAGAGAGAGAGAGAGAGAGAGAGAGAGAGAGAGAGAGAGAGAGAGAGAGAGAGAGAGAGAGGTCCCACAGACTGACAGAGTTCAAAACACTACCTTTGGGAATTCTAACACAATTCCTCTGACCACCACAGAGGAAACAAATCCTCTTCCCAGCAACGTGGGAAGCCTTGGATCTGTTAGTTCTCCTACACCTGACATCTCTGCTTCAGCCACTGCCAGTCTACTTGACAGTGCCCATACCATCTCTGATCCTACACCTGTCAGCACACCTGCCGATACTATTCTAGAATCTGGTAGTAGTGCTTCGACAGCGAGTTCTGAGCCAGGAGTTTCTCCACCAGAGAACGGTGCAGTTAGTGATCAGGGAACTATCACTGCACCTGATCACCTACTGCGCCGAAGTACGAACAGCAGGGACACATCTGTCAGAACTGGTAGAGGGCGGGGTAGAGGACGTGGAGGAGGACGTGGAGGAGGAAGACATCTACAGCCGTCTCACCCTCCACTAACACAGTTCAAGCGGCAGAATCTGAGGTCAAATCTGCGAAACACAGGAGGTGCAACAAATCCTAGTCCACCCTCCCAGGCACCTAGGCTGTGCTCTCGCTGTCACCGGAAGGGGCACTCTGCCAACAACTGCCTGCGAGATACCAGGTGTAATTACTGCTACAAGAAAGGACATAAGGAGGACCAGTGTCGGAAGAAAAAGGAACTTGAAAGACAGGGCCACCTGTTTAGAGACCTGTTCTCAGAACAAACCAGCAGGATCTCTGAATTGGTAAACACTCTCACACGTCACCCACTTAGCTACTCCTATCCCAGCCCAGCAGGTGGGATTGGGCCTTATACAAGACCACAGACCTTTATCCCTGCAGCTGCCTCAGTACCCTACCTCTC
Source organism: Cherax quadricarinatus (assembly GCF_026875155.1). Lineage (NCBI taxonomy): Eukaryota > Metazoa > Arthropoda > Malacostraca > Decapoda > Parastacidae > Cherax > Cherax quadricarinatus. Next base: position 7,235,256 of record NC_069408.1, on the reverse strand, counting down.
TCAAGGGCAGGCACCTTACATTCCCTACACACCCACCACCTCAAGCTGACCACTTCATCATGAGGAGCCAGTCTATCAGCATCCTGTCGGCCAACATTAGAGGTTTCATTACTAATGTTGGAGAGCTCACACGTAGCTTTGTGAACACTCGACGTCCCGACATGATAGCTGTTGTTGAAACATTTTTGGATGACAGGACTCCAGAAAATTTTGCAAGAATTGCTGGCTTACAACCTCATGGATGAGAAGAGACAGGCAAGGGCAAGGAGGTGGTGATGCTGTGTGCTTCTCTAAAAGTGTTCATGCCCAGCAGATAGATGTTGCCACCCCTACACATCTTGAAATGATTTTCTTCAAGCTCTGTATAAACACTAGTACATCTGTACTAGCATGTGCAATGTACAGACCTCAGTGGCAACATGCAGACCCTATCAACTTCCTAATGGAAAGTATTGACTCCCTTCTGCTACAACACAACTGTCAACATATTATAATTGTTGGTGACCTCAACCAGCACCTTATACAGAGGGACTTTGATGACCTTCTTGCAGTGTTTGACATGAGAAACTTGGTTGATTTCCGTACTCATATCTCTGGCTCCTCCCTTGACCCAGTAGTGAGTGATCTGGCAGAAGGCATAGTCACTTGTCAACCCCTCGGCTACGTTGGATCGTCTGACCACAAGGCTGTTTTTACCACACTTAAGATCCCAACAGAACGAGGTGAGGAGTCCACACGCACAACCTGGCTATGGGAAAGAGGTAATTGGCCAGCCCTTTGCTCTGAGCTCGCCACCACCGACTGGAATGCTCTTCTCCAGGGGGATGTTGACAACCAAGTGAAAGCCTTCACTGGACACATCCTTAATCTGCAACAAGAACACCGGCAATATGTGACAAAGCCTACAGATCAGCCTTGGTTTGGCTTTCGTTGTAGAGAGGCTGCTACTGCTAAGTACAAAGCATGGCGAAGGTATAAGAGACATCCTACCACCTATAACAGGAACTTGCACATGCAAGCCTGTAGGCATATGGGTGATGTTCAAAAGTGGGCCATTGCTAAATGGGAGGTGGACACTAAAAGAAAGTTAGCATCAGGTAGGGTAGGCTCCAAAACCTGGTGGTCCCTGGTCAAGGACAGACAAGGTTATCTGCCTGATGAACTTATTCCACCTCTAAATCGACAGGATGGGACCACCTCTACTAGTAGTCAAGAGAAGGCGGACCTCTTTGCTGAACACTTTGCTACCAAAATGCAAGTTCCTGATCCAGCAAGGGACCCTCCTTGGCTAGCTGCAAGAACTGTGTCAAAACTGTCAGTGGTGACAATAAGGCAGGAGGAGGTGCATTTCCTTCTTAAATCACTTGACCAAGAAAAGGCTGTGGGCTCAGACAAGTTGAGCCCAAGATTGCTGAGATGATGTGCAGACCAGCTAGCAGCACCTCTAACTCGCACCTTTCAGCACTGCCTAGTACAGTGTAAATGGCCCTCTCCATGGAAAGAGGCAAATGTAGTCCCTGTTCACAAAAAGAAGAGCAGAGCAGAAATCAGTAACTACAGACCAGTGTCACTCCTGTCAATCACTGGTAAGATCCTTGAGACAATAATCTCAAGATAAATGACAGATTTTTTTGACTACCACTCACTACTTTGTGATCGTCAATATGGCTTCAGGAAAGGTTACTCTGCTGCTGATCTGTTGTTAAACCTCTCCACTAAGTGGCACCAGTCACTGGATGAATCCAAAGTCAGGTGTGTGGTAGCACTGGACATTGCTGGCGCTTTCGACCGGGTGTGGCACCAGGGCCTCTTAGCAAAACTTCAAGCACTGGGAATTGCAGGCTCTAAGCTATGTCTCCTCAGTGATTACCTTCATGGTAGATTTCTAAGTGTAGTCCTCAATGGAACGGAATCAGCAAGGCATCCTATTGGGGCAAGCGTTCCACAAGGAAGTGTGCTGGGTCCACTGTTATGGAATGTCTACTTCAACGACCTTCTTCATCCTCATCCAGAATCACATGCATATGCAGACGACTGTACACTGACATTCACTTATCCAAGAGAAGAAATGCCAGCTGCTCTAAGCTACATCAATCACCAGCTGAGAGCTATATCAGCTTTGGGAAATAGATGGCAAGTAACATTTGCACCTGAGAAAAACGCAAATGATGATCGTCTCTAGGCACCCATGATGGTAATGCTGGTGCAGTAGTAAGGATGAATGGAGGGATGTTGCACCTGGAGAAGAAGTTGATATCCTTGGGGTGAAATTTGACTCCAAACTAACCATGAAGAACCATGTTGTAAATCTGCAAACAAGGCAGCAGAAGCTTACAGCACTTCGCCGTATCTCGCATCTGCTTGACAGTAGGGTTGCAAGATCCTGTACGAGGCACAAGTACGCTCACACCTTGAGTATGCTCCACTTTCTTGGTTTTGCCTGCCCCCCCTCTCATCTGCGACTGCTTGACAGAGTAGAGAACAGAGCAAGACTTCTCATCTCTCGCCTGGACCCATCCTGGATAGATCTGTCATTTCAGCAGAGCCTTCAACATAGGAGGGATGTGGGTGCCTTACTGTTATGTACAAGGCCAATATTGTCAAAATACCACACTTGGATCCACTTCAAGGACAGCGTGAAACAAGCTTTTATGCCACAAGACGGGTAGAAAGCAGCAACTTCACTCTGGCTGTACCCTTCTCCAGAACATCACTCCATCTGAGATCATACATACCCAGGATGACTCGAGTAGGGAACACATTCGTACAGCATAATGATGTCAACGAGATAAAGTCAGTTGATCAAATGAAAATGCTGGCCCACAGATGGCACTAACTTCATCCTGTTTCCTACTTGTATGTCTCATAACAATAAAAATGTTTTCAAATGAGCTGATGTAGGTAACAGCTCTTAGCTTGCCAATAAAGTTAGGAATCCTTAACCTGTAAATAGCTGTCAATAAAGCTAGGGATCCTTAACCTTGTCAAACCCTGTGTAAAAAAAGAGAGAGAGAGAGAGAGAGAGAGAGAGAGAGAGGTGTCTGTAGATACCTCTAGAGTTGGATGTCAACTATTTCAAGACACCTACGAACTTTTATTCAACATTCTCAAGCCGGAGATCAACACCGTCAACACCGTCAACACCGTCAACAATATCAACACCGTCAACACCGTCAACACCGTCAACAATATCAACACCGTCAACACCGTCAACACCGTCAACAATGTCAACACCGTCAACAATGTCAACACCGTCAACACCATCAACACCGTCAACACCATCAACACCGTTAACACCGCCAACACCGTCAACACCGTCAACAATATCAACACCGTCAACACCATCAACACCGTAACACCGCGAAACACCGTCAACACCGTCAACACCGTCAACAATATCAACACCGTCAACACCATCAACACCGTTAACACCGCCAACACCGTCAACACCGTCAACACCGCCAACACCGTCAACACCGTCAACACCGTCACACCGTCAACAATATCCACACAGTCAACACCGTCAACAATATCCACACAGTCAACACCGTCAACACCGTCAACACCGTCAACACCGTCAACACCGTCAACACCCATCAACACCGTTAACACCGTCAACACCGTCAACAATATCCACACAGTCAACACCGTCAACACCGTCAACAATATCCACACAGTCACACCGTAAACACCGTCAACCCCGTCAACACCGTCAACAATATCAACACCGTCAACACCGTCAACACCGTCAACACGTCAAACACCGTCAACACCGCCAACACCGTCAACACCGTCAACAATATCCACACAGTCAACACCGTCAACACCATCAACACCGTCAACACCGCCAACACCGTCAACACCGTCAACAATATCCACACAGTCAACACCGTCAACACCGTCAACACCGTCAACAATATCCACACCGTCAACACCGTCAACACCGTCAACACCGTCAACACCGTCAACACCGTCAACACCGTCAACACCGTCAACACCATCAACACCGTCAACACCGTCAACACCATCAACACCGTCAACACCGCCAACAATATCCACACAGTCAACACCGTCAACACCGTCAACACCGTCAACAATATCCACACCGTAAAACACCGTCAACACCGTCAACACCGTCAACACCGTCAACACCGTCAACACCGCCAACACCGTCAAACCGTCAACACCGTCAACACCGTCAACAATATCCACACCGTCAACACCGTCAACACCGTCAACAATATCAACACCGTCAACAATATCAACACCGTCAACACCGTCAACACCGCCAACACCGTCAACAATATCAACACCGTCAACACCGTCAACAATATCAACACCGTCAACACCGTCAACACCGCCAACACCGTCAACAATATCAACACCGTCAACACCGTCAACAATATCAACACCGTCAACACCGTCAACACCGTCAACACTGTCAACACCATCAACACCGTCAACAATATCAACACCGTCAACACCGTCAACACCGTCAACAATATCAACATCGTGAACAATATCAACACCGTTAACACCGTCAACAACATCAACAACGTCACCAACGTCACCAACGTCAATAGCATCAACAACGTCACTAACGTCAACAACGTCACCAACGTCAACAATGTCACCAACGTCAACATCGTCACCAACGTCACCAACGTCAAAAACGTCACTAACGTGAACAACGTCAACTACGTCAACAACGTCACCAACGTCAACAACATCAACAACGTCAACAATGTCACCAACGTCAACATCGTCACCAATGTCACCAACGTCAAAAACGTCACTAACGTCACTAACGTCAACAACGTCAACTACGTCAACAGCGTCACCAACGTCACCAACGTCACCAACGTCAACAACGTCACAACGTCAACAACATCAACAACGTCCAGGATTGTAACTTCAACAATGTGTAAATTATCACCTACAGAATGACTAAAAACTCAAATTAAGAGTCAAGATTCACAAGATCTGTAGATCAACTCCTTCAAGTGTCCCCGTAGCTGGAGCTCAACCTAATCACTGTTATGACTCATGAAATCGTAATAACATGATTGCATGCAAATCGCCAGAACGGGTGGGGCTTAAAACCCATGGCAGACGAGTCCTGAAACTTACAGGCCAGTGAGTTAACCACTGGACCAGCTGGATATAATAAGATTCAACCTACTAGGTATATATATTTTTATACACCAAAGGAAGGTTAATATGGGCCACCACTGTGACCACAAATGCAGATTTTTATTGGCGAATCCCACTCAAGCCAATGAGCTAATCATAACAGTGGTTAACTAAGATTTAAGACTCACCTGCCTGGCGTTCTAGTCCCAGCCGCTCTGTGATTAGATTAGTCACTGTTAAATATAATGTTACGACCCAGATGAAATTAGTTTGGAGGTAACTACAGAGATTTGGTGGTAATGGCCAATTCTACTACACGGTCATTACCACCTGAAGGTGGTGGTGGGAAGACTGCTCTGTGTTGTATTATACTTTGTATAAATCTCAGTAGCTGGAACACAAGTGTTGACATTTCTGCAGTGGAAGATTTTGGTGTGAAGTTCACCATTTTGGAACCTCGCTCAAATTGTTGATTATATGCAAACTAATTATTCCAAGAAATTAATAAACAAATTTAAATATGTCAGTTTCTTGTTAATATTCTGGAAAAATTGCAAAATTCAAATTCAGACTCAAATGATTGTTTCTGAAATTATATCATGTTTTGGTAGGAAGTCTAACTGTGCATAAAATAAAATAAGAAGAATGGAGGAGCACTGTAGAAGGTCCTACTGGCCCATGCAATGCAGGTTCTCTTCAAAGCCATTACTACCCAAAGGTACCCAAGAATTTACTCCCTTACCCTTTAATAATTGTCTCCAATGTTACCTTAAATCTCCTTGTCATCATCATTATCATCGTCATCATTATCGCTGTAATTACTGAGTGACTGACTTTCCACGACCATATAATTAGCTCGAATCATTATACTTCAGACCATTTGACATACGAACACAGGTAATGAAGTGTGATGCGGACCATTGCTTCAGTGTGTCTTGTAATATTACCTTACGGATATCTTGTATAATGAATTGCTGCATTGTAATACAAAAAGCAACTATAATTTACTGTTCAAATGATTTAGAAAATGGACCAGTAGATGACTGTGCTATAGCTACTGGGGGAGACAACTTCCACCCTGGGGAAGGCTTAGTAATTGTGTGTGTCGTGTAACTGATCTTATTATAGCCTAAATAATACCTCTATATTATATGATTATAGTCAGTTGTAAGATTAGTAATAATCTAAGGTGTAAAATGATTCTGGTCATAAAGGGCCATATGACTAGCTTTACTAGTCGAGTGTGTTCTCTGCTAGCCTATTTTAACCTAACTTTTCCCTAAATCTTTTTCATTTTTAGTACTTTACCTGAATTGGTGTAAAACTATTTATCTGGTAATTTGTTCCTTATTTGTACCCTAACATTCTTCTTATTTCTAACTTCTCTAACCTTTCTTTTATATTTGTGGAAAATTACATTTATCTGAATGTATCATTATGTACATGTAAATGAACAAAGATAATTATTATTTATCAGTTAGACAAGTAGGAATTTGGGACACCTAGGTCGTAAAAAATGTCCCCCTTCGATACCTACCACTGTCATATCCACAAGTTGCTCTGGACCTATTAATTACAAATGTATCACCAGGAATGCTGGTAAATATATAAATTTGTGGACTGTATATTAAAATTAAAAAAGGATTATATATACACACACTTACATTACAGAAGGAGAATATCTATAAATCACTCACCAATTTGAGTGTATCACTCAGAAAACCTCTGTCTATTCATGAAAATAACATTGGCCAGAGTTACAACATCACAGACTTATCTGAGGTTCCTGGAATTGTCTTGTCTAGTCGCCTGATATCTCAAGTTATGCAGGAATGCACATCCAACAATTTCGGCTCCTATTTGAGAGGTGTCAGCCCAATTTTACCTCTAGAGCACGAAAAATTCTTCCCATTATTACGTCTGTTACTCTCAATTCAAACAAACAATGGTGAGTCTCCTCTGCGCAGGCGCAGCTTCCCATTTTTCATAACATAATTTTTATTAAATACAGTATGGCCATCTATTTACATATAACTGCTGTATTTCTGGAAAATATATACAGTATTTTCCACACTGCGGCCAGCCGGAGTTCGTTTGCTTAACGACTCAAATTGCTCATTTGGCAATGGTGGAGGACCTGGGTACATATAGGATATGGCATCCACACGGCGACATATTACACAAGATTTAATCACCCTTTTTAACTTTGCCCCCTTTGTGGAATCCAGAAATTTTCCCCAAATAAAATTTAAGGTTCTTGTACCCCACCATGCTTACATTTTTTGGGATTTAAAAAACAATTAAATTTGTTGAGATGGTTTTGGGCAGTAAGATAGGGTTTTTTAGACAATCACCCAATTCAGCATTTTGAAACCCTCCCTCTGCCCTAATTCATTGTTTCTTTTTTAAGCCCAAATTTTCCCTTTTATATACCTTTTTACGATTTTTTTTCCTCATCAATTTAATCTCTTTTCCAAGATTTTTTTTGTCCCCTCTTTATCCATTTTAAAGGGTGGAAAATTTATTGGAGTTTCTTGTTTAGAAATTTAACCCCTTGTTCTTGTTGTTTGGGTGAAATTTTTTATTTTGAAAAAAACTTTTGGAGCGGTGGTCACAGTAATTTCAACAGGGCAATATACCCCTTTTTACGGGCCCCAATTAGCTTTATTTCCCAACCAGCGGTCTTTATACCTGATACGCTTTTAAAAATTTTAGAAAAGGGTTTAAACCTCGAAAAAAGAAATCAGTGGATTTCCTCCCCAGGTTTGATTAAATTTTAAAACATATGCTGCCCCAAAATTTTATTCTTTGCATCGATTAATTATCAGACCAAATTACAGTGTCGCTAATATTTTCTCCTGAAACTTATTTCTTTTTAATTAGCTAATTTGAAAACCCTAAAGGGGGCTGTTAATTCCAATGGGGTAGGTACGTGATTCATTGGGGAGGACATTTAGCCTTAGAATAACAAAAAATAACACTATTACTTTAAAGGTAAGCAACTGCTCCATATCCCAAATTTTGAAGCATCACAAAAAATTGGAGACATTTTTCCATTTGGATTGGCCACTGGGTGGGAACCCCAAATTGGAATTTTCTCATAATCAAATTTAATTATTCCACCGTATTTCTGGAAATATATACAGTTTTTTCCCCTATTTTAATTTATTTTTTAAAGTATTACTACTTAGGCTTAACTTGTTTTTCTGTTTTTCCCTTCTAGCTGAAATTTAAACCTAGGTTTATACCTTCTTTGCTATCTTATACAACTTTGTTTTTATTTTCCTGCCTACACATTTAGTTAGCCATGTTTCTTTTTTTTTTTACGTGTTTGCCCAATTTTTCATTTTTTCTTGGTTGCCCAATTCTTTGTTTTATCTTGTGCCGAGTTTCATTGTTTTTTATCTTGGTTTGTTATTTTTTTTGTTAGTATAAACCCTGATTTTTGTAAGCGAATTTTTTTTGATATGTCATTCTTATTGTGATAAAATAAAGTTTATAATGTTTTGTTAATTATGCTCCCCCCTAATTTTTGAAAAAATTTTTTATATTTTTGTAATAGTACTTGGGGAAAAATACTGTTATTTTCCGAAATACGGAAATTTTTAAGGTAAATAGATGGCCTATTTTGTATTTTTTAAAATTTATATTATCGAAAAGGGGGAACCCTGCCCCGCGCAGAAGAGACTGCCTGTTTTAACTGGTCAACAAAAAAAGTTAGCTAATTTGGGAAAAAATTTTTCGTGCCCCAGAGGAAAAATTTGGGGCTGACACCTCTCAATAGGAGAAAAAATTTGTTGGATGTGCATTCCTGCAAAATTTGAGATACAGCGACTGGACAAGACGTCCAGGAACCTCAGATAAGCTATTGATTTTGTTATAATTAGGGCCCAGTATTTTATAAATTTAGAAGTGAGGTTTTTCTGAGTATGATACCCCTTTGATTCCGTAAAAATTGGTGAGTTTTTTTAAAAATATTCCCCTTTGTATGTATATGTGTATATTATAATATTTATTTTTTTTAAAATTTTACAGTCCAAAATTTATTTTATTTACAAAATTCTGGTGTGTATATTTAAATTGGTAATTAATGGGTCTAGAGCAACTTGTAGATATGACAGGGTAGGTATCAAAGGGGGGGGCATTTTTTGGCCCAGGTTTCCCCAAATTCCACTTGTCTATGCACTTGATAATAATAATTATTTTTGTTATTTTATGTACTTATGGGTTACAAAGATAAATGTAATTTTTCCATTTTTAAATTTCCCCATTGGTCTTCTTAAACCCGGAGGAAATTGGGAAAAGTCTTTAAATAGAAATTACTTGTAATTATTGAAAAATGACAGAAGGAGGTGGATGTTAAGTTCACAAATTTACTTAATGTGTAGTGGTTATAATTTTACAATATTAATTTGGATAACCCAAGTCGTATGACTAAAAATTTTTTAAAAGTGTAAAATATTATTTTGCGATCCCAAATTTTGGGAAAAGGTTTTTATTAATTTGTATAATTTTAATTGAAAGACAATTTGGCCAAAAAATTTATTTCAGTGATGTGAAATTAAAAGCCAGTGTGTAATATTTTAAATGTTATAATATTAATTTTGCTATCCCAAATTCTGGCGGATTTTTTAAATTTTGTATAATATTAATTTTGATAACCAAGTTGGCTAAATTTTGTATTAATGTACATTTAAATTTTATATTTTTAATTTTTTACATGTGTAATTACTGAGCTCAAGTGTAGCAACATTATTAATGTGTTTTTAAAATTTATATTATAATTTTTTAAATGAATTGCTCAGCTCAAGTACTGGTTTTTATTCAAGGGTAAGTTGTTTCAGTGTAGTAAGTTGTAATCAGTTTTATTAATTAAGTTAAATTTAAAAATTGCATCATGGCTAAAAAATGAGGAAATTAATATGAAGCAACATAGGGAAATATAGAGCAAAGAAAGATACTGCATGCTAGAAAGGGTCATGTAACCAAGGCATAAAAATAATGTTTGGAATTAATGAATCAAGAAACTGTAAATATGTGATTTAAAATTGTTTCAGATGTTTGGGGAATAGATATATCATACAATTTTTTTAAACAATATAAGGGTTTTGTTAGTAAACTGTGTAGATGAGATGATGATTCAGATTAATCAGTATTGTAATTAAAAGGGAAAAGATTTTTTTTGTAAAAGTAGGCTTTGAATAAATTAAAATGTGTAAACCAGCATTTTAATCAGTTGCTCAAAAAAAATTGCTTTGCCAAAACCCCAAAAAAATTAGTTTCCCTGTGTTTAACCCGGGTGAAAATTTGGGGGGGAGGAATTTTGGTCAATTTTTAAAGCGCGTGCATGAAGGGTGACCTAGCTGTGTAACTAAAATTATTTCCCTAAAGGAAGGTAAGAGGAGATGCTCACATCTCAACAAGCCTTTCCCAAGTAAATGATTCTTACAAGGAAGCAGTTGACTTGTTAAAGGCCCACTTTGGTAATATAGAAAAAAGAGGTTGGATCTAGTGAATATAAATTTTAGTTTAAAATCCCCGTAAATTACAATTTTTTACGCATTTAGAGTTAAATGGAGAGCATTTAAAAAATTTAAGTAATAAATATAATCTGAAGGAATCGATGGTTTTTGAGTGCCATGGTACAAAATTTTTTAAAACTTAAAACACTTGAATGTTCTTGAACAATATCAAAGGTTTATTTGGTCGGAGCAAATAAGACTAGGTTCAAAAATTTAATTGTTCGTTGCAGCCCACCAAACCAAAACCTTTTAAAAGATGAAACACATAAAAACCTGGGGTATCTGTAAAGTTTCACAAAGGGAAAAATTACCCCAAATGGAAAATAATCAAAATTCATTTCCTAAAAATGTTGCATGGTACATATAAAGAGCAGGAATCAGAAATAATATTCCCACAAGGTAAAAAGTTTAAGTACCCCCAAATTGTACCCCGTTAATAAAAAACCCGTCGGAAAAGAGGATTGTCTTTTCTGCAGGGTATCATTTTTCAAAGAATTGCTTGCATACAATTATGAATGATAAAGTTAAAAGTTTGGAGGAACTTGACAGAGTTCAAAGTTTAGGAATTACAATGAAAAGGGATTGTTATGTAAATTAAACTTCTTTTATCAATGCACAAGGAAGACACCATATAGTATGTGTAAGGGTCTGTATGTAATTTTGATAATGATGATAATGTTGCAACCCTGAACCAGTGGCTAATGTAAAAATTGTGCTAAAGTTAATTATGTTTTGCTGAAAAGCTTTACCTGTGTTCAGGTAAAAATTTATGATAAAAAGGGAAAAAATCAAAAAATGTAAATGTTATTGGGCCCGAGATCCCGGTACTTTATAAAACGTAAATGTCTTTATGGTATGAAATACAAAGGGAGACCACAACTTTAAAATTATTGGTTTTTCTTCGGATAAAAGGTTCAATTGTATGACATGTTTATGTAACTGTCAGGGTTGGGGAATGAGAAAAAAAAAATTTTTAATGCAGTAAAAATTTTAGATAGATTCCAAAAAAATATCTAAGTAGGTTAGTAAAAATACGGAAAAAACTCTCAATAAAGTAAATTTAGCATCTTTGGTGTAAAAATGATTCTGATGCCCCAAAAAATATTTGATAGGCAGTGCTTTATGCTCCCCTTTTTAAAGGGTTGGTAAAAAAATTGGTGTCACCCTTTTAGAGACTCACGAGGCCAGTAATGTTTGGTAGGATTCCTGTAAAAAAAAAATTCAGAAAGGGAAAAACAAAATTCTAACTGTGTGTCTTACTCATGAAATCGTTTACCCCGTATAATTCCATGAGGATGGTGTTGAGCCCGTGCTAAATTGTGGGAAATAGACAGATTGGAATAAAGTAAAAGAAGAAAATCCAGAAGATTCTTTTATAGGAGCAATCCCGAGAATGTAAAATTTTAATTGGACTTACTGGGTACGACTTAGTGGAAAAAGAACCATCCAGAATTGCCCCCTAATTTCAGAATGGATATGGGCAATTAAAGGCTCAGCTCCGTAAAAATGGTAAGACACCAAAAATTTTTAATGCCTATAATTATAATTTTGAGCAGTTAAATTTAATAAATTTATAGAAAAGGAACCCCTGGCAAGCCAAATTTTTGGTACTATTTGCCCCATCACGGGGGTGAAGAAGGATTCTAAAAACCCCCTGAGAATTGTGTTTAATTTTGTGCCAGGATAACAAAAATGACCTAGTTTTTAAAAGCTGTTTGATGGAGGTCCGTCGTTTTTACAGAAAAATTAGGAGATATCTTATTAAATTTCAAGTGAAGCATTATGCCTTTAGGTGAAATAAATAAAGCTTTTTCCCAAAAGTGGGGTTTCAAAAAGGCTGACCGGGTTTTTACCCTTTTATGGGCCCGTAATCCTTGTGACCCCCTTAGCCCTCTGAAAACCCCTTTTGCTTTAGGGATATTTTTTGGTGCTCATCCGCGTTCCTACTTTAAGCGACGATAAATGCACACCTTAAACGTATGGAAAGTCCATTGAGTAAAGTAAAAAGCAAACAATTTTATGTGAAAAATTTCCTGGGGTGACTCAAATGAAGGGAACTGTTAAAGGCTTATGGAGAGGGGTAATGAAATAATGAAAAATGCAAATAGCCTCTTGGAATGGAATAGTAAATTGTCCCCAAATTTAAAAGGACAAAATAAGTAAAGATTTCCCCGGAGAAAGAAAAGCCAAAATGTAGTAATGTATTGGGTTAAATTGGGATACTGAGAGAGATTTGTTAAAGTTAAAACCTAATAATTACGTTTTCCCAATAAATTCTAAGAGGTTTTGCTTGTGAAGTTTCCAAAGTTTTGATCCCTAGGTTTAGTGTCACCCCTTACTATAAGGGGAAAAAATTAATACAGGAAGCATGGAAATTTAAAAGTGCTTTTGAGAAATTCTACTGAGGGAAATTTATAAAAAAGGTGGGGATGGGAAAAATTGGTGTTATGAAAAAAACCAATGTTTGGAGTTCCATGCAGGTGGCCAAACCAAATGGGAAAAATGACTCACATTTTTTGTGATCCTTCAAAATTGGGATAGGAGCAGTTTTTTACCTTTAATGTAATATTTTTATTTTTTCTTGTTATGTTAAGGAAAAATGTCTCAATTTAAAACACGACCTTGCCTAGTTGGAATTAAAAAGTCATTTATGTAGGTGTCAAAATACTAATTTTTTAAAATAAGTTTTCAGGAGATAAATTTGCAAAAACTGTAATTTTGGTTGATAATTAATCAGATGCAAGGAGTATAATAGTTTGGGTCAGATATGTTAACTTTTAAACTATACCTGGTGAGGAGAATCCAGTGATTTTTGTCTCAGGGTTTTTCTTTTGCAAAAATTTTTAAATGCTGTATCATGGTTTAAAGGACCCCAAATGGTTGGTAAATAAAATAATTTGGGCCCGTACGAAGGGTATATTTCTCCTGTTGAAATTACTTGACCACGCTCCAATAGTTGGGCCTTCATTAGCCCTTGATATAAATAGGTATTCCCCTTTTTCCCCCAAAAATCAAAGTAACTAAATTGGGGTTTAAATTTTTTAAAAAAGATGAATCTTATATAAGTTTTTACATCCCCTTGAATATTGGATAAAGAGGGTACAAGAAAAATCTATGGAAATGAGATTAAATTGAAGATGGAAAGAAAAATTTTGAAAGGTTCCATAATAGAGAAATTTGGGGGTGTATTTAGGAACAAGTAATTTGGTGCAGAGGTAGGTTACAAAATGTGAAATTTGGGGATTTGCTAAAACCCTTCTTATGCCCAAAATTATTAACAAATTTAATTGTTCTAAATGCCATAAAAAATCTAATGCATGGTGGGGTACAAGATACCTTAAATTGTATTAGGGAAAATTTTTGGATTCCACAGGACGGCAAAATGTAAAAAGGGTGATTAAATCTTGTGTAATATGTCGCCGTGGGGATGCCGTATCCCATATGTCCCAGGTCCCCCACAATTGCCAAAAGAGCAAATTTTGGGCGTTCAGCAACGGGGAAATCCGCCCCGGGCCCCCTTGTGGAAAATACTGTTATTTTTAAAAAAAAACTGTATTTTATAGGTAAATAGATGGCCTATATTGTATTTTAAAAAAATTATGTTATCGAAAAGGGAAGCCCGTCCTGCGCAGAAGAGACTCCCACGTTTTAACGGTCAAACAAAAGTTAGTAATTTGGGAAGAATTTTTTTTGCTCTAGAGGGAAAATTTGGGCTGCACCCCTCAAATAGGAAACAAAATTGTTGGATGTGATTCCCGTAACTTGGTATCGCGACGAACAAGACAGTCCAGGAGCTCAGATAAGCTATTGATTTTTGTTTTAATTTGGGCCGTATTTTTATAAATTTAGACGTGAGGTTTTTTTGGGGTTGATAACCTTTTCTCCCGTCAAATTGGGGTGATTTTAAAATATTCTCCTTCGTTATTATATATGTGATATATATAAACTTTTTATTTTTAATAACAGTCCAAAATTTTTTATTTACCCGAAATTTCCCGGGGATGTTATTTAATTGGTAATTTAAAAGGTTAGAGAGCTTGTGGATATGGGGAGTGGTAGTTATGAAGGGGGCATTTTTTTTGACCTGGGGTCCCCAAATTCCCCTTGTCTATGTAAATCTGATAAATAAAAATTATCTTTGTTTTTATGTTTGTTTTCATTATGAGTTAATACAGATAAAAGTAATTTTTACAGTATTTGTTTTTTGACTAAACAGAAAAAACTTTACGGTTTTAAAAACAACCCGGACCCTGAAGAGATGCCTCAGAATAAGTGGACTCAACGAAACCCCATACCTGAGGAAACGCCCGTGAGTTACTAGAGACCTTGAGAACTCAAAATCCTGGAGGGTCAGACAGAGGCTTGTAATCAGGAAATCTGTGGTGCTGAAGGGGAATGATAAACAACTGGAAAAAAAAAGGAAAGTAACCAAAAATGTGGGGGGAGAGTTCTTTAACGGATAAAGGATAGGTGCTAGTATCAACTTCCTGCTGAAAATTGTGGTTTTTTAAATTTTTTTGTATTTTATCCCGTAACTTTATTTTTGGGGTCAAAAAAATTTTAGATTTCCCTGTAATATATGTTGTTTTAAAGTGGGGATGTCTTTCTTCCCCCTTTGAGCCTTTCTTTTTGGGCCCCTTTTTCAAAAAAAATTTATTTGGGGAAATATATTGTACCTGTTTTTCCTTCTGGAGAGTCAAGCCCTGACAAGGTGCTTCATGTACCCTAAAAGCCCGTGCTTATCAGGACCCAAAACCTTGTTCTACCTCTCCCCCGTTTTTTCAATGTTTTTTTTTCCCGCTCTTACCAGATTCGTGTCTTCCTTCATAACTTTACCTACTTTTTTTTTCACTGTTTTTAAAAAGGTAGGTGGTGAACCCTTTTTCTAACAGAATAGAGTAGTACCCCCTTTTCTCTTTAAAATTTAGTTATTTCCCTTTTTGTTTCTGTATCCTTTATTTTGTCCAGTGAGTCTGACTGGGGAAGACAAAATGGGATCATGGGGTTCTTACCCCGGGTGGGATGGGGAGGTACCTGCGTTCATCCTTTTTTGTGAGATGAGTTACGGAAAATAAATCAGATGTAAAATACGATAAAATGGGGTTTTTAACTATTTGGTAGTTTGTGGAAAGTTTTTGTAATTTTGTAACGTCACGGCTACTGTTGCCAGACTGGGCTGTAAGTAACGATTTGGGCTACATTTGTTGGTCCACCGCTATTAAACGCTGGGTTGGGCTATTTCCGAGATTTTGAGCTAATTTAAAACTTAACTGGCTTCTTTTGAAATAATTTTGCTACTTTTTATTTTCTGAGGGAAAGAAACAACTGTTTTCAGAGATCTGCTTCAAGAGAGAAATTTAGTTAGACATTAAAAAAAGTGATAAATGGAATTTAAAAGCCTCTTCACTTGATACTTCTGGCAGGCAGCCATGACTAACAAGCAGTAACACTGAAGAGAATTCTGAACAGTAGAAATGATCTAAATATTGGCCTGGTCATTTTCATTCTCCATCTTCTTGTTATAAATCCGTATATACGTATTCTGACCATGCAGTAAATTATATTTTTTTAATTAAGAAGCCAGTCTTGGGTGAATTCAAATAAGATGGATATGATTTTGACAAAAAAGAAGCAGATCACTGCAACATTCTTAGTGAATTGGAATAATTTATACTTTGAACACTTAGTGGAATTCTGTTCCATGGAAATATAAATCTTAAGTAACATAATTTCGTGTTTTGCTAGGTTACATACGATACTAGAATTTTAATTATTTCTCCCTCTTGACACAGATTCTGGACGTGAATTTTCTTCCCACGAAAGAAAGAATTAATTAATGTTATTACCCAGTAATAGCACGTCATCTTTCATTATGGTCAGTGTTACATCAGAGGAAGATGTGCGTCACATCCGTGCTTGCTCTCATATTTTGGGAAGTGTCATAAAATTTTGCTCGTCAGAAACTCTTAAAAAAAATTATAAACTTATATCCAAAATGCAAAAGTCACACAGACCTCCTTTTTCTGATTTGGCTGATCAATTTCTGATTTGGCTGATCAATTTCTGATTTGGCTGATCAATTTCTGATTTGGCTGATCAGTCTACAATAAATGAAACTGAGAGTCCGTGGCATCATGTTCTAAATATTGACTGGAATAAAATTTTTGAAGGAAAAATAAAATATCAACAGATGGATTATCATTTTGACGAAATCACAGTAAAAAGTGAGGTTTTACTGAATAATTTTATCATGTCTATATAAGTTTCAATGACTGGCAGAGAGAATTCAACATTACTCAAGATATTCATTCACATATCCAAGTTAACCAACCATCCCCCGGCGGGATTGAACCCGCGGTCAGAGAGTCTCAAAACTCCAGCCCGTCGCGTTAGGAGATTCGTCTGTAAAAACTTGCATTTGTGGTCACAGTGGTGCCTGTGCTAACCTTCCTATGGTGTAGAAATATACCTAGTTGGATGAATCTTATTGTGGCTAGCTGGTCCAGTGGCTAACGCGACGGTCTGGAGTTTTGAGACTCTATGACCGCGGGTTCAATCCCGGCCGGGGTATGGTTTGTTTGCAATCGTGTCATTACGATTTCGTGAGTCACGTAACGAAGTTTTTCTTCAAAAAATGAATATCTAAAATAAGTGACACTGTCCCGTACAAAGCAAACAAGTCACACTGTAAAGACTTAATAGCCCTGGGTAACCAACAGCATCCTCAGAGCCATTAACAAGAAGCATATATACTAAAACAATACAAAATGGGTTTAATTCCCGAAGAACTAGCAGAAAAGTGTACTAAAACACATACTAAGCTAATGAAGAATTTAAACAACTATATAGTGCCAATAGGTTCCAAGAAATAAATAGCAATTGAAAAAAAGACCAGGACAATACTAGCAAGACCTAATGAACCCCCATTTATACTGCTGATACGGAAATAATAACTTCTCAATTCAAGGGCTAAACTCGAATGCAATATTCCAAACTTTATTGCCCAGGTTAGTGATTACCTCATTGGCAGATAATAGTGCTCTATACTTATCCCCAACTAATTCTACAGAGGTATCTTCAAAAATGCATTAGAAAATCATGAAATTTAAAGCGAGTATACCACCATTCATATATAAGAAAGCTGCCCATGTGGTATCACCTGTCATTTCAACCTTGTTAAAGGATTCTCCTAAAGGCAAAAATTTCCCAAATACACAATAGTTAAGCTAGCTTGTGTCATCCTAATCCCAAACTGGTAGAGGCACAGCATAAGTCACCAATTATAGACCAATCTCTGGCTTGCTATTATTGTCAAATATATATATATATATATATATATATATATATATATATATATATATATATATATATATATATATATTATATATATATATATATATATATTATATATATATATATATGTCGTGCCGAATAGGCAGAACTTGCGATCTTGGCTTAAATAGCAACGCTCATCTTGCCATATAGGACAAGCAAAAATTTGTGTATGCAATAATTTCGCCAAAATCATTCTGAACCTAACGAAAAAATTATATTTCACTGTGTTTGTTTAGTATTAAATAATTGTAAACAAATCTAAAATAGTTGGGTTAGGCTAAAATAAATTGTTCTTGTTATAATAAGGTTAGGTAAGTTTTCTAAGATTCTTTTGGTGCAAATTAAAATTTTTTACATTAACATTAATGAAAAAATATATCTTTAAACGTATAAGAGAAAATTTTAGAAAGGACTTAATTTTAAATGAGTTCTTGCTAATTGACCAGTTTTACATATTCGGCACGACATATATATAAAAATATATATATTATATATAATATATATATATATATTATTATATATATATATAAATATATATATATATATATATATATATATATATATATATATATCTGGTAAAATGTATGGTAGAGTTATTATTGAAAGAATTAAGAGTAAGACGGAAAATAGGATAGCAGATGAACAAAGGGGGCTTTAGGAAAGGTAGGGGGTGTGTGGATCAGGTGTTTTTCAGTGAAACATGTAAGTGAACAAACAGTATTTAGATAAGGCTAAAGAGGTTTTCGTGGCATTTAAGGATTTGGAAAAGGCGTATGACAGGGTGGATAGGGGGGGCAATGTGGCAGATGTTGCAGGTGTATGATGGAGGTAGGTTACTGAAAGCAGTGAAGAGTTTTTACGAGGATAGTGAGGCTCAAGTTAGAGTATTTAGGAAAGAGGGAGATTATTTCCCAGTAAAAGTAGGCCTTAGACAAGGATGTGTGATGTCACCGTGGTTGTTTAATATATTTATAGATGGGATTGAAAGAGAAGTAAATGCGAGGGTCTTGGCAAGAGGCGTGGAGTTAAAAGATAAAGAATCACACATAAAGTGGGAGTTGTCACAGTTGCTCTTGCTGATGACACTGTGCACTTGGGAGATTCTGAAGAGAAGTTGCAGAGGTTGGTGGATGAATTTGGTAGGGTATGCAAAGAAGAAAATTAAAAGTGAACACAGGAAAGAGTAAGGTTATGAGGTTAACAAAAGATTAGGTGATGAAAGATTGGATATCAGATTGGAGGGAGAGAGTATGGAGGAGGTGAATGTATTCAGATATTTGGGAGGGACGTGTCAGCGGATGGGT
Organism: Cherax quadricarinatus; assembly: GCF_026875155.1. Taxonomy (NCBI): domain Eukaryota; kingdom Metazoa; phylum Arthropoda; class Malacostraca; order Decapoda; family Parastacidae; genus Cherax; species Cherax quadricarinatus. Next base: position 7,215,962 of record NC_069408.1, on the reverse strand, counting down.
CTATGAAAGATGAGGTGAATCTTAGAATTGATGAGGGGAAAAGGGTGAGCGGTGCACTTAGGAGTCTGTGGAGACAAAGAACTTTGTCCTTGGAGGCAAAGAGGGGAATGTATGAGAGTATAGTTTTACCAACGCTCTTATATGGGTGTGAAGCATGGGTGATGAATGTTGCAGCGAGGGGAAGACTGGAGGCAGTGGAGATGTCATGTCTGAGGGCAATATGTGGTGTGAATATAATGCAGAGAATTGGCAGTTTGGAAGTTAGGAGGAGGTGCGGGATTGCCAAAACTGTTGTCCAGAGGGCTGAGGAAGGGTTGTTGAGGTGGTTCGGTCTATTCCACTTCCTAACTACTCTATGACTGAAGAAATACTTCCTAACATCCCTTTGACTCATCTGAGCCTTCAGCTTCCAATCGTGATCCCTTGTTTCTGTGTCCCCTCTCTGGAACATCCTGTCTCTGTCCACCTTATCTATTCCACGCAGTATTTTGTATGTCGTTATCATGTCTTCCCTGACCCTCCTGTCTTCCAGTGTCGTCAGCCCGCTTTCCCTCAACCTTTCTTCGAAGGACATTTCCCTGAGCTCCAGAACTATGCCATTCATACTACTCTGTGATAAAATTTGGCCGCCATAATGGGCAGAGATATGTAGTTGTAGCGGTTGTTTCAGGAGTTATTCCTGGTTTGTGGTAATGCAAGATTTACACTGAAGGATATGAGGACACAGAAGAGTGCCTCACCCAGTTAGCAGTGTTTGGAGTGAGTGTAGTGTTACGTAAGTTCAGGAGAGGGTAGTATGTTTACCAGCAGACTTGTTTACAACTCCAGCACACGGTCTATAACCTCAACAGACGTATTTCAACCCAACAGGCTTTTAATAATAACAGCAGACGTATTTACATCCCCAACAAGAGTGTTTACAGCCCCAACAGGCGAGTTTACAACCCCAGCAGGCGTGTTTACAACCCAACAGGCGTGTTTATAACCACAGCAGGCGAGTTTACAACCCAGCAGGCGTGTTTACAACCCCAACAGCGTGTTTACCACCCCAACAGGCGTGTTTACAACCCCAGCAGGCGTGTTTACAACCCCAGCAGGGTGTTTACAACCCAACAGGCGAGTTTACAACCCCAACAGGCGTGTTTACAACCACAGCAGGCGTGTTTACAACCCCAGCAGGCGTGTTTACAACCCCAACAGGCGAGTTTACAACCCCAACAGGCGTGTGTTTACAACCCAACAGGCGTGTTTACAACCACAGCAGGCGTTTTTACAACACCAGCAGGCGAGTTTACAACCCCACAGGCGAGTTTACAACCCCAACAGGCGTGTTTACAACCCCAACAGGCGGTTTACAACCCCAACAGGCGTGTTTACAACCCCAACAGGCGTGTTTACAACCACAGCAGGCGTGTTTACAACCCCCAGCAGGCGTGTTTACAACCCCAACAGGCGAGTTTACAACCCCAACAGGCGTGTTTACAACCCCAGCAGAAATGTTTACAACCCCAACAGGCGTGTTTACAACCCCAACAGGCGAGTTTACAACCCCAACAGGCGTGTTTACAAACCCCAGCAAAATGTTTACAACCCCAACAGGCGTGTTTACAACACAGCAGGCGGTTTACAACCCCAGCAGGCGTGTTTACAACCCCAACAGGCGAGTTTACAACCCCAACAGGCGTGTTTACAACCCAGCAGAAATGTTTACAACCTATGCCTATCACCATATTCAACTATCTCGTAGACACCTGTTACGAGGTTTTATTTTGTCATGAGGTTTTTATCTGTAAACACGATGGTTTACCTCACCGTCTAATTATAAGTTATATTATATATTATGGTCGTAGTTGTGTGTCGTTGTAGTAGATCGTTGATTGAAATTTATTTAAACTGCTGTGTTGCTGTTAATATATGTATATTTTCTTCAAACGTTTTTCTTTGTTTTGGCTACACGTTTAGTGCTTCTACATAAATTTAGTTTTTAATAATTTATTCATTATTGCTCATTATTGTTTGCATATCTACATTTTCCCATTACTTTTCATACTCTTCGTTACTTTTTTTTTAATCCAGTTATTGATCATATAATAATTCAGTATTTTGTTATTTTCTTATGTATTGTTTCTTGCACTATTTACAAAGCTATTCTTTACTCTTCACTGTTGTTTGTAAAACTCTCCATTTTGTAATTAACTTGTATACTGTTCCTTACGTTTTTCCCAATTATTCGTTTCTTTCGTTTTTAAAACACAATCCTCTTCTTACTAGTTAATATTCACTATATTACCAAGTTATTCACATCTTTCATTAATACTACTCCATATCTTGTAAATTATTATAATCTCTTAATTGATAATTTTTACAGTTGCACAACATGTTATTGTCACGTTTAATACTTGTATCTACGTTACATGTTGTTGTGTACTTTGCCACGTCAGTCACTTTCTTTTGTTTGTATTTCACCACATTTTTAACTAGTTTATGTACTGTCCCTCTATAATTTACCCATTTATTCATGTATTTGTTTATATGAGACATTTTGTTGCTAGTCTGTATGCTATTGAATTGTTTATATAAGATACTAGATGCCAAGGGAAAACAATCTTTAGCAACGCCAAGAACATCACAGTTACCAACAACATTGCCAGAGTACTTCTTGAATCACTTTTATGATTCACAGAAACCTGGTTAAAACATAAGGTAGCTAAGACACATATGCAACAGTTAGACAGCTTTATTCCGAATACGTTTCGCCTACACAGTAGGCTTCTTCAGTCAAATAGAGAAAGTAGGCAGGACAGTAGAGATGTGAAGACGATGTAATCAGTCCATCACCCTTGAAAGTCGTAGAATTTGAGGTTGTCAGTCCCTCGGCCTGGAGAAGTTCAGTTCCAGGCCGAGGGACTGACAACCTCAAATTCTACGACTTCAAGGGTGATGGACTGATACATCGTCTTCACATCTCTACTGTTCCTGCCTACTTTCTCTATTTGACTGAAGAAGCCTACTGTGTGTAGGCGAAACGTTTCGGAATAAAGCTGTCTAACTGTTGCATATGTGTCTTAGCTAACAACCTGTCGGTATTGTATACCATTTTGATGTTCATCAAAACATAAGGTAGGTGACACTGAAATATAATGTACCAGTGAGATACAGTTATTAATTCCGCATTTACCATAGATGAACAAGGTGAATATATACTAACCAGTGAGCCAGAATAGCAATAAGTATTGTTGACACAACTCCACGTACTAACCTTAAAGATTTAATCAGAAATAATAAGCTTAAAAAAACATAATTTAATAATTGCTGGAGACTTTAATATTAATTTCGTCTAGGCAGGAAGAAGACCCACAAATAGTTCGCGTCCTTACCAACATGAATAATTGCTTACTATTACCCTTAATAACTAAACTCACGGAGACATCTGCATCTTCCCTTAGCCACATTTGGATAAACATAACATCTCTAAAAGCTGACATAATCACTAAAAATATAACTGATAATTATCCAAACTTCCTAATAAACATCGTATCCAAACTACCAATGGACACCTACAGTGTTTATATAGGCTTCTTGATGAAGTGTCAGTGAGTAATTTTATTATGTTAATGAGTATCACTGACTGGTATAAAATTCAGCAACATTAATGATTATGCATCATTTGTCTAAGCTTTCTTTCAGAAAATTTATTGCCTCTATAATAAACAATGTCCCTTAAAATCCAAACAGGTCACAACAACAGACCTTGACTCACTAGTAGCATCATAAGGTGAGGGAAGTGTGGGGGGTGGGAGGGCCTGGCCGGGATTAATTGGATATGTAGACGACACCACTGTTCTCATTCGTGAAGGGATGTCAATGGGAGTTTACGGGTCGGAAAGT